>VWZP01008455.1:1352729-1518101 GCA_013396995.1 Dicaeum eximium | reverse complement strand
TCAACCTTTCTTGTGTAAAGGGTTTTTTTTTTTTTTTTTTTTTTTTAGCAGTAATTTTCAGCAGTTTTTTCAACTTTCCAGTGTGCTGTGCAGCAGGATTGAAAGTTAATATCCGTTTAAGCCACCGCCAGAATAGGAATATTTCTGCTCTTGTATCTTTAAAAATATCTTGTGGAATGAAACGATGGATGCCAAGTTTCAAGGTTGAATGCATTTTTATAGCGAAATTATAAATCCCTGAAAATGAAGGATAAAAGGGAGAGTATTTAATAAGCCTGAACTGAAACAGTGCTATCAGATGTCCCTTTAACAATTTTGATAGAAATAGATCTTCCCTCAGATTTTCCTGTCTGTGAGTACAGCATTCAGCACTAGCATCATTCTGCTGGTGGCCAGTGTTTAAAGGCAGAATATTTGGATTATACCAGAGAGTGCCTGAGACCATGCAATGGCACAGTGGCTCTTCCAGGAAGAAAGATAATGAAAAACAAGCTGGGCTGATGAATTCTCTTCAAACCCACTTCCACACCACTGTGGCTGCTGGGACCTTAGTACTGCCTTGGGAGACAAATCTTTTCCTGCTATTAGGTGAGTGTTGGATGCTGTAGACAAAAATCCATGGCCAATACTCCCCTAGCCTTGGTCCTGATGCTGAATCTCCGATCAGCATCTCTCTAGTCCCACCTGAGGGTCTAATCAAGTTAAGGCTCCAGTGAGAGAAGAGGGTACTAGCACTGGTATTAAGCAGGTAAGCTCTGAGCAGCACCCTCGGAGGAGGAGGAGAGTTTATCCTTGTCATGTGCACTTTAATCTCTTTTAAATCACACTCATCTAGAGGAAATGGTGAGTGCCAATCCAAAAGCATGAAAGATGTGTTTTGCAATTTTCCATGCAGAATTCAGAAGTATTTATGGATGGATAGAGTCCACTTCCTCACCACAATTTACATGGATGCAAGTTGGTTTTGTAATGACAACATCACACTGGAGCACATGTGAATTCCTGGACTTCAAAGGTACCAAAACATGTCTTGATGGTCAGAAGTACTAAAAAGAAACAGCAGAAGGTACAGATCAAGGGCCTCAGCCCAAGGAAGCCCTAATTGTATCATTGCCATTGCCAGATTATGCAAAACAATAATTTGGCAATGACAATAATAAAGTTTCTCCTAAACATGGCTCCTTGCTGCTACTCTGCCTACAGTGATTTCAAAGATTGGTCCTTCTTTCAGGTGCCTGGGAATGCCATCAGGTCAAACTATATAGATATATATTTTTTTTTATGTTCTGATTTAGCTGAGCATGTGTAAGTACCCTCTTTTAACATTTACTCACACCAGTTTTCCTGTACTGCCTCTCTGCTGAAGCCATCTTCAGATCAGTCCTTCCCAGTCCCACAGACACGATATGCTTATTTGAGGAAAAAAACCTCCACCTTTTTTTGGTCTGTCCCCACTTTAGCTTCGGGCCATGAGCAAGTGAAAGCATATCCTGACAGCAATGTAATAGGTAAGACAGAACAACTTCAGCCAAGACTCCTTAATGGAAATGGCAACTGCTATTGATTTCCTAAACACAGAGGTTGTGCCCCTCACCTCCATGACAAATCAGTTAGTAAAGACTGGGACTCAGGGGAAACTCCTCATGTGAACGTGAACTTGTGGTTTATATTAACACAATATATTCTACAGCTTCTTCCATGGTGAAGTCCAGGAAAATACAGGAAGAGTCTGCAAGTGGCAACTAAAGATATTCACAGCAAAAAAAATAAATCACTTACACAAGTGCAACTGAATTCAACAGGCAAATGAAAGAGCAGGCACATAAGAGTACAGAGAAACTATGGAAATCTTTGGATTACCACTAAATTTATAATCAAAATGAAGAAAAAAGAAAGGCAAAACCAAACAGATCGATTCTTAGTTGCAATACAATATATACAGTGATTTAAAAAAATAACTGTTATTTATCCTCTGATAACAGTAAATTGTCCTTAATGCAATTAAAATTGGTGCAAGAACTCAGTCTGACAAAGACAAACATCTTCATCATTAATGGCATGGTAGAAGAGACAAATATTTTTCCAAACAATAAAATACAGTTAAGAAGCTCCTCACTATTTGGTAACACAGTTTATACATTGAATCCAAGAAATCTCCCATTTAGGAGCAGAGCAACATGCCCCTGAAGCACAGCTCCTCCATAATCAGTGTTTTCACAGCCATTACCAAGGACAAGGAATTCAGACATCACCAAAGATGTCTGCAGCCCCCCTTCTCTGACTGCTAACAGTAAAAGCAGTATAAATAAACCCACTCACTGGCCTGGCTGCACCAGCAGGAAGATCAGACAGACAGCTGAGATGAATAACACTGAGAATAGAATAACTTATTTCGTCCTTGAAGCAAAAGCAACTTCCTTAGACCCCTTAAGTTAATAACGCTTTATTTTGTCCCCAGCTGTTAAGTTTATAGAAATTAAAAGCCATGACTATTTGTCTTTTGCCAGCATGAATTTAAAAGTGCCTTTAAAAAATCTCATTATCATTGTGGCTTTTTTTTTTTCTCAAGCAGATTCAATACAAAGCAGATTACATCCTGCCTGCACTAGTAAAGTGCACATAAATTTTTCACAAACCAATTTATCTTAAAAATTTTTCTTTCCTCATTTTGATTCTGGACACAGTGCAGAGTAGAAAGACACTCCAAGTATTTTTTAGATAACACAATTCTAGCCATAGTGCATTAGTGTTTCTGAGGTATTTCTGTTCTATAACATTATTTCCAGACCATCAGAACACACCTTTGATGAAGTGAAATGATCTTATATGAAACAATTACATTACCATGAAGTTTTAGTCTGAGGTTCAACCTGAATTTGAAGATTAGAACTACAGGATTCATTCACAGGTAACAGAAGGGGATAAAAATTATTTCCTTGGGAAAGGAAATTTGGGAATATCCATCAAATAACCTGGAAAGGGGCTGCATGGGTCCCCTGTGGAATCATCTGGGAAGCCAGCAGTCCTGCAAGAACCACATGTGGGACCACACTGGTACCCACACCTGCTCCAGCAATAATCAACAGTGCAGTTACTGCATTCCATTATTTCTGAGACACTGGGAGAGGAGGGTGACCATAATTCCACCATATATTTTTAGGAGTGTTGGGAAGGGACACAAGCCTTCCAGGTCTGGGGGAAAGTGTTTCTATGGAGAGCAGCCCTTCCTCTGCAGAGCCTTGACTCATCAATGCCTGGGGACGGCCAGGAGACACTGATTGAGCAAACCCAACCAGTGAAAAACTACTCTCTACTTGGAGCCAGCAGAGATATTTATAGCCAGGTTTGTTTGAATGACTGTAATAGCTGAGCTACGGCTTCTATTCTGCAGATGGCTCCAAAAAAAACATCAAGGCAACGACTCTGGTGGAGCAGGAAAACTTCCACTGTCACTTTTCATGTGGCACTTGTCTCTCCCTGGCACTGATGACAGCCTTTTCACAAGTACCCCAGGCACCTTACAGAGAGAACAAGACATGACTATGTCATGGCATGAGTGCAAAAAAAACCCGAATAAAAGTTACCTTACACAAGCCTGAGTCACTTCCTGTTAAGAGAGAGCAAAATCCTGAATCTCTCCTGTTCTTTCATTTGCTTTCACTCCTGCCTGAGGAAGGGTTTTGATCACACTTTCATTTTAGCTAATAAAGCATTCACAAGTAATATATTTACAAGAAATAGTAACGCTGCTCCTTTGACAGAGACAGCACTGACTGTCTAGGAACAGGCAGTGAATAACCAGGTCCAGTAAACGGGGAAGAAGAAATTTCTTGGGGTTTGGGGTGGATTCTGAACATGTAATCTTATTCCTGAATTTTTGCTAGTCTTGGAGCAGAGGTGATCAGAAACAAGAGGATGTCACAGTCTTTTACAAAAATCTCAGGAAAAGACTGAGTCAAGAAACAACCCCAGCCAGAAAGCAGCACAGAGAGGAGCAAGTTCTTCACCCACAGCAGCTCCTGCTGCAGTACTGCAACCCCGACACTTCTGCTTGTGCCTCAGCTAGGAAAAAGACCTGGCAAGCCTGGTAGCAGGGTGACCCACAACACCTTCAGAACAAAGCTGCTGACCAGACTTCTCTCTTTTGGCCAGGGTGCTTAGCTGGTTGGAAAGTATAAGGAAAAAGAAGTTACTTGAGAAAATCACTCTATAAAGAAACATAATTTCATCTGCTTCCCAGTAAGAGTTTCTAGGGGAAGAAAAAAAACCAACCAAAAAAAAAACCCTCTATCTAAGCATGGCTGAAATTGCTGCCTTGGGGAAAAAATCTTGCATGTTCCCTTCCTTCCAGCAGACAGGCAGTGAAGGCAACATTACAGTCCTTCAGGAGTGCCTTCAGGGATACACCAGAGGAAACTTCCAATATTCTTTTCCATATTAATTTGCATTAAGCTGACATTTTTAGTGATGGTAACTTTGCAGATTTGGGAAGAAATATTTTTTTTCTGGAAAGTCATTTGTGAGAAAATTTCTACCACCTCAACTATTTCAGATTCCTCCTTTATCTTCGGAAGTGCTGCCTTTTGAAATGCAGGCATGAGAAGACACTTATGACATCTCTGCAGGCACACAGGCTTTACTATGATCACATTTCTGTGCATTACAGCACATCCTTCAGAAAACAACCAGTTGGAAAGAGTGGATATAAATCTCAGCTTCAGGATGTTAAACCATTCTTTAACATCTCAGCGATAGGACACTGTCTAGAAGGAATGAAAGGCTGAGATAATTGAGATGTTCAGCCTGGAAAAGGGAATGGGGTGACCTGATTGTGGCTTTCCAGTACCTGAAGAGGGCAAGACAGAGGGAGAGGAACTATTCACAAGGGCCTGGAGTGACAGGACAAGGGGGAATGGCTTCAAATTGGCAGACAGCAGGTTTAGATTAGATATTAGGAAGAAATGGTTTATTGTGAGGGTGGTGAGGCCCTGGCACACGGTGCCCAGAGAAGCTGTGGCTGCCCCACCCCTGGAAGTGTCCACGGCCAGGCTGGATGGGGCTTGGAGTACCCTGGGATAGTGGAAGGTGTCCCTGGAGGGCTTGCAGCGAGATGGGCTTTAAGGTCCTTTCCAAGACCACTCTCTGATTCTATGAACCAAGAAACAAAGCAGTTCCTCACACCCTCTCCTCAGACTGGATGCAATCAGCCCCTTTCCAGCGATATTTTGGTGCGGATCCACTCTTGTGCATCTCCACTCTCCAAAGCAGGAGCGAGCGTCCCACGAGAGCCCTGGGAGGGCACCTGACTCAGAGACACATCTCTGATTCAGCAGCACCTTCTGCCCGTGGGAGGGAAGGGCACTGAGTGACTGCTGGGCTGCAGCAGGGCTGAGTTCTTCCCTCCCTGCTGGCTCAGCTATCCTGACCCACGTGTGGGAGGGCTCAGCCAAGGTGTTCCCAGCCTGGAGCTGCCCACCCTCTGCTGCTCTTCCCTGGGAGCGGGGGCTCAGCAAGCTGCAGAGCACAGGCAGGTTTGCATCCCCTCTTCCCACCTCCTCTAGACACATGAAGACACAAACCAATTAAACTATAAACTATCCCACGCTCCTTTTCAAATTAAAGCTGTGTTTAATACACAGCCATTGTGGGCTTTCCACTGTGAGAGCCTTTCAGAAAGAAGCAACAGGGACTAGTAAGCTGAAAGCCAGCAAAAGGCATGTCTTGTAACATCCTGAAGTTGCCAATATTGGTTAAAAAAGAGAAAATAATTTTATTTTTTGTAACCTCTTGGACTTTTACTGTTGCCAGAAATAATCATATTTCTGTCCTTATTCAAGACAAACCAAGTTTAGGATAATTGTCCTTAAAATGAACTTCAGGAAACCAAATACTTGAGTGACTTGTATTGTCTATGGAGCAATTCTATGGTCTGGATAAGCCTTCATCAGTGAAGTGCTTGAGTGGAATTCAGCTATAAAAGACACGATAAATGTTCAATGTAGCAAGAACCAGTTATATAAACAAGCATTAAGGTTATAAACTTAAGTTCATTAATTCAGTGTGCTTAGGAATCAGCAGCAAAAGTAAATGACAATGCTACATAGCAATAGCAATGATGAGCATAAACAGGAGTGTTTTAATGGCAGCAAGCTCCAGAATCAGGCACCTTTTACTAAGCCAAGAAAACTCAATTTCCACTTGGCACAAAAGAATCAATTAGATATGGCACTTACTGGTCAGCTGAGAGTTGGAAACACCTCTCCTCTCTTCTAACACTTCACTCCGTACAAATCAATGATCAAAGCAAATGCAGCCATAGAGCTCTGTGAGTCTGTAATAAAGCCATTTATTTCTGAAGCCTGTTTCTGTGTGTGGAATTTTCTTATAGAGATAGGTGCTGTCATAACCAGCATCCATTTCTTGGCAGAGGGAAAAGGAGCAGAAAATCAATGTGTTTGCAAACTCAGAACTAACTGAGCCGTTCCCAACACTGCATGAAATGCAGCAAGACAAGGACCCAGTTAATGACTGAGATGTTTTATCTCACATCCAGGTGCCTTTGTGGCTTAGAAGAGCCTCCCATTTAAAGGAAACTTCAAGTGAAGAGTGTAGGCAGAGATGAAGGCTAAATCTTGTTTCCTCACACAGTGAAGTGGGTAAGATGTCAGTAGTGCTAAGAACTCCCAAGTCCATTGAAAGCCAAACTTTGGAGGAGATTTTACATGAGACTAAGAGAAAAAATAACCCAAACTGGAGCTGGCTAAAGTGCAAGACCTGGTAAATGAATCAACTTCTGGGACTTGGGCACCTCATTTTCCTCACAAATCCTGTTATTACACAGAAGGAGGACTTTGAAATGCCTCAATAAATACATTAATTTAATGTAACTATGCTTCATCTGTTCTTTACTTCCTTGGAAAGCACAGCTTGAACAAAGTGATTGCAAAACCTAGCCTATTGTTAACATTTTCCTGCATTTCAGTTGTTCAATATCTAATTTCAAGACAGTCAGTAGAATAGAATCACAGACCAGCCAAGTTGCCATGTTAACTAAGGTTTCTGAGCAGAATTCCCTAGTAAATGAAATTCCCTGAACAGAATTCCCTAGTAAATAAGGTCACCCCCCATCTGATGTACAGGAAAATGCCTATCCATCTTTACTCATCTTCCAGCCCTCTCCCCAAAAATGGCAGTTCATTTTTCTTTTCCCTTTACTTGCTCCTTCAGTTGTCTGCAATGTTCTTCATGGGCATAATAAAGAAAGAGAAGAAAAATGAAAGTAACTTTTTCATCTGTTTTTAGCCTCCAGCATAAGAAGAGCACACAAGTACTTTGATTGTCCCCATGCAAATGTTCCTGCCTTTGGACACTTCAACACTTGCACAGGTGTCAGAACAGACATAATTGGATTATTCTTTCCTGTGTTTCTGTTTTGTTGGGTTTTTTTTCTAGTTATTTACAACATAAATCTTTAATTCCTTCCAACTGAAGGCATCTGCCATGATATCAGCCTCTTCCATCTGAGGAGCCCATGCCATCTTATGCAAGTCCTGCTATTCAGGTTCCAATTCATCTTCTTGCTTGACATTTTCCTAGCTGGAAACTGTTTCTGTAAAGCACCTCCAGAAATGGAGGTGTGATGCTTGGTAGAACTTAATATCCTAGATAGGCTGGAGAATATTTAGCCTGCTCTTACAATAACCATCACTGTGCTGTTAAATGATGCCAAGCCACAAAGTACCTCATCTGAACGATGGGATTAGTCCATTTTGTGACAAATACTGTAAGCTGCATAAGCATCTATCACAAAATCTCATAAGGCCAGAAAATATTTCCTGACATAATGTCATCATACACACACAGATCACAGAAACTTCTGAAACGTGGAACTAACACCCTTCCCCCCCAGCCTGCAACAGAAACTTTACACATTCTTGAAAATGTCAAGATGTATGGAAAGGATCCACTCTATTTTTGTCCCAGGACCTATATTACAGGGCAGGGGAACAACTTTCTGTCAGGCAAGAAGAGTATTCTATAATATTAAGTATTCTATAATAATAATTCTTCTAATAAGCTAGAGATTGGAAAACTTTCCTGACCAAAAACAATTCATTGAAAATAGGATATACAAGTTAAAGTTGTTTCCAGGAATGATCCTGAAGCCACCAACAGGTTTTTAAAGGAAAAGAGATTTTTCTCAAGAAATACAATTTGATTCAGGGATGGGAACTATAGCATTTGTAACCTCAGGTAAGCAAGCCTACACCTCTCCTGACCTCAATAACCTTATTATGTTTAGTTCCTGTGCTATTTAACTTCAGTGGCGTGGCTTCTTTTATACCTGTAACAGTGTTATTAAATGGGAGTAACCCTTTGAGGAAAAGTAGAGGGGACAAGGGAAACAAAACTCTGTTCAAGGAGAAAGAAACGACGAGCAGGAGGTCCCTGACTGTGGCACTTTGTCAGAGACAAGAGGCAGCAGGAACAGGCTGAGAGCAGCACTGAGAGGAGATCAGAGCACGTCTGCTGTGCTGATGGAAAGGTTTGTGTTTCCCTAAGCAGCTCACAGCTAATGGGCTCATCACTCTTCCCCAAATGCTCCCATGCAGACAGCAGCCACGGAGCAGCACTCCCTGGGATGCAGGCAGCAACTGGAGCTCTCCCTGACTCTTCTTTCCCATCTTTATACTCTGTAAAGTTCAGACAATTCCCCATGGAGCCAGTGTTTGCCCCAGACCTGCTGAAGGCACAAGATTCTGCCATGAAAACGTTTTTTACCTGATAATAATAGGCCTAATGAGAAATGCTGAAAGAAGGAAAAAAAAAAAAAATAAAATTCGGGGTACAGTTGGATTCTCAGTGCTTTACTTGCACATTCTCCAAAATCCGCTGAACCAAAGACTGGTTCCATGGCTAACAAATCTACTTGGTTTTTGGCTTAACCCAAATGAAAGGAATATCCAGCAGCAGCAAAGAAGAAACAGGCTGTGAATATTAAACACATATTTGTGCAAAATAAAATGCCTATTTCATAAGTGTGTTCCCAAGTCTGAAGATAACATCTCCAAGAGATTGGACTGGAAGTTAAAAAGTAAAGGCACTGTATTCAGGCAGAGCTTAACAACATCCATCACCACTGGAGCATGGAAATACAGAGTAAGGGCTTCAGCAGCTCACATCCCTGGAATCAGTTATCTAATGATTCATCTTTGCCACAATAATTGCTGCAAAAATCGATTCTACAGCTTTCCTCCAGTCTTGGGCTTTGCATGAAAAAGCAATTGTTTAAATTAATTATTTAGCAAGTAATTTTAGAAGTTAAAAATGTAGCACCTATCTATGCTGTTTATTTCACAATCATTTAATTTTTTTTTTTAATATCAGCATCTCAGATACACAGATATGTGATTTAAAACAAACAGTCATAAGGAATGTCAATATAAATAGCATGCAATGAAAGACAGCATTTCAGTCCATTAATATCTGTATCTTAGGTGACTGCAGGTGCACCTTAATGAATTACATGACTGGTAAAATACAATTAAATGCAGCTGCATATGTTTACAAAACTGCAGAACCAAATTACAGGTATCAGTAGCACCCATAATTCATCCATAATTGACAATTTTCATATTACTGGAATAAGGAATCAAGTCATGCAGATGATTACTGCATTTGCCTTTGAGCACTATAGACCCAGGTTCATTGCCTATGCAGCACCATAAATGAAACAAATTACATACTTGCAGGTTAAGGCAGACCTGAAAACAAATGCCCCCCTGAATGACAGCCAAAAGCTCAAATCATTCAGGTTCTATTTAGCTGTCAATAAAAGTTCATGAATGGCTGATAGGTGACATAACTTAAACGTATTGTTAATAAAGTATTATTCTTTGCAGAAGAGTTACTGTATGTCTGCTGCAGAACTGGGTTCTGACCCCAGTTATCCATGGGGTGGAATTCCAGGCTTCAAGGACATGACAAGAACATAACAAAGAATGGAATTCGTGCTGAAGATTTTGGTTTTCTTTGGTTTATCCTTGTGACACAGCGATCATCTCTCTTTCTTTTTGCCAGGATCTTTTCTATGGCAATAACTGCTGTCTACATTTAAATTTCATTTCACCCACAAACCTTGCCAGGAGCTTGTGCCAGCTGTGTCATTCAGACCCTGCCTGCAGAGGCTCCTGAGCAGCCTGGTCTGAGCAGGGCTTTAACCAGGAGGTGCCCCCAGGCTGGATGAAGCTCTCCAGTTGAGAAGAGCTCACGGTTCCCATCCCTGCTTCTCTAATTGTTTGTAACACCCTCCCAGCATTGCATTACCAGGGCTGTGAATGGCCCAGCCAACAGCCTGAGAGATGAGGAGCAGCTGGATTCCAGCACTGATCTCCTCAGAGACACTGGGGGGGAAATGTCTTTGTGTGTGTGTGGTATGGAGCAGTTCTTGGGGACAAAGACAGAGCTCCTGCAATCCCCCATCACTCTGTGCCCTGCCAGTGCCCAGAGAAACAAACACAGGCAAACACCAGCAACCTGCTAAGGCAGAGTTTTGGAGGGATGCATCAAATTATTGTATTGAAGATTGAAAAAACCCAAACAAACAATCAACAAGAAAAAAACAAGATTATTAAAACTGCAGAAACAACAACCTTCCTTACAAATGCCTCATGAAAAAGAGTCCAGTTAAAGGGCCACCACTGATACTGAAGTAAAACCAGCCACAGTGTCTTTTCCTTTTTAAAACACATTCATTGTAGACAATACTTCTGGAATGTAAAAAAAAAATTGAAAATAATTAAATGCAGCAGTCTTTACTGTTGGTTCCAGATCGCTTTAAAATGAATGATTTTAACTGGATGGCCAGTTCACATTTTTAAAATCAAGGAAGAAAAGAACTTGAGTGGAGAATTTGCTCAGAGGCAGTGTGACAACCATAGATGCTAAACATGCAGTAACCCCTGCAATCAATCCAGATACTCTGGATGCATGACTCTGTCTTGTAAAACAAGAGTCCAAACACAGAAGAATGAAAGGAGGAGGAAGAGTAAAAGAAAGAATAAAGAGGAGACAAGCCAGCACACAGAAGATACATCAGCTGTATCTTCCAGCTAGGGACTTAACTGACTGACAATTTATCCTTTAGGAAACACTTCACAAAAAAAGAGTTGTTCATTTGATGACTCTTTCAATATTTATCTTACCAACTGGAAAATTTTAGGTGGCTGTGCTGCCTGCAGGAGCAGCACCCAGAAAAACACTGCTATGATTTCCCTCTGCAAAATTATGGTGGGGGAAATGCAGCAAGTCTAAATTTCCAAAGACAAAGATAAAAAACAATTTCCTCAGATCATCTGTTGGAAAGTCTCTTTGTTGCTTTTAAAGTGTAAGTTATCAGTAGGATTTTATTTTAAAAGAACGGAAGGACAATTTTACAAATTTATACTGACAAGTAGGTGTTTGTTATCACTTAGATTTTGTAAAATGCCATAGTTTTATTTTTGGTTGTTTTATGGGTTCTATTACTGAAAGAAGTCATGGCCATTTCTTGACATGACCAAATGGATGATCTCTTCTCTTTTGTAGGTGGGGAACTTGAGATCATGGAATGCCAACTCCTGTAAAGGTGCTCAACTCTTTGAGCTCTTTTGTTACTTGTTAGAATTTGAGATGAAGAATGAGGGGCTGAGGAACATGCAAATCTCAGTTCAAGATATTTGGAGAGCTTCCATAATGTTGAATTAACTGTGCTCACTTGATATGAGCATGCCCTACTGATTCTGAACACAGGGCAAGGCTAGTGCAGAGTTATTAGCAGCAAAAATTGCTTCTCAGTCTAAACCCTTTTTTTCTTTTATGCTTAGCAGACATGAATATCTTTCCAATCTAACACATCTCCAAATACTTTCAACAGTCACAGATGTGAAGACTGGAGGTTTCCACTCTTGGCTCAGCCAGGATTTCTGCAATGCTTTTGCCAGAACAGCAGTTTGTACCACGTCTCCCTGCACAGAGCTGCTGTGTGATGCTCTGTGCCATCAACATCCCTTTACTGCCTACTCATGGCTGCAAACCTGCCCCTGGTGCGGGCAGCTGGCCCTGTGTGGGGCCATGGTTTTAGTCCCAGCAGTGCCCAAATGGTGTCAAGGTCACCGTGGTCACTTGCTAACAGCAGTGCTCATCAGAGCTCGTCACCCTGGGAGTCAGGGAATCACACATGGTTTGGGTTCAAAGGGACAGAAAAGATCATCCACTTCCAGCCCCACTGTCACAGGCAGGGACACCTTCCACTAGACCAGGGTGCTCCAATCCCCGTCCAACCCGGCCTAGGAAGTCCCAGAACACCAATTAAAATAATTTCGAAAATTAGGAGATGAAAAAATTATGATTGGGCAGGAAGAAGGCCACCGTGAGCCAAAGGGCCACCATCTTTAGGGCAATGTAATGCTGAGGAGATGTTTTGAGGGGACATGGTCCTTTCTGCAGTCGTGCCTCCAGAGGAGATATGGACCACATGGCAGCCTGGCATTACCACTTAGACAGAGCCCTCTGAGGTCAGAGTCAGTGACCCCTTGACATCCCCAGATCAGACTGGATTGCAATAAGAGTCCAGATCTATCCCCCATGGGACCCAGAGGAAGGAGGGGTAGGTAAAGGAAGGAGGGGTGGGTAGGAGGGGAAGGAGGGGTCTACATCATTGTGTAGATGTTGCCCCAGAAGATCCACATCAGCATTTCAAGGCTTGGTGATTGAAATCTATTGTGAGCCTCTATCCACACAATCCTCCCACTGCTCTGCCCCCCAAAGAAAGACAGCCCTGCAATGCATCCCAGCCTTAGCAGGAGCTACTTATATCCTGTAGTAGGAGGCTTTACCAGCTTCGCTGAGTTTGGAAGTGATATAACACAAATCTGTCACCACAGATGGTCTCGCCGATAGCATCTGTGGCTGAAGTGCCGAGAAAGGAAGCCATACTTCTTACCACTGTGTATAAAAAGAAAACTCTCCTGCAGTAATATTTCACTGCTGACAGCATAGCATCTCTGTTTAAAAAAAAACAAACTCATGTATCCTAATATTCTGCCTTCCCAAATAATAAAATCCATCTCCGCGTTAGCAGCACGTCTAGTCGATATTTCCCCTATAAAGCTAACTTACATTCCATTTCTATGTCCAGGATAATCTTTGATGGGAGGATAATGAACACATTACAGAGTCCTGATTTTCTATAGGTTACAAAAATTCCTATGTCTTCATTAACCAAAAGGGGGGCAGCTCACAGGACTATTTTTCAACTCTGACTTCACAGCATACGCTAATCCTTTCGCTGTTATTTTGTCAAGATTTATTTTGCACACACAGATACATGTAGAATTCACATCATGGATTTCTCTTCCATATCTATCATCACAGCCATCTGATTTAGCCCACATCCACAGCTACATACCCTGCCTGCTAATGTATTTCTCTGGGATTTATTTCAGTGCACCAACAGGACTGTATCTCTTCCTCAGCATGTTCAAATGGTCAATTCTAGGAAGGAAAGAAGTCCCTAAAGTTATGAAAACACTGTATTTCCATTTTCAGCAAATGTGGAATGCCTCTTTACCAATTAATTTTATCTAAACCACAGGACTGGCTGGGCATTGCTCTTGGTCAGTAAAAGCTTTTCTGGAAGTACAAACGTCTCAGTGTAAAAGTCCATTACCTCACATCCCTTGTAAGATATAAGCAAAGGCTCTCTCCTTCAGAAAAGTCTGCACAAGCATAAATTCAGCATGACCTGAAACTCCAGCCTAGCAAATCAAATTTCTTTACATTTATATCTCAAAAGTATGAGTCTGCAAGATAAATGCCATGACTCCTTTTGAATTCTAATAGACCCTGAAAATTAGAATCAGTTTTAACTACTTGATATATGACAGAATTTAACTAATATGCTACCTAAATCTAGGCATGGAATACAACTATAAAAAAATAAAAAGCCATATGTAGACAGCAGACTTTACATAGTTGCATTGTGATGGAGTTTAAACAAACATACCTTGAGAAAAACATTAAGCTGTAATCTACTCATACACCTTCCAGAAATGGAATTTGACAGGAACATGTGTTAACTTTACCACATTTAGGAGGTATTTTTAAGTTTAGAGGATATTAACACTCACAAATCTCTACTTTCCTCTTTTTTTTGGTCTATTTCTTTACAAGACTTAAAATTGTAAGCTGGACTCCTGAGTTTTTCCCATCTAGTCTGGTGCCCTGGTGTCATTAATTTGTAATAAGAGCAGGAAGAGGAGACACCTAATACCTGGTTTGCTGCATGGTAATTGTGACAACAAATGACCTGGTATGGTACAAAAACAGCTTTAGCCACCTACTTTATGATATCCCTTGCTGTTGAGCAGCTGACAGAGACACATGTACCATATTATGACAAGATGACCTTTAAAGGTCCTTCCCAACACCAACTACTCTGTGATTCTATGATATTATCTTAATACCACCTTTCAGGTAGATGTATGTCTCAAATGTGAACAGCTTAGAGAGGGGAGCAGGGAAAACTAGCCAGAAACCTGGAGAACAGGTTATATTGTTATCTGAGAGACTGGTAGGGATGACAACCTTTCCTCTTTTGGCCTCTGGCCATGGATATTATCCCTGCTCTTCTCCCTTGTGCCCTGTTCTGATCTGATGCACAATCCTTCCTTCAGCATTTGGATACCCACACCCCAGGGTCAGCTGAAATAAGGAGAGTAATTCCCATAATACAGAGGGACATCAGGTCTAGTTTGGATGGAAAATGTTTTGATTGAAGGACTTATGTTAGCAAAGCTGCTGGAAGGTGTCTAAAGATATTCTTCCATAAATAAAAGGCTGAGATGAGTGTTAAAGCTGCAAAGTCAAAAAGCTTTAGAAAGCACCATCCAAGCTGCTGTCAGGTCTAAACATGTGACATTAATCCTGTGCACAAGTTGTCCATAATTCCATGTCCCCTGCTCCTCAGGAGCCTGCCCAGACCAGTGTAGTTCAGCCAGTAATGAAGACTGTGCAACACTTACCCTTCCCTTCAGCATTCTTGTGCAGCCCCTCTGCTTCAAACTCCAAATGCAGCAATACACAAAACAATAAACTTGCTGAATTCCCCACAAAAGAATACTTTATTCACCATCCTACTTACACAGGCAAAGAGATGGGTGTCCTGAGGAAAATACAAGCACTGAGGAGCCCTGCCTCAGGGAGAGCAGCAAGCTCAGGAGACTCATGGAGAAGATGTCACTTTGTCTAAAATGTGCATGGGACAGACAAATGGGATAAATGGATGTTTTAAGGCTTAGCTGTAATGAAAACCAGCACTATCAATCATTTTATTGCTGTTGCAGAGAGGCTTCTCTCTTTGCAATGCTGGGAAGCTGATTTTTGCTGGAATGCATTGCCCATGGAGATTCTGCACTGTCAGCAGCAGCATTCCATGGACCACAAGGATCCCACCAGCAAGGATCCCACCTGCTGTCCCACCTGTCCCTGGTGATCCACAGGACACCAATTTTCATGTCACATTGGTCCACAGAACCACGTTAAGCCACTAAGGCTTGCATTCTGGTTATTATTATTATTATTAAAAGCTTAAGCTGAACGTTGCAGAGAACCCTCCATAATTTTTGGGCTGTTTTAACCAAAAGACTTGTGCAACCATTGAAGAATTGTACCAAATCACACCCAGTTTTACAATAGATTTAACATGTAAAATCCCTCATCAGAGAGTGTTTGGAGAACTTAGATACTTCTCAATTAAAAAGTCCAATTTTCTGTGATATATATAAACTATTGTTTATTTTTTAGCCTCCCTGTGGAGTGATATCTATCATTTTCAGCAGGAAGCCAGGGCTATTTGTTTTTCAAAGATAGCTCTTTGGAATTAATTACTCTGGTATTAGACTAAGTGACAAAACAGGTAGTGCAGAACCGAGGGTAACAAGAAATTTTGTCTTGCAGCTTTTTAGAGTAAAATTATTCTCCTAACCTGACTGACAGCATACCATTAATCACTATTTAACAATTATTACAGCCAAGACATATTAAAAACAACCCTAGATTTCTCACTGCTAGTTATGCTTATTTCATTTTCTAATTGCTGGCTTAATTTTTTAAATGTCAACAAAAGACAATTAAATCCTTGTTGTAACAGCTCAAGCCAAACATATATAATGAAAACTTAATGAGTGAATCCTGTTTAAGATTCTATTGGAGTTTCTTCCATCTTATGGCACATATCAAACATGACAGCTGCTCTCCAGTTGATGTCCAGCCCACCTGAGGTACCTCTGCTCCATCCAGTGAGTTTGGGTGTTTTTTGGTGCTCCTCAGAAATGGCAGACAGCCAAAATCTCCACTGCAATGTTAATAACTGAGCCGTTTCCCAAGATGTCTGAGCCAAGATGGCAATTGCAAAATGGCTGTCAGCATTTTGACTGAAAACCACTGGTTTATTAACCTTTAAGCTTTATTAACCACCCTCTCTGCTGTGGTTGCCACAAAACAGCAGCAGGCAAAGTCTCATGGTGCACCAATGGACCTGGGGACGCTGCCTGATGAGTTCTCTTTTGGACACTGAGAGTTGCAAAGAAAAGAACAAAACTGAGCAGCACCTGCTGAGTTGCACGAGTGTTGTGGCTCAGGGTACAGTGATAAATCAGGTTAAATGAGAAAGCTGGTTTATTATGTTCCCATCTTCCAGCAAACTCCTCCCAGCTTCTGCCACAGTTTGTTGCCATCCTAGTTCTGCAGATAAAACTCTTTATTGGGTCATAATAGAGACTGGATCTCTAAAAGCAACATGCTTTGCCAGGAGGATGGGAGCTTAACCACAGGGTGAGCAGGTACAGAAGGTAAAACTCAGACAGCGTCAGTCACAAAATCATTAAGGTGGAAAAGATCTCTAAGATCACCTGAGTCCAGCTGTTAACCCAGCACTGCCATGTTCACCTCCAAACCATATCCCCAAGTGCCAAACTCACACACCTTTTGAACCAGTCAGCCTGGCTGTGTTATAAAAACAGAAAAAAAAAAAACATCAGTGGCTGATGATCATCATGAGAGCAGTGATTTTCAAATCAGACATAAGGTGCAAAAACTTTCAGAGACAACCTTAGAAATTAAAAAAAAGCTCTCACAGGGGTGAAACCCTGCTAAAGCCAATCAGATAACATGTTCTGTGTGCCACATGATGTGGAATTTCAGGTGAAACACAGGTAACATGGTTTTATATCTATCTATCTATCTATCTATCTATCTATCTATCTATCTATCTATCATCTATCTATGTATATCTGAGTTTAAGATAGCCATGGGTCAAAACCTGCCAGCAAGACTCTCAGTCAGGAGTGTGACAAAAATCATGTCAGGTAAATTTCCATGTTCATGAGGCCAGCACAAAGGACAGGGACCCCATTTTACCCTATTAGCTTTCAAAATCTGTCACAGCAGAAGGAGCTGAACACAAAATACAGCATACAACAATAACTCCACATTTAAAACTGAATCAAGGAGAAAACCTTTCTAAAGGATGTGATGTTTCAGAAGACAGTGACCTCCAAAAGTACAAAACTAGGAGGAAATACTCCCTTGCTCTTGGAGTTTTATTAGGCAGCACAGTTGCCATACAAAAATAAAAACAGAAAATAAGTTTAAAGTAAAGGGATGCTTTTCCCTGACTATTACATTGCTGAAAACAGATGTGTTTTCTAGTCTCCGGCAAAACATTAGAGAATTTCCTGTTTTAGGAGTAGAACTGCACACAGAGGCACCACCAATGACCCAGCTGAGTCCAGTAAGAAAGAGAATACCCAGCCACAGAATATTTTCCTCCCTTTGCTTTATAGCAAGAGGCTACAAACCAATAGGTCCTGACCTCCAGCTGAGCCTTCTGACAAGAATACAACTGTGGGACTGGAGCAGGGGTACAATTAACTGCCAGACTGAAAGCAGACTGTGGCTGGAAAACAGAGGAAGAAGAAAGTTTGTGTTAAGAAACCGCCAGGGTGGATGTGGGATGATTGATCAAGTCAGCATCACAGAGTCTCAGAGGCTCAGGAAGGGGACAGGGAAAGGCAAGGCAGTGAATTTATTTTTAATTGCTGAAAGTTTTTTTAGGTTTTTTTTACCCCTAGGACAGAGAAAAGGTGGGGATGTGCAGGGAAGAAAGGGCTTTTTGGGCAAAACTCCATATGTTTCTGCTTTTGTCTGATTCTTTTTCTGTTTCTCTTTTTAGGGTGAAAAAAAATTTAAACATACATCTTAATAAGTCCTTTTTTAAAAATAGGTGAAGATACAAGACTTTCTTGAAGCAGTTGCCATGGAGAAGCTGTTCAAGTGAAGAATAATTACTAGGGCAAAATCACATACAATATGGGGACTGATCCTTCAGATTTTACCCATGCAGAACACCCACAGAAGTCAACTTGTTATCACATATTTTTAGCAAGCTGGGAAAAGAAAAAGAACTCATACTTCACTCCTTCTAAATGAAAAAAAAAATTGTTTGCATAACACAGGAGAGAGAATAGGCTTTTTCAGCAAAACTCTTTTTTCTAAAGACTCTGCAAGCCACCTTGTAGCACAGGTGGACTGTTTTCACTTCTAAGATCAAAGAAGTTAATTACTGAGCAGTAATTTGTAAGTGCATGGTGTGCTCTTTCCCATGGTGTCAGAAATATTGCAGAATGTGTACTTAAAACAAAATGAGGTTCCTCCTTTTTATTTAATCAAAAATAATTGCAAATCCAAAGAGAAACATTTTTATACAAGTTCCAGCTGGCTATTGATGCTGACTTGCAGAAAGAGCCAACATTTCTTTGTCCTGAACACACACAACTCCAAAATTAGAGATTTGTCTCTTCAAACAACAGTGGTTACACAAGGACTCCTAATGCTTCAAACTGCACCTTGCACAGAAGTTCCAGCAAATTAATTCCCCCCTCTACTCTTTTCCTCACCCAGGCTCAAAGCAAAGCTCTGAGGCTGGGGGTGTTCCCCTCCCAGCTCTGAAGGTGTTGTTCACTGGGGATTTGCCCCTTGCATCCCTCAGGAGAGCCCCAAGCCACCCTGCTGAGGTGGTCCATGTTCCCCTGCAATGCCACCCTGCTGAAAGCACATGGGGCTCTTCTCAGAACCTGTGCCACCAGAAAAAGGCACGTCCCTGCTGGATAGCTCCTTTGTGTCACCCTGCAGGGCAGGGCAGAGGGATGGCAGCTGCCACACAGCTGGCTGGAGCACAGCCTGGGGACAAAACAATCCCACTGGGCCGTGCAGCACAGCTCTCCTTGTCTCATAAATCCACAGGGCTGTGGGGACAGCAGAGGGTGGAAAACCCTGGCACAGCCTGAGCTCCAGCACTCTGGTAGGAGAGATCACCCCTGCCAAGGTTTGCTGCCTTTTCCCCAAAATGTCACCGTGGAAGCACAATGAACAAAGGAACCCTCATTCTGGGAAACATGGGGTATTTATGCTGGTACAATTAGAGGTGTGTAATTGCACAGGTGTAATTACACCTGTTAACTTGCCCTCCTAGAAAAGCCCTGAAGGCCCTTGGCTCCAGTCACTGCCAAATATCCACAAACTCTCAGTGGCCCATTCCCAAAACAGCAATTTCCATTCATGGAAATGGGGACAATACTTAGAGATGTGATGATCTTCAAATGGATCTTTCTGTTGCATTTTCATCTGCTAAGCAAACTACAAAGTTTGGTGTGTGGTGCATGCCCTGTGATCACAACACACCCCATGGGCCAATTTTCTCTTGTCCAACATCCACTTCAGAGGAACAATAAAGTAATTACAAATTGGGCTCAGGCTAACAAGACCTGTGGTCCTCATGCTGCAATTTAATCCTAAAAGGACTGTGAATATGTGGGTTCCCAGCAGTGGACTGAAGCCCAGCATTAGCAGTGCAGGGCCAGCAGGAAGCCAGGCCTGACCCACATCAGGATTCTCAGCATCTTTCCTGTGCTGAATTTGGCAGAAACTTGCCCACAGTCTTAAGCAATTTAGTGTTTTGGGTATTATATTGAAGGAAACCTTAGAAAAACAAACAAACTCCACAAACCAGTAATAAGAACAAGATGATTTTTTTTCTTGAATTATCCCAATTAAGTCACCAGTTATCACCTCCTACAGCAGTAAAAAGAGAACGCAATTAGAAAATTTAATTAATTAAGCTAAAGGCAACAATACCTATTTTAAACCCCCCAATGAATGCAGTAAGATCAGCAGAGCAGATCAGTGAAGCAGTGAGTGTTTAGTGCTGAAGGAGACATTGAGCCCATTCATGAGATTCTGCAAGCAGGGCCTGGCTGGGGGGACCCACCCCTCTCCAAAACAACACCTGCTCTAGAGGTGTCTTCTATATTCTCCTCACAACCAGAATTAAAGACAAAATTGTTGTCCTCTACGTCAGACTGAGGGATGTGAGAAACAACCTTCACCTTCTCGAGCTACATAAAAAACCAAAGCTGAGTTGGGGGTACAAATGTATTTTTTTGTCATTATAAATAAAGGCATTGTGTTCCACTGACAGTCATAAATATCAGGAAAATCAGACTGATAAAAAGTCTGACACAGCCAAGCCCTCAGCTGCTTCCAGAAACTCAGGAAGACTCTATTAGAGCAGTAGGACACCAAAGTTAAAAAAAAAAAAACAAAACAGTAGATGGTATCTAAGCTAAAAACTAAATGATAAGAGCTAAAAAAAAAACAAAACTACAGCCTTAATGAGCTATGCTTAAAATACAGGCAATGAAACCCCAGCAAGGAGGAACTGACAGAATTATTCACTGCTATTTTCATAAAATTTTGTAATGTTTGCACAGATACTGAGGGAGCCAGCCCAGCTCAGGCACACAAATTGGGGTGGAAAAGAAGGGTCAGGAGAGGTGCTGAGAAGGGTGACCCAATTAACATCCATGAGGGAACTGCTCTGCTAATTCCACCTTCTTCCTAAAAGGGGGAAATTGTGAGAAAACCAAGCTTAAAATCCATCATTTACAAATCCTGTCCACTCAGAGGGAGAAGGTCCAAATGGTGCAAACTTCATTTAGAGACAGAAGAGAAAAAGTGTGGTGAGAGCAGAGCAGATGGTTGGGGTGGAAGGGAAGTGCCTTTTTCACCTGAAAACAACCTGGGGGCAGGAGCAGTGGATAATGGAGAGGCTGTGTGTTGAAACACAGCCCTCAGATCCTGTCCACAACCTCCCACATCTCCTTATCCAAACACCAGCAGGGATCAGTCAGCAAAACACCTTGGGTGGTGTCTTCAACATGGTAAAAAAAAAAAAAAAAGTTCCTTTCTGTGCTGCTTCACCATGGCAGAGTGTAAGAGCAGTTTTGATGTAAACTGAAGTAAGCTGCTAGGAACAAAAATAACTGAACATTCATTTTATCTGGTTTGGGTAAATTGGTGTAAACCTGTTTGCCAGCCACTGCCCAGCAAGAAACTGCAGTGCCAGGAAAAAGGAGGAGATGAGGAGGGTCCAGGGTATCCCTGGGGAGCCAGGTGGGTGAAACATGAGGGTTTGCCTTTGGGAGGGCAGGAAGAGATGTGAAAAAGGGAGAACCAACAGCAAGGTGTGAGAAATAATATGTTTTGAAAGAGTAAGACAAATAAATGAGACAAAGGATGGGAAGGATGAAGCCTGGATCAGCCCTTGGTGTGATTTTGGGGTATCACCAGAGGGGAGGAGGCAATTTGAGGGTTTTACATTGGGGCTGTTCAGCAACAGGGATGGGCTCCTAAAGTGCAGAGGACAGGCAAAGTTCTCACAGGAGTTCCATTAAAATCTGGGGGGAAAAGCCCAAAGCAGGAATAAGGCAGGGAACAGTAGCCTATGACTTAATTTTTGGAAATGGCAGCAGCAAATACTCTCACTGGCTTAACTGAGAGTGCCAGAGACACGACATTACAATTCCAGCAAGGCTGCATTTAGAAAAACACTTTTCTATTTTTAACGCATCTTTCCAATAAATAAACACAATGAAAATAAAGCAGATACATGCATTTAGTGTTGTGGAAATAAGATTGAGAAATACCCATGGAAATGAACTGATGATTTACACACAATTAGAGATTTTCTGGTTTTCCCTCTCCCATGATTTTTTGCTGATAAGTCTATAAAAACAATAGACAAACAAACTTGAAATACTGCTGATGAATTCCCAGAAGCCCAAAGAGCACATTTTTCAGAGCTGGTATCTAACTAA
The DNA here is from genome assembly GCA_013396995.1 of Dicaeum eximium. Classification (NCBI taxonomy): domain Eukaryota; kingdom Metazoa; phylum Chordata; class Aves; order Passeriformes; family Dicaeidae; genus Dicaeum; species Dicaeum eximium. Next base: position 1,495,848 of record VWZP01008455.1, on the reverse strand, counting down.
TAGAGAGAAAGAGAAAAGCAATTAAATAAGAAAAAAACAAGCAAGCAACTCGTTCCTCAAATGACTCATTTCTCACTTAAAAGGAGTCTCTTTCCTCTGCCTCCACTGCCCTTTAATAGCTCCTCATGCCACCACCACTTCAGGTCACGAAAGGATAACAAGCCCTGGTTCTTTTCAGGATCATTTCCTGCCTGTTATCCCATGCAGGGAGCTTGGTGTCACCTTTTGCTGTACAAAGCAGATTCCTCATCCAACCTGAGCTTTTGATTGCCTCTCATCCCCAGGGACTATTTTTGACATCTTTTATCCAGGATTTTTTCTGTCCAAGAGCACTTGTTGACACTCCTGCCTAACAGCTCTTCCATTAGAGCACAGAGCTATCTCAGGTTAATTTGCAGATGGCCACTGGTTTTTTTTTGGGAAAGCCAAGGCTCCCAAGGCTCTGCAGTGGGATGGATTCCCAATTTGGCATTTTCTGTGCCGAAAGCATGATTGCTGCACTTGCTGTCCCTAATGCACACATCAGCATTTGATTTTGTGCTTATGCCTCCCCAAGGAGCTGTAAAACGCTTCAGAGATAATTAACCTACGGACCTTTTGACATTATTTGCAGCAGAAACGGGTTTTAGATGTCCACATGGGCTCTGTGGGCATAACAGGTGAGAGATGGCCCATTCTTGCAGCTGATGGACATGGGAAAATAAGTTTCCATGGCTGCTTCCACACAGCAGCCCCTTATAGTGAAGAGCTGAGGCTCCTACAACAGTGCTTAAGGTCTTTGTTTCAGATCCTATTTGGAAACACATTTCCAAGTCCCACTGTTACTGGATAAAGGAGCATTCCATTGCTCCTGAGCACAGTGGTCTTTTTCTCTGGGTATCTGGAAATAGAGGGAGCTGGGTACCAAGAATCAATTATGGATGCCTGTTCCTGGAAAGGTAAAAAAGTCAGGGGAATAGAAACTCCAGTTTCCCCATTTAGATGAGGCATCTCCATTACTGGTAAAAGTGTCTTTTGTGCTGATTATAGGGCAGAGAGAGGAAAATATTGTAGAATGCTGATTTTACTGTTCTTCCAGATAACACAATAGGAAGAATAACTCAGATGTCAATCTGTACTCTCTCTCTTTTCATTCCAGGAAAATGTGTTACTAAGAACTGGCACAAGCAAGCAATTTAGTGCTTAATAAGTACCTAAGAGAATTAGGATCCTAATGACTACAACTGAACTACTCAACAGCCCCTAAAATCCAATGAAAGCATGGCAATAAACTGAAAGAGAAGCTGGATTATGTGCTTCAAAACTCTCCCTTTTTCTTTTAAATTGGGTTTAAAAAGCTCCTTTGTTAATTACTTATATACCCATGTCCCGTGTTTTTGAAAAACAAATCGAACCTTGCCCCTGGCTTTCTGCCAAGCATGGAATTTTGGTTAGGTGGTTTTAATAGCCAATGTAACAAACTGTGTAAGAGATTTGGGGGGTTTTGTTGTTGTCATTATTGTTTTGGGCTGGGTTTTCTTGAGCTCTCCAGCACTGAATTGCTGTCTTTCACTTATCTGCTTGTTTAGGTGTCAGAAATAGGGGCCACTTTTGGGGGGCTGCAGTGCTGGGGGCCACAGCCAAGGACAGGGGTCACTCTGCAGTCCTGCCCATCCCTGTATTCCTCAGAGTGCTTTGGGATCTGCCAGTAACAGCAAACAGTAATTTTTTTGTCCCAAAGGGTTTCTCAAATAGTTAAACACTAATGTTGTCAATACACATTTCACCAAGACAATTAGAATTATCTGGTTTTCTGAAACTCCCCTCCCAGCCCCCGCAGTGTTTAAATAATTTATGTGAGGAGTTGTGAAGTCAAGACTTAATCCTGAATATTCTTTCATAACAAAGTATTGTAGCCCACAGCACTGAAATAAAATTAGGGACATACATACACATATATACTCAATTTAATACATGGTCTCCATGTCAATACAGTGCTGCAAAAATACGATTATTGTGAGTAATAGAAGAGTTTTGGTTTTTTTTTTTCTTGAAAAATAATATAATGGAACTTACATGTATGTGAATTTATTTCAGTAATACTTTCTCCTCAATTTATCAATATCTTACTGAATCCTGTTGCACTGGCTAATAAGGAGAATTCTTGAGTTTTTACTAAATACAGTCAGGTTCAGCTTCAGCCACGGGATCCATGAAAAAACTGCCCAAGCCTCCTGGAACTCCAGTCTGCACATGCAAACACATCCTGTTAATGTGACATGATTGAACCAATGGAAGACAAAAAACCATACGGCATTCTTCTCGTTCAGAAAAATAAAACCAGATTAATTACTTAATAAATAAGTAATGATTACACGAAATGCAAATGAAAGTAAAGAAAGGCTTCCCAGAGCCCTGTTACTCTGCAGGTCTGATTTCTGCCCTGGGAATTCTGAGGAGCACAGAGTGACAAGCATCTGCTGGACCCCAGATCCCCAAGGAGACGAGGTGTGAGGTGCCAGGTACAGGAATGCAGCACTGTGCCTGTTGGGAAGGGTTTTAAATGGCTCTAAAAACAATTGTGTGAGAAAATCCACAGCAGATATGATCAGAGGACTGTCAAAGAGTGCTCTCAGAGGGGGTTCTGGCCCTCACCTCACACAGTTGGGGTTTTGAAGTGGTTTGGGACTTATTCAAAAGGAGAGGAGGATGGCCAGAAGGTTCCATAACTTCCCAAAGGGTCAGACAGGCTTCAAAGACAGGAATTTCCAGCACTTGCTTCTGTGTATTTAATGCCAAAAGGCAAGTGGTTCCCTGGCTCTTGTATCCCCACACATACCCCCCAAAATCAAGAATGAGCTGAAACTTTCTTACTGAAAAAATACTTATTACGTCTTTAATTCAAACAGAAAAAAAAAACCAAACCCAAAAAAACCCCAAACCCAAAAAAACCCTTGTTGAGATCCAAAGGCCGTTCTATAGTAGCAAAGTACCAGGAAAGCTGAAGTCAGATGTTCCACAGACCTGAGCAGTAAGTGCTGATCTAATTAAATACACAACCAGACTCTCACAGCTATCAAAAGCTGCTTATTAAATTAAATAAACAAAAGCTGATTAATAAGACACTTGGTGTTAAATGGTTAGCCTCCTGCTTGCTCTGCAATGTTCATTCTATAACAATAAATGAAAAATCATCATGCCTAAGCATGTCTAAATCTGGGCTATAAAGATTCTTAATAAATTCCTGCAGTGAGGCAGACCAAACAAAGAATAACTGGCATGAAAGAATGATACAGCATATAGTAAAAAAGGAAAATCTGAAGCACTGTCACAATTAATACGAGATTTATTTGGCTCTCAGTCAGGAAATAATGAAGTTGGTTGGACCAATTTCCTTTGTGACCAAAATGAAGTAGGATTCAGGGGTCCTGCTGTCTGGAAAAGAGTTCCATGGTATTCCAGACTCAAGAAATGCAAAGCTGTGAGTGTCTGCACACACAAAGGTTGCTCCCTGTCCCCCTCAGTGGTGCAATGATGACTTTAGTTCAAACCTTGTCAGGTCTGCACATGGTGCAAAGGTCCTGGGCAGCAAGATCTGTTCAGAGCAAACCCAGCATGGACAGAAAGCTCCAATAAACCCTTTAGCTTCCACTGTAAGTAAATCAGATTAATCTTCTGTTTTCGAACACCAATGTTCCCAAAATATTCCAACTCCTTCTTGAATCCCAGCTGCCCTCCTACCTCAAGGTGTGAAGCTGTAGCACCCAGTGCCCAACAGCCTGGTTAGACCAGAGGGTAAATACCTTTATCAGTTGCTCCTGTGGCTGTTTTCTCCAAATAACCTGAATAAACAGGAGAATGGTTCCCTGGGACAGCCTTGGAGAGCCCACCCAGCAGGCAGGGGCACCCCAGCACTGCTCTCTCCTGACACTTCCCAGCTCCACCACTCCTGCAATCCTCCTGGGGCCAAGGTGTCTGCAGACTACAGCCTGTGTTTGGGGATTCCATTCTTTGGGGAGGAAAACCAAAGCTCTAAGGAGTATTTGGCCCACACAGGGGGATGCTGAGCTTCTTTAGTTTGACACAGGAATTACAGACCCGTCAACATCTCCTCAAAACCATTCACTTGAGTGGAACAAACTCAGGGAGATGTTCCTATTGCATGAGTCAACCAAAAAACCCCCTGGGAGCACTGCAGCTCACACTTCCCTTTCCAAGGAGGAGCAGGTGAGAAGAAAAACACACAGATATGAACTGTGCTGTATAACACACACTGAAAGGTGTTCAGGTGCAGCTCTGGATTTGTGGCTACAAAAACTTGCAGAGAATAGGGAGAACAAGGTGGATGCAGTCAACCCTGAGACCAGATCTTTGCTTGTTGGATAACCAAATGAAGTTTCCAAGACCTTCAGCTGAAAAATAATTGTTTTAGAGCTTTTTGCTTGCAGGAAAATTACTGAGAAGCAAATTATTAATGTAGCCTTGCTAAGCTACTTTATAACAACTCTGTGAGAACATCCAGGGCACAGAAAGCATAGGGCAGAATATTAAACTTGCTAAATCATAAAAACAAAGACAGAAAATCAACTGGTGGGAGTGTTTTCCGATAGAAAAAACAGTGGTAAAAGGAGCAGTGAGATTTTGCACAGCAAAACACACCAGTCAATGCTAAATAATGAGGCTGTGGTAGTGACTTAGTTATTGGAATGAAAGATTATTTAAATAGCCAGGTAGCTTGTTTATCATTTCTGAAAAAAAAGTGAAAAACACAAGGCAAAGGCCAAGTTGTGGGGTTTTTTTCCTTCTTTCCAAGCAGTACTCTAATTCAAATTGGTTCTTGTTAGGCCCAGTGAAGAGATAGTCTGGTTAGTTTTCATAAGCCATTAGTTGGCTGGTTAATAAGATGGAAGAAGAAAAAAACAAACAAACACCAAAAACAACAACAACAACAACAACAGACAGCAAAATCTGCTTTCTAGGACAGAGTAACAATTACCCAAGAGTTATTTGAGAAACTTTCTATGCCAATTACAGCTGGTGGTGGCTGGGGCTTTGCCTGCCCAGTATCAGTGCAGGATGCAAGGAGGCGTCTCCTAAAAGCTTCTGCCTTGGCTCTGAAGCAAAACTAACCCAAAACAAGGTGTAGTTAAAGCCACGAAATAGAGCAGGTGCACAGGAGTGAGTCACAAATGCATGACCCCATTGCCCAGAGGGATGGTGCCAAGACCTCCACGCTGTGCTAATGAGGGAGGTTAACGAGCTCATGCAGAGGTGGAATGGACAGCACAGCCAGTGTGGGAAAAATTGGGTCTGATGAAAGGGGAATTGAGGGCCAGTCAGTTATTCATTCTCCTCATCCACTGAACAGAGGAATCACCAGGTGGATCTGGTCTTTCCTGGGCATAAACATGGCAAAATACTCCTGTCCTGAGGGGGAAGTTTTCTGTAAAAAAAAACTAAGAGCAGCATCACAGGACTGATGTGCTGAGCCCTGTGTGAGATGCCACATGCAGCCTGTATCCTCCACATGCCGTGGTTCAGCTGTGAGTTCTGCAGTCAGGAAACATCTCTGCTGGATTATGGCTGCATGCCCTGGATCATTAGTGCTCATATAAAACTAGTTTTTCATTTCTTCCCATAAGTACAGCACCAAAAGAGGTGTCCTTCTTGCATTAAAAGTAGTTCACATCCAATTAATAATTGGTCCTCTAAGGGAGTTTCAAATCAGGGCTTGGACTTGATTTGATATCCCAGGCACTGTATCAAGAGGCTGAGGAACAAGTTGTTCTCATTCTGTGTGAGTCACATCCTCTCTGCATCCATGCACTCAGGCATTCCTCTAAAGAGGAAAAAACCCTATGCTAATTTCCAGGCATATGATCCTCCTCTGGGGTTTTTTTTGCTCTGTTTAAGATTAAGCTTTTAGAGTTATAATGGATATTGCATCATCAGGCTAGCTTTAATATGTAAAAGAAAGGCTAATTATATGCTGTTTGGTGGTGGTAGCAAAAATATAAAAATCAAAGCAGTTTGCTTTATCTTGTTTCTCCTTTGAATCCTCATGGCTCAGGGAAAGCAAGGAGCTGACAGCCTTGGGCTGTGAAGAAAGGCAGGGTGAAATTGGCCCCTGTGCAGACCACAGGCAATAGGATTGTGCACAACTTTCTCAGGATTGATACGCTCCTGCAAGTTTAATTTTCATCCTTTAAAAGCAGACAGGGGCTGCTGCAGAGACAAGAGAACCCAGCTTTCCCTGCCAGGGAGAGCAGATCAGCCCAGCCCTCCCTGCTTTCCTTGGAAGAGTCTGTACAATGCTGAGCTGACATTGGAAATGTTTGGAAATTCCACTTGCCCTGGGGCACAGGGCTGTCCCCTGACCACTGCTCCCCAGTTTTTGGGAAGGAAAAATGGACAACACAAAGCCTGGGACCTGCTCAGCACGAGAAGGCATCTGACACGTCTCCAAAGCCTGGTTCTAGTTGAGCCACCATGAAGGTGTGGACTGGAAAAGCTCTTGCAACCTAAGAGGCTTTGTCATAGTCTGGAAAGCAAAAAGGATTTGATTTTTAAGGGTTTGTTCCAATAGATTAAAAGCTAGTGCCCATTATTTTTCACGTTTTCCCGAGTTCCAAAGAAATTTCAAGACTCTGCCAGAGTCCTGGGGGTTTTATTTGGAGTGCTAAGGAATCAAACTGGGCAGGCAGTGGGGGTTCAGCACTGTGGGGGAAACTCCTCTCATCTCCATGCCAATGTTTTCTAAAGCAGAGCCAAAGGCAGAGCACTTAGCTGTGCATCCGCCAAATACCACTGCATCGAAATATTTATCCTCCAGTTAATCACTAACACAATAGATTTGGGTGTTCCTAATTCTAATGTAATGATTGAGTAGGTAAATCATCCTGGCTGGATGGGGACTGCATCTCCACCTAGCCCTGTGTCCATCCATACAGAACCCACACAGAATTCCCTTCAAATTATTCTCTGTATTTCCAAAATATCCATATAAATGCACCATACAGTTTGTATACTACAAAAACTGGGGTCTACATTTAAGACGTAGCTGGATGAAGAAAATAACACAGCTCCTTCACATTTATGCATAAACTCACACCTTAGAAGCTTCAGCATCCTTCCCTACGTTTGATATGATGGACAAAGAAATAGTTATAGGGAAAATAAAAGTGAACGATGTAAAAAATAAATCTTCCTTAGATAAGGAACACAAACACAGATTGTTTTGGCAGCGGTCTCTCTAAACGTAGTTTGTGTTTGTTTTGTATATTGATTTTGTAATTCCCTTACAATTCTCTATCCTAAGGTAGACAGCAAAAGTTACTTTATAAGAAAGATTTAAATGAATGAATGGAGTTGCTGGGGAAACAGAGGTACCACGCAGCTCACCAGCAAGTGCTTGCAAGCAGAGGCAGGCAGAGGGAGATCAGCAGCTTTTGCTGTGCCATAAAATAAAGGTACAGACAAACCTCCTCAGAGCTGAACTAAACTACCCCCACAGAAAATGATTCCAGCCTCCCAGGGGAGCAAGACATAACCGCAGCACACGTCCTAAGTGCCTATTCGTGTAAAAGGATGACATAGCAGGGCTGTGTAAATCCTGCTCACCTGCTTGCTCCTCATTTAGCGGGTGATTTACGGGAGCGAGCTGCGCTGTGACTGCCGGAGCTCTCCGTGAGGATGGGTGTTTAATGTCCCTGTGCCAGCCTGGGGTCAGCTTTGTCATTCACGTGGGGCACCCAGGCTAATTCAGGTGCATCCCACATCCTCCCCGAGGCACTCATTTGCCTCCTTTCACCATGTGAACGCTTTATGCACCGCAAACTAATTATTCTGCTCTCTATCTGCCTCTTCCCAGCCCTCTAAATCGCCCGGGATGGTAAAGAGGGAGCAAACAACCTCATTTCAAANAAAAAAAAAAAAAATCAAAGTTACTCTTGTTTTGAGCTTTCATGTCACAAGGTAGTGATTTCCAGGCAGTCTGAGAAACCTCTCAAGTTCAAACCCCAGAAACTCAAATTCTGGGTTGAAACACACCCCAAGTGCTTGGCTTCTCTTATGGCATCAGTATTAAATGGATTGCCCTTCCTAATATCCCTGTAATCCTGTCTGCTCCGGGCACGCTTGTTTGGAGTGATTAGACTGTGAGAAGTATTTCTGCATTTCTGCCCCGGTCCTGACAGATGCACAGGAAGGGACAGGTCTGGATTTGAGCTGCACAAACTGATTTTGTGACCAACTTCAGCAAATGCATCCCAGAATTCATCCCAGGAGTAGAAATGCTGTGTCACTCTTCCATTGCATTTCCCCCCCCCAAAAAAAACTAGTCTCTTCTTTTAAATTAAACAAAACTTCCAGAATCTTTTACATCAGATCCTTGTTGCACATTTTTTAAATTAAATATTTAGAAGCTGTACAAGCAACAGATTTTATTGCTTTTTAGAGATCAGATTATTTGGGAAACTGCACTGTTAAGGTACACACACCTAGTCAGGAGGCATTTTTGTGCTGTTGGCTTTGTGAGTGAAGAAAAGGTAGAGGTTGACTTAAACTACGAGATACAAGTAAAAAGAATGTAGTTTAACACATCATTTGACTGACTAGAAGCAAATTAGCAGGAGGTTAAGGTGGCAGCTTTGATATTGTCTTCTAGCAAGGAAAGAACCATGAACAGGCAGATTTCCCAACCAAAGACTTCAAACATTGATGCCAGCAGCTGACATGTTTCTAAATAGCACTGTCAGGAGGAGGTTTTTTAATATGAGTGCACATAATCTGTATTATTCTGAGAGAACCGAGTGATGAACTGAGGAGGAATGTGGAATTCATTGAGCTTTAGCATGGCTGGCTCTCACAGAGCCCAGTTCTCCTGAGATGCCTTTCCACAGCCCAGGCACAGATTCCACCCCAGCAGCACAGCAACAGCTCAGCCACAGAAATGCACAACCAGAAGGGGCAGAATGGGAATTTCTGCTCTGCCTTCCCCACATCAGCTGGACTAAAGCCTCCAAATGCACAGCAACCAGGACTGCAACTTTCCAAAAGCACAAACAAACAAACAAACACCAAAAAAACCTAACAACCCCTCCCCCCTCCCCAAAAGACCCAGTCCTTTACTCAACAAAGGAATTTTCACTCATACCTCAGTGTATTCACTACATTGCTTCCAGATATTTCCCTCCATCCCCTCTCAAAAAAAAAAAAAAAACCAAAAAAAAACCGAAGAAACCAACTCTGCACTCTGAAGGGACAGATGGTCTCACCCCTGAGTTACAACAGGGGAAATATTTGAAAGTGTTCATGCCACAGCTTTCCTTTCCAGGACAATGAGTTTTTCTTCCTGTTTCTCCTTTTCCATACCAACACTGCTCTTTCTTGCAGCCTCGTTTCTATTTTTTGGCCTAGTCAGTAGGGGTATTCCAGGTGTAATACTTTATAGCAATTTAATTTCAGTTCTGATGTCCCAGCCTCTAGGGTGCTATGTCTTCTTTTCTCTACGTGTTACTTTGATTTATTTTGCTTTTCTGCCTGCTATGATTATTTTATGATTCTTTTAGCCTTTTCTTGGCCACATCCTATTCCTCTACCTCTCTTTCCATGCCCCATACTCACTAAAGGTGCACTTGTCTGGGCAGTGCAGATGGACCTGAGCTCTCCCACTGAGGACCAATTCTCACCTGGTCCACAGAACCAGAGGTACTAACAGCTGCTTAAATATATAAATTATTAAACCAGCAATAATACATGACAAAATCTTGAAACTTATGAGTGCTCAGCCAAATACATGCAAATTGATTCTATTCAACCTGAACAAAGTTTACACAGTAGCACAATGAATGCACACTTACTTACATATTTTAATTATTGCCAGCAGTCACATTCATTCATCACTTTTCTTGCCACCAAACATTTTCAGTGTGCAGAACACATTCATTTCAAGATATTGGGTTAAAGTGAAGCAAATCCTACAGGAGTAATGCATTTTATATTCCACACACTGGTGCCAATTACAGTGAGCTCATCTGACGTTTGTTTGAAAATTTCCGAATGTTTAGTTTTGACAAGAGACTTTTCAAAGGGAAGCTGTCTTTTATTAAGCTGTATCCTTTAAGCACAAGAATAACTGCAACTTAAAACAAAGATAATTTTCACTATAAGCACATTAACTATGAATCCAAAGTGAGAAGAAGCTATGAAAGGACACATCACTTAATAGCTTTAAAGTCACTTTTTACACCTTGCATTATTTTTGTTTGAACATGACTGGTGAGACACTGGTTGCCTAAATTCACATCCTACACTGGCACAATCAGTGAATGAATGTCCTCAGCCCTCCCCCAACTGCTAGTTGTTTGAAATGCCATTTGTTCTGCTCACCATTTTTTGTGCTTATGTCTGAATTAGCAAATAACTGTGGAGAGGATGAAGCACCTGCAGGCAAATCCTGAGATGTTGATGGTGAGCACTGTAGCTGTGCAATAGTTTGTGGTGGTGTAAATATTTAATTGGCACACACTGGGCATGTCTCCAGTGCAGACAGGAAACTCCCAAGGAACTTGTGAATGCCATCTAAATGTCTGCAGACTCCTTGGAGTGCTTAATCCACACCAATACTTCAACATGAATAAAACTTAGTGTGTTTAAAGTTAACTGAAATTTCCTCTTTTTCTTTAATAAATATCTGCTCTAACTTACTACCAGGTGTATACTGGTGCTCTCTTGAAAAATATCATAGAATGATTTTGCAATAAACTTCCCATACACCAGGGGTTTATTTTTAGGGTAGGTGTCATGGACTCTTTGGGGCTTAATGGAATGAATTCTCATTCTGGGAAAGAGGGAACTGTTTCCACCAGCTAATCCAGCAGAGCCCCTGGATGCTGCACCTCCAACAGATCCAGGAGTGAATCCAGAAGGATCTGACCTTGCACCTCTGGTCAGACAGGTCCCAGCCACTGTCCTGCCCTGACAGAGGCACCAGGGAACTTTTCCTGAGTACCTGCACCTCAAAATGCCAGCTCAGGTAAACGAGGTTGAGCCCATCCAGCATTTTGGCACAACCAATGACTTTATGTACAGGCTGAGAGGTGGCCAAAAACCTCCACTGCGATAGCATGCATTAATTGGCACTGCAAATTCTGCAGAAATACATTTTCACACACAACTAATACCCATGGGAATATTTCTGCATCAGATTAGAGAGGTAGATCTACCTATCATATTTACATATACATAAACATACTATAACTGAAACAAAGATTAGAATCACTGAGTAGTATAAATGAAAATTAATCTTCAAGCAAGTGCTAGAGGAGCTTTAGCCATCTCTGTGGTTTCATTCCCACATCAGCCCATTGTGAGTTCAGCAGGCATGAAGGAGATAGCTGTTAGATTTCTAGCACGTAAAAGTACAAAGGCACTAAGCAACCACAATTTGAGAGCATGTAAAAGCTTTCAGGAGATTTTTAATTCCAGATTGTAGACATGAAAAGCTGTTGTTATTAACCATTTTTCATTATTAAAGGTCTCTTCATCCCTGAGTGAGCAAGTGGCACTGACAGTTGTGCATTAGTCTCAAATGACAACAAGCCCATCAATCTTGCAGGGTTCCAAAGAAGGAAACACCTCAGGATTGGCAGGAAATAATTCACAGCATGAAAAACAAATAATAAAATATAATATAATAATAATAATACTAATAATATCTTCCAAGGAGAAAACACAACTCAGAAATTTAACTCAAGACACTACCACAAAACCAGATCATTTTAGACGGGGTTTAGAAAGGCTGAGGGAAGAGCCAAGGTCCAAGAGCCAGATTTGAAGCAATAAAACATTTACCAACAGAGTGACACATCCAGTGAGATTTTGGTTAGCATCTTTCTGTATCTTTATGTACCCACATATAGGATAGGTGTGACCCCTCTTCCAGTTTCAGCAGGTGCTGATGGAGAATTATGGGGCTGATATTACCATCTCAGAGTCACGATTTTTAGCCTCTCTCCATGGGTTTTTACACCTAAAATGAATCTTAATATATACTTATGCCACCTTTAGAGCCAGTCCTCCAAAGCACTGAACATAACATGTGACATGCTCAGCATTTTCTGCTCCCAAGAGAAAAAGGTAATAATCCCTTCATTAAAAAAAAAAACCAAAATAATTCTTGCAGAGTGTGGTTCTTCATCAGTTAACTGATAACTACATTGTGGGAGACTTAGCTCAAAACCAGCAGGATGTTCTTTGTGACCTGCTCTTTCCTCTGGAGTAGAGCTAAGAATTTAGAATATGCCAACCAAGACGTGGTTTTTATGTTCTCACAAAACACTGCCACTCTCTCCTGATACAGCAAACCCAGACAAAAGCACAGTCCCTCTGGAAATGGACAGAATCAGGAGCTCCCACCAGCCTCAAACTAAAGGACCAGATTCTTTGAAGAAAATGGGATTGTTCTGAGGAGTTTGTTTCACAGTTGTGATTCAGCCTCATGTAATTCTGATTCAAGCCTGGCACCACCACAGGTATCCAAGAGTGACCAGGCAGTGCCATTTGCAGAGCACATCAATATTTCATACAGTCCTTAAAGCCACAGGTGCCACACTGGAAGGTGTGTGCCAAAATCAGAGAATCCCACCTGTAAGGCAGGAATAGAGCCTTGGGATTTAGGGGCTATCCTGCCAAGATCCTTCTCATTGTGCAGGGTGCAGCTAAAATTTCTGACAACCCCACAGGTGGGATAGTACTTAATCACATGGAATTTTAACCTGTGTGTGTAAACCCTGAGTGTAAAGCTGGTGTTTCCATGTCCTTTGAAATAAGAAGCTCTAAAAGGCAGCAGAGATGTCTGCTCTACCAACAGGCTTCTGTTGTGCACTCTTCTCATTTTGGGGGTTACAAAGTGTTTAGTTTAACTGCTCATTCTTTTTGGAATTGATCTGAGAGATTATACTAACATGGGAATATCATTTACACACTTGTAGGCTTCTGTGAGCCTGAAGGAAAAGGTGCCACTGTCACCATCAGCTTTCTAAAGAGCAAGCTAATAGCATCACTTCAGTCATTCCTACAGCTCCAGAGGACAAAATAAAGGTCAGTGGTTCAAAAAAACCTGATGGGGAAAGGTGGAAATCAGGCTGAAAGATCAATAGAAATTGAGCTGAAAAGACTGGCTTGGATACAAAGCAAATGTTGGTAAATATCAGCCAGTATTTGCTTAGGAATAGGTTTAATGCATTATGCATGCATTCATCATGCTAGTATTACACCCTAAAATCTGCATTCCTTGCAGAAAGCCTGGACATACTGGGAGAAACTGAAAGCTGAGAAGAGTCATCTTTTATATTAGATAATCTGAGATTAAGCGGCTCTAGAAACAATTTAAACCTATTGCAAACCAATCTGAAAAGTGTTTGTCCATATCACTGAAATTTTACTCAGTTCTTCAGAAGTCACAAGCTGGTTCTGGTGACAGCCAGAGCTGATCTCTGTGGCTGCTGGCATTCGAGTAAACAACCTACAAACCTACAGCCCTTCACTGGCAACAGCCAAGAACACAAATGTTCTTTAAAATCACTGTCCTGCTCATAACTCCAGTTTTCCAGGACGTGATGAACAGCTCCACATTGGCTGTTTTTCCTCCTCACTGTGCCTTGGCAAGGCAGGTCCATGTCCCCCTCAATCCCCTCTCCAAGCTAAGGGGTCCCAACCCAGCTGCCCCATTTGATCCTGTCTGGGGGAACATTGCTTAGCAAAATAAATGTCATCTCTGACTGAGTACTGTCAATCTCAAAAATATGCACATAAATCATTCATTTTAATCTATTTAGGTTGACCTCTACCACACACTTTCTTAGGATTTAGGGATTTGATTGTGTCTTGGATTTCAGAGCCTCGTGAAAGGGCTTTAGCAAAGAGCAGCTCTTCCTTCCCTCTCCCCAGCAGAGGTTGATTGAGAAAGAGCTGGCAAGAATAGAAAGTGTGAGTCTTGTGGAGTTTCTGATAAGGACCTAATTGTCTTGAGTGGCCTTTCCCCCCCTAGGATACACAGTTTGTTTGTATGGTCTTGGATCCAGTGGTATTTGCTAAAAAAAAACCCAAACAACTAGATTTCTACTAATTCTACTGATTCAGTACAAACTTCAATGAAGATATTGTGGAATAAAATGTATTCCAATTAGGCATTTAAAACATTAGATTAGGGGTTCATAAGTGTGGTATTAAAATAATGTGAAGGGTTTTACAATTTACATGGTTCTCCTTGTTCTCACCTTTTCCAACACAATGGCAGAAACATCCTGCACTCCTTTTCCATGGACATGTCTTAATGCATGATTTTGGTACATGTCAAACCCTTCAGTGCAGCTCAAAGCTGACACTGCTCTGATAAAGGCAACTGTGATCTGGTCAGTGCAAGGCAATCATGATTTTCAAAACAACATGGGAGAAGATAAAACACAAAAGATGAGTTGATGAAACACTGAACCACCCACTCATAAAAAATTACTACAAAGTTGGAAAATAGAATATAAAAAAATAAAGAAAACCCCTGAAACCTCACATTTTAACCAGATAAAATTCTGATATAATTCTGTAAGGGTGTCTCACTTCCCAGGACACAGCCAAATTTTCGGTGTAAATCACCAGCTGGTGTAAGCTTTGATTCCTTTAACTTTCTCACAACACTCAGTGCAACTACAAGATAAAATAAAATGCAAACTAACAGTGCACCATGTTACAAAGGAACTGGCATTTCTGCAGAGTCATGCAGCAGTAAAGGAAATTTTCCTGGTTCCCTCTTGTGCTATAACAGCACCACTCACAGACACAGCCAAGAGGATCGTGGGGGTCGTCAGAGTGGAACTTGTGACAAATACTGCAAATGGAACAACAGCAAACATGTTGTAACAGCAGAAAAAAGTGAGCAGGACTGTTTCACTCCAAGATGAGGTAAAATGAGCCATTTATCTGGTGTTTGGAGTGTGACCTGCACTTCGCTTGCAGGAGTGCCGGGGATGCTGAACTGGAAAATAAAACTGAATGCTCAGTTTGGTTCTCCCCCCTCCAGCTAGAAACTGTAGAAAATGGAGAAAAACTGCAGGGAAGGAGAATAAATTTTAAAAGACATTACCTGCTCTTTATTGAGCTACTGATAAAAGAGGTCACCCCAATTATGAAAAAACGTCGGCGGAATTTTGCGTGTTGTACATTTCTTGTCAAAGGGAAGTGCCCAGCCTGACAACACTGAGGGAAAAAAGAGGCAGCCAGGATAAATGTTCTCCCTGCCTCTGCTTGGCTGCTGAGGGGTGGAAGGCAGAAGCACTCCATGTGCTCTGAGGAGATGCAGATGATGTGATGTGTGCTCCTCTCCTAGCAAAGGGCAGGAAAACCAAGGTGAAGTCATCTCACAGTCCCTGGCAGGGCATTCAGCAACAAAACGCATCCAGCAAATAGCAGTGGGGCTGATTATACATTTATAGGGTTCAGGCCCTGCCTGGGACAGTTTATTTCCACATCTCGTAGTCTAAGCAGAATTTGTGGCTTAATATTGTTAAAATTTTTTTGCTGGCCTATAAATACCATATTGTTTAAAAAATATCAAAATATGACTGCTGCCAGAGAACCAATAATAGTGCCTCTTGAGATTTATGCAATACTAAAACACCAAAAAGTCCCAGACAAAAACCCAAACCCCATCTCTTACTGAAGAAACACATACAGGAGGAAATTGTTCCTTTCCTGCCAGAAACAGGACATGAACTGGACTGCCCTGTTACAAAGATGGGCTTCTGGTTAGAAGGTTACCTGAAGTATTTGGTATATTCACTGTGATACTAAGGTGTGTTTAAAATTCCCATTTGCAGCCCACAATCCTCCAGAGTTGTTCTTCCTTCCACGTGGCCCCGAGCTGCATTGTAAATTATGGTCAGCCCTTCTCCCTGCTACCAAAATTAATTACCTGATAAATAGAGTTAATACACATGGCTGCCCTGCAACAATCTCTTTGATGGATTTGTGTTTGGGGCACTGCAGACGGCCTTGCCAAGACACAGACACCATAAACATTTTGATTTTGTGACTGGAGGAGTCACTGCAGAGAAATCCCTGCAAGGGGCAGGAGCAGAAGGGCTCCCACCACTCCTGCAGGGTCTGAGGATGGGCAGCCTCACGTCTCCAAGCCATGAAGCAAGCTGACAGCGCAGCTCCAAATGTAAATTCCAGCTCCAGCAGCCCAAATGTTGCCTTCCAATAGCACCAGAGCCAAAGGTGTCAGAAGGAAATGTGCATGTGCATCACTGCACAGCCACTTTCCCTCTTTAATGGTCTGGCACACAGGCAGCTCCTTCCAGATGCTTTGGATGGCAGAGGACAGAAAGGAAAAGAAGGTGTGTTTTCCCCACTAAATTAGCGTGTGAGGAAAAAGCAACAGCAATCAATAAGAGAGCCAGTAGCACAAAATAAAGTGTCTGAACTACCATGAGTTTTCTCAGTATTTCAAATTATGCCAAGTAATTAATGCTGAAGACAGTCTCTGGTGGGCTTCTCTCATTTCAAAATAAGAATGAGAAGCAAAAAGGTAAAACAAGTGGGACTTCAATGCTAGAGAGAGACCAAATTCAGGTAGAAAGGCTTCTGTTCGCAACAAGAAAAGACCGTCCTGTGATGCATTTACAGCTAACTTAATAACAAAAAAAGAGATTATTTTTTTTGTCCCTCCATTTAAATGTTATGCTGGTCTGTAGAAATGGAGATATTCAGTACAAAGCACAAGTCTGAGTGAAGAAAACAAAATGACATTGTGACTGCCAATTCCTGCAGACAGACCCCAAATGATAAAACCACAGCTTGTTCCTTCACCACGGCCAGGGAACAAAGCCGTGCCCTGTCTCACAAAAATAACCAAAACTTCACCCCTTTAAATTCCTGCTCCCACTCCATCTTCCCCCTGAAGAATTACCCCCACCTGTTACCACCTGAATCTGTTCTTGGGGAAGCTGAAAATGTAAATGCAGCCCTGAAGCAGCAAAGCCAGGCAGCAGCAGGAGTCTGGGCACATCCCAGCACCTCCTGAGAGCCCCTGGCAGCAGGACAGGTCCCTGATCTGCAGCAGGACAGGTCCCTGATCTGCAGCAGGGACAGGTCCCTCATCTGCAGCAGGGACAGGTCCCTGATCTGCAGCAGGGACAGGTCCCTCATCTGCAGCAGGACAGGACCCTGATCTGCAGCAGGGACAGGTCCCTGATCTGCAGCAGGACAGGTCCCTCATCTGCAGCAGGACAGGTCCCTCATCTGCAGCAGGGACAGGTCCCTGATCTGCAGCAGGGACAGGTCCCTCATCTGCAGCAGGACAGGTCCCTGATCTGCAGCAGGGACAGGTCCCTCATCTGCAGCAGGGACAGGTCCCTCATCTGCAGCAGGACAGGTCCCTCATCTGCAGCAGGACAGGAAAACTGCCCCAGTAACCTGAGCTGTCTCTTGCAGTAGGTGACAGTGACAATTTAGCACTTTCTTATGGCAAGACTTGCAGCATTTAATTGCATTTAGACAGACAAATTGGAGGAGCTTCCTCACTGCACTGACCAGCATTTCTTACAACAGCTCCCTGGTTTTTTGCAAATAGGTTTTGCTTCAAGCAGCTGGAAGAAAGTAAAACCTTTTCTGAGGCAGTCAGGGCTGTGGGTTTATCTGCAGATCTAATGGAATTAGGATACAACAATGCAGAGAGACAAAACATTGCTGCTTATTGTGTAAAAGAAATAAAATCATTCCAAGGTATTTGACTCTCCAACCTTTGGGGAAAAAAAAAAAAACAGATCAGAGCCTGTCCAATCCAAAATAACCATATAAGCAAAGAGCCAATTATTCACAATTCCTTTCAGTCAGTAGGCCAAGTTACAGTCACCCTTCAGGTGTTTGAAGGAACCAAAGGACACAAGAGTGAGAGTGTTCTGCATTTGGAGGTTTTAGGACCACGGGAGACATGAAATCACTTCTGCTGCAAAATAGCCGGGAGCCTGCCTGACATTTCTGCCATCCCCAGACCCATGGGTGATGTGCAATATCTTTTGCATCTCAGACTTTTGACCTTTTGTCACAGATCAAAGATATTCAAGATATTTTCTTTTGAATTCAGGCCACTGGCAGTTAACCCAGCAGCTCCATGTTCACCAACAAACCACACCCTCAAGTGCCACATCCACAGGTTTTTTTTGAACACTTCCAGGAATGGTCACCTCACCACTTTCCTTGGCAGCCTATTCCAGTGCTTGACAGCCCTTACAGTGAGGAATGTTTTCCTAAAATCCAATCTAGACCTCCCCTGGCACAACCTGAGGACATTTTCTCTGGTCCTGTCCCTTGTTACTTGGGAGAAGAGAGCCAGCCCCACCTGGGTACAGCCTCCCTTTAGGAGCTGGATGAGGTCCCCTGAACCTCCTTTTCTCCAGGCTAAACACCTCCAAACACTCTTCATATGATTTGTGCTTCAGTCCCCTCATCAGCTTCGTTACTCTTCTATAGAAACAATCTTTTATTGTTTGCTATGAAGTTCATGGGGAAAAAAAAAAAAAAAAACAACACATCTGGGTTTTTGGAAGCACTGAAATGTCACCTACAGTTGAAGTGACTGACATGAAATTTACTGAAATACTTTACTCCTCCAGCTGTACAGTAGAGGGCAAATGCTATGATGGCACCTGTACAATGCAGACACACATGTCACAGTGATTCAAAAGCCTTAAAGAAACCTTTTTTCAGGGTCAAATGTGTTTGAGTATCTCTAATGTAGAACAGAAGAATGTAAACAGGCATGAACTTTTATATTTCTGAAAGCTTCTTTCATTCAGTTCTCTTTGCATTGTGGGCATCAATCCCAGAACATAAAAAATAACTAGAACAAAGGAAAATAGCCCAACAAAAAAGGGAGATTCAAAGGGATGACACGCTTCACACTCAGCTGTAAAATACATCACTGCTGGCAGATCAATATTACCAATTTCCATTTGCACTCCTATCCCAGACAAAGGGAACTCTTCTAAAAGTTGCCCTTAACAAGAAAGTCAAAGATACAACTCTGCACCATTCAGTTCATTGTAATATTAAAGCAAAAAACGAGTGATACCCAGTGCTCACTGAGGCCACTCCTGAGAAGGCAGTGGCAGGATGACACACAAGGATCCTCAGCATTCCTGTACTCATTCTATAGTTGGGATGACGTGGAACATCATGCCACTGTTCACACACAAACCTAGTCTTTTCCCTTTTGTCCAAAATCCCCCATCTTCTTGGCCTTCTGACCTTCTTGGTTTTTAACTTGCTGGGGGAGAAAACAGGGTCCCCAACCTGATCAATCACAGCATGACCATGGTTTGTAGAAGTTTGGGCAGGTTGAACTGCTGAGATAGACATTCATAACCTCAAAACTGAAAATATAGACCCAAATGTCTTTACTGTAGGTTGAATTGAAAAGGTTATGGGTAATTTATAATTAGATAAGTATTCAGGGTTTTAGAAAACAATATCCATAAAGCTCAAAACTTAAAGAGCGACCTTACACCTCGGAGATGAGCTGACTGACAATCTATGAGAAGCAGAATTTTCAGCTTTTTGTCTCTGCTTTGCACCTGAGAGTTGTGCCAAGCAGCCATGTGCAACAAAACTGAGTCAGGAGCTCTTTCCAGGAAAAGCACACACACAGCTCGAGTACAAAGCAGATCCAAAATGTCGGAGTTCAGCTGGTCCTAAGGAAATTCCAGGCCTTTGTCCCTGAACATTGTGTCTGCTGGGTCCCCCTCCTCCTCAGCTGCTCGTAAGGAAATACCAGATGTCAAGCAGGATTTATTACAGACTCTGTATATGATTAAGTTCCTTCTCAGCTTCAGGCAAGGCAAAATTAATTTGACTTTAAAACAAAGCAAATGTTAGTCTAATATGTGCATGTTTTCTGCTCTTTCCTTAGAGAGCAGAGCCTGTATTTCGCAAGCAGCTGAGATTCCTTCTGAAACCAATAGGCATTGATTGATTAATCACCAAGGATTTATTGCTCAGTGAACAAATGATGATATATTATCTAAAAGAAATGGAGCAAGTGGTGCCTGTAGAGATGTATCTGATGGCCAAACAGCAAAGATGGGACTTACATTTCTGCAAAAGCATACCTATTGTTTTAGTGATATTATTTACACAGGCATTCAAGATCTGTTTTCATTTGATTATTTTAATTTTTGAAGTTTTGTAAGTGTAAGTAAAACTTACTATTTCAGCCCAAGGAAACAAAGCTGTATTCAAACTTTTGGTAAGCAGTGCCCAGAAATAGAAATGCTTGAAAAGACACAGCAAAAATGGCCAGTTCTTAATCACTGTGAACTCAAGAAATTAGCTCATTGGATTTTTGTGCTGCATTGATCATGTAACCCTAATTACAACCTTGATTTAGAACTTCAGTTTCTTGGTTATATGAGTTAGCTGCTAATTATTATTTAAGTGTTAATTATCCTAAGCCTATACACATTTACTAGAGTCATCAGGCTCTCTTCCTGTAGATATAAATAAAGTATTTTGTCCTGAAGTGTTAGCTCTGTTTTAGCTGTGCTTTGCCATCCATTTAAGCTGGGAAATTGGAGCTCAGATCCTCATATCCTTCAAAGAGGCAACACATCTCCCTGGGAAAGGTGAGGACAGAGAGCAGGGTCCCACTCAAAGACTGACCCCACTGCAGCAGGGATAAACACAAGGATGTTTTGCAGCATTAAAAAGGGGAAAACATGAAATACAGAGAGAGTGAGGCAGCAGCAGGTGGAGGGCCCGGGCTGGTGTCTGTGAGCTGGGATTGGCCTCCCTGGGGCTCACCTGGGATCTGCTCCCAGCCCTGCACAGAGCAGACCCTGCCCTTGGCTGCTCTCACCCTGCAGGTGAGCACAGAGGTACAGCACCTGGGTTTTGCACTTCTTTGCACCTCTTTGAAGCTCTCTGTGGTCCAGTGAGGAATGAAGGACCAACCCAAACTCCCCCTAGCCCTACTTAGCCCAGGGGATCACCTCAAGACGTGTTCATCTATTTGTAACACAACTTGAGGAAAAACTGAAACACCTCCACTCATCCTTACTACAGTAATTGTTCTAATAACAAATAATTTTAATGACAAAATTATATAATAGTCTCAGCTGTAACAGAACACTTTCCAGCTATAAAACTGTAAGGCAACAAAACGTTTTCCGCAGCATTAATGGGTTTTCTTGGACAACTTACGTTTCAATGAAATATTAATTCTTGATCATTTGTCATGTGTTAATTAGGAGAATAAGCTGTAGGAAGTCTAGATTACCATGCAAATGTTAATTAGGTCATAATTTATGTTAAGCATTTCTAAGTATAGGAGCATCAGAATCACATATAGCAGCAGATGAACTTCAGCAAAAAAATTGCATTTGCAAGAGTTATTTTCCTATTTAAATATGAGAGTTACTATGCTTTAATAAACACCAAAGAACCTGTATTTATAGAATTGTCCAAAGTCTTCTCTCCCCTTTCTACCCTGAGTCACACCTGTCTCTGGCCAGGTATGAGAACCTGGGAGCAGGTGGTGAGCTTGCTTTGCTGTGCAGCAACTCAAGTGTCATGGAAGTCCTGGAAAAAATAGCAGTTTTAATTTATATTGGAGCCAAAACACAGAGCCCTGCAAAAGAAGGCATTCTGGTTCATCATGGGGTGCTGGAGCTCACCCCTCTACAGTCAACAGCAACACTCCTGGAGTCACATCTTGTTTTCACAAGTGACTTGCTGTGGCACTTTCAGCTGAGAAATCCAGGGGAATCCTTCTCAGCATTTGTCCCACTGCTCCTTTCAGAAATGGGGACACAGGGAAAAAAATTACAGGATGTGGCTTTTCAAATCTGAGAGGAAAGAACATCTTCCAACCTCAAGCTCCTCCTCAGAGGGTTTTCACTTTTTTTTTTTGCTGTGCACAGGCACAGCTCCTGGCAGCAGGATTTTGTTTTCTGGTGAAGAAGCAGGACCTGCCTCTGTCCAAGGCACGAGGACACCATTCAGGCTCATTGTTCCTTGCTGGTCCATCACCTGAAAACACCCCAGTGCTGCAGCCAGTTTGAGGCAGCAGAGAAATCAGCTCTGCTCTGGCATTTTCTGTGGAACAACCACTGAAATAAACAGCTGCAATGACACACTGTAGTGGGATGAAGATAAATTTATTTTGCTATTTCCACACTCCCACAATTTTTACACCTCCCCACACAAATCTGCCCAAGCTGCTTCCACTTTGTTGGTATTATCAAAGGAAGAAAAATAGCACCAGGCTCTGGAGGGAATACCAGCATTAACTCCCCCTGCTTCACTTTGAAGGCCAACATTAACTGTTATTTTCATTTGTTGAACTGCATTTCAATTGATTTTTTTTGAGTTGTTTTTGTGGTTTGATTTTTTCTTTTTAAAGGGGAAAAATCATTAAATGATACAAGAGTTAACAAAACAGATGTAATTCCACTTGAAGTCGTATGTCAGCTCTACCTTCTCCAAGCTATTTCTAAAGTAAACAATGTCAGGTTGGGAAAAAAAAAAGATAGTTCAGCCTTAACATCTGACACTTCGGGAGCTAGAAATATAATAGTTTTGAAAAAAATAGTACAGAAGAAAATATATTTAAGTTTTGCTCTTTTTTAGTATAAGATACTCATCCTAAAAAAGACAAAGTGGGAAAAAGAGAGAGACCAGCAAAAGCAGCAAGGGGAATCAAGGGCACTTAACCAATTTAAACACTAAATTTCCAGCAGGGACAAACAAAGGGGAGGGACACAGGAAAGCACAAACATTAGTAGATGACATGGAAAGACCAAGCACTTATTTACCATTCTTCATAATGCACAACTGGTGAAAATCATTAAAGACATCAAATGCCAAATTGATTTAGATGAGCAATTTTTGGATTGGTGTAATTGCTATATGACACAATCACTGGCATTTTACACCAGTAAATATATGTACTTTAATGCACAGCAATTACTTGGTTCCAGGTCACTACACAAGCTTGAGCTATGTTAACAAGAGGTGTAGAAAACCAGAGGGGAAGCAGACTCTGTATCCTAATGCTGCCAAGGAAATAACTCTGAATCCAGAATCTGCAGCAGATCCCAGGTCCATGGCAGCAGCCAGGTCTGGAGGCCAGGAGCTGCTGGCTCTGCACCTGCCCTGGGTCACCTGGGCTGGGGAGCAGAGATAAGGGACACCCTGAGGACACACCCTGTGGCTGAACCAGCAGCTGAGCCACTCAAGTGGGGACAGAAAACTCCTGGCCCTGCCCAGGACACGCCAGCAATCCCACCCTGTGCCTCAGAGCGCTGTCCAAACCCTCCTGGAGCTGGGGCAGCCTCGGGGCTGTGCCATCCCTGGGGACCTCCGGGGGGAAGAGCCTTTCCCTGGTAGCCAACCCCAACCTGCCCTGGCCCAGCTCCAGCTGCTCCCTGGCTCCTGGCACTGAGCACAGGGAGCAGAGATTGGAGCTGCCCCTCCACTTTTCCCTTTGTGAGGAAGTTTTAGACAGCTTTGAGGTCCCCCCTCAATGTCCTGTTCCCCAGGCTGACAACGTCCAGTGACCTCAGCTGCTGCTCTTAACTGGTGGCATCATGTGTGCTATTCACTGGAGCAATTTAGGTCCTTCAGCTCTGAGGAAAATCCCTATTTCACATTTACTTCCTTAAAAACAGAGCACAGTTAATAATTATTTCAGTGGAGATGAGCAGAGCACCTTGCCTTGTTTGGAATATCACATTTAAATCACCCTGTACACAGTGACAGTGTTGATCTCACAGCCCCTCAGGCTAAAATAGCTTTATTTCACACTGCCTATACATTTTTTCAGGGCAGAGACGCAATCAATACACACAAAGGAGTCCAAGGAACCCAAGAGGAACAAGAATAGTTTTTGTGGAATTGATGTCGCCGTGCATCCATTAGCCCCACTCAGTAATTAGGAAATTAAAAGTGTCTCATTGCTCCCCTCTACTGAAGGTCACCCTTGAGGCCCTAAACTTGGGTTTAGATGCTAATTAAGAGTTTGCTGACTGCTGCCAGGGCATGGGCTACAAACACCAGCAGAAATCCTGTTGTAAGTCCCTGAATTATTACAAACAAATGCGTGTCCTTCTCTACAGGGGATATTTTCAGGAGTACCTAAGCCTCAGGTTTATCACCACAGTTTGCAGGGCAATAGCCTGGCTGTACACATATATTTCACTTTAATAACATCTTCCTTCTTTCAGGGAGTAAAATCTGGTTCAGATTAATAAACCAGGGCACTCCATATTATGCACACCCACAGGCATAAGTGAGTCAATCAATATCAAATTTTAGCTACACCTTCTAACAATTCCTGCTGATAATTTAGTTCATTAACAAAATCGGAGAAACACAGCATGAACACAAACGTGTGCAATTAAGATAATACTTAAAATGCTGAATTTTGGTCTTATGAGCCCCTAGGATGATATAATAGCTTAAAAATGGGCTATTCTGAACACCTCAGTGCAGAAAGCAGCTTTGCAATCAGCACATGTGATGCTGAAGCAACACAAAGTCTGCCTGGTGAGCAGGGTACCAAATTCACACAGTGAGTGCCCTGATGCCCCTGTGCTGGCTCTGGAGCTGGTGCAGCTCCAACCAGGACACCTCTGTACTCTTTGCACTCTGTGCACATGCCCAGAATAATTTTATGAGAGGGGGATGTTCACAGAATTAAGACCCAGTGAAATGAAACCCTGATGCAACTTTTAAAACTAAAGGCCTGAAAGGTCATGGCTGAAACCCACAGAAAGCACAAACTTGCATTTGGGTACCTAAACCACTCTGTCCCAGGAGATGTCTTTGGAGATCAGATAAAGTCACCTGAGTTTAAGAATAATTTATCTGTTATCCTAAGTACAGGCTTTTGAAGACAGACTTTCTTTAGATAATCTTTCTTTCTGCAGTAATAGATAAGTTATTACAGAATATCAGACCGATTGCTAATCTCCTGATGCCAAAGGGGCTTGGTGCTTGGAAAGGGTTCAGAAAGTACTGTGGGAATGAGCAGCAAAATATTTGCACCACCTCATCATTCCATGAGCTTCTGAAAACACTTCCTGGTTTCCTTGGGTCATATTTTCATGCTGATAGTACAGGTTCTGAGACTCAAATAGAAAAACCTACAAGAAACACTCATAATACTCTGCTAAAAAATTACAAAGAAAAATGCAGATGATGGTCAAACCCACTCAAAAAAAAAAATTAAGCATCACAGTATTTCACATGAAAAATTTCAACTAAAATTAATTATCTGAGTAACTGGTTTTTATTTACATTTTCTGTAAGTATTTTTAAGTACTTTTTTTTCCTCAAACAGAAGCCTGACAAGGCAAGTCTGAACTGATTTAAGGAAATGTACTTTCATTAGCAGGTGATTTACTACAGCAGAATGTGTGTTAGATCCAACAGTAAAGGCAAATTAATTGAACCAAAAATACTTTGGGAAGAAGCAATCTGAGTTATCAGGTGTTAGTAATCAAAAAAGATTAATACAGGGATATTCATGACCTCTACTTGTAAATAAACATCAAGAACTTTTCTCCCTTCAGAAAATTAATTCAAGAGAGCCTTGGAAACTGTAATTAGTATTAATTTAGCTGATTGCACACTTAGATAAAATGTGCATAAAATAGTTTCAGACTTTAAGGGAAACAGACAGCTACATACACCAATTAACAGATTTTTAAAAGACCTGGAGATAAGAAATTAATTAGAAGAACACTGGCAATAAAGGGATTCTAAGGAATTGGTGGCTCTGCAGACAGGAGCCAAGGAATCCTTGGAAAGAGATTGTGGAATAGCAGGAGAGGGGAAGATCCTCTCTCTGCAGCTCTGTACCAGCTCCAGGAGCAGCAGGGACAGCTCACCCTCCCTGCATTGGGCACAGGCACTGAGATATTTGGGACTTTTCTGAGGGAATTTTTGTGTGTAACACAGACAGCAGAGCCCCTTGTCAGGGCACTGCCCTGGCCCAAGAGCAGCAAAGAAAAACTCTTCCCCCCCTTAATTGAGGTCAGGACATAACTGTGAATTCCCCAAGCCCAACTTCACTGCACCACCTCCACTCCCTGACCTCGAGGCCCTTCAACAATAGGTGGATCTTTATTTTGTTCCATTCTCCAACAAAACCTCTGAAAGCTGCCTTTCATCTTGCTTTGAAGTAGATATTTTTAATGAACTGTTTACCAGCCAAGTCTAATTGTGCAGCATAACTAGTGCAACTTGAAAAAGCACTCAGAACTGCTCCAGAGATGGCAAATGACTACAAGCCAAAAGTTGCAAAGGGGAGAAAATGAAAAACTCCTTTTTAAAAAGGCTCCTGATGTCAGTGAATCTGTCATTCCTCCTACTTTACAAAGCATATTCTTCATTAAATTCATCATGAAATTTCTTTGCATTTACCAGCCCCAAACAGCTTTGCTTTCTATTCAAACCTGTCTGGGCTGCAGTTACCAACGGGTGTCATAATGACACAAAAATGTAATGTAACAGTTGTAACAAAACCAAACCTAAGGAATGGCAGGGTTTTAATATTTCAATAAGGTTAAAGCAGGAGTGTTAAATTATTTAGGTTCAGGAATAAGATATAAGCACTAGAGCAATATCACATCCATACTCATATGTCTTTACACATGTAGAGGTGATATCTATGGGATAAATTGCTGGAGTGTGAGGTAAATTAATTTACTATGCACTTTGATCACAATACCCTCTCCTGGCCTACTAATCCATTTCCCAGCAGACTTGCTCTAACATCCCAAATCACAGAACACTTTCATTGCTGCCATTAAGGACAATGTTTCACAGTCTGCCTCTCTTTTTCTCCTCACAGGTGGGCAAGTTTCCCTCCTTGAAAACATAAGAAATATAAATTAAGTTACAGGAAAGCATACAGATAAAATCTTTATATCCTCCACTCCACCTATATAAGAGACTTATAAGGAGAAAACATCTTCATATACTGGCAGCTGGGCAAGATGCTGTGATGTTGGCATGGTTCTGGTGCAAGGGGAAAAATTAATAAAATCCAGATATTAAACTCTTCAACTACAATGATTTAATATTGCCAATAAAGAAATAATACATATCCTTGTACAGAAAAACACCAAAAGTTAAACCTAATCTACAGATGTGCTCACAATTTTATATTATAGGGCTATAGAGAGTTACATGATAAAAATTATAATTAATACACCTATCACTGCCAGAATTGTGATGGAATCAAAGTGTTTGGCAAGTAAAGAAAGCCTGCTACTTCCTTAAATCCCAGTGACATCTACCAGGAGCAAGGAATCACTGGAGCACCCTCTCCCTGCCAGGCCCTGAGCATCCCACGCAGGTGAGGTGCTGCCAGCCTGGAGGCTCCCAAGGGGAGCAGATTTACCCTTCTGCCCACCAGGCTGGAAAACTACTCTAAATCCAAATTATGATCTATCACAAAGCTGAACAAACCATAAACTCAGGTGTTATTTACTGGAAGATCACCAAGTAATTTGATTTAATGGATTTGCAGCTTCTGAATCTTGCCACACATACAGCAGGGCATAGTGCCTGAAACCCCCATGCAAGAAATCCATCTGGATGTGGGAAATGCAAAGCAAGAATTAAGTTGGATTACAGTAAAATGAGTGCAAAGCTGGGGTATGGACATACAAGCACCACCTTCCCCCAGTTTGCCATGGCTTTGTTTAACAGCATGAGTTGCACTTAGCCAAATATGAAATATTGACAGAAAGAGTCATGGCAGACTTAATGACACTTGGAGTATTCTCTGCACTTGAGTCAATAGATATGCTTTAGAATTTGTTACAGGAATCATAATTCAAAATGTAATAAGAAAAATATTTCTAGAGAAGAACAAAGTCAGGGTAATTGATACTGGTTTCAGGTTTCATACATTTATCCTTTATGATTTTAAGTACTTCATTTAGAAAACCTATCCTTGTGAGCACTGAGGTCTGCCCAGCTGTGGCCACCAGAACACAGAATGTAAAATGAAAATATTAGAATTATATCTTCTTTATTGGGGCAGGGGTAGACATAACAAAACAAATAAGGAAAAATCAGGGGACCTGAGTGAGTGATTTTACCTAAAAAAAGGCAGAAGCCCTGTGCCTGCAGTGGCACCTTTCCAACCCCCAGGTCAGCTGGGGCTTTGCCTTTGCCTTGTGGAGGCAGAGAGCTGGACAGGGGTAGCCCACAGGGGCCAGAGCTCAGCAGCAGCACTGGTGCCCATCAGAGCTGTGCCCAGGACAGCCACAGCCAGAGCCACACTGCCCTGGGGGCACGGGGAAGAGGGACATGGAAAATCCTGCAGTGCCAGGGCAGCTCTGGCACCCCCTGTCCCTGGGATTTTCTGCTGTCCCTGACAGTGCTGCTCCCACTGCTTTGGTCCATGGCACAGAATGGTCCCAGGGGAAACATCTTGTTCCAGACTGGCACTTGGACCATGAGGAAAGATGCTCTCAGCAGCAGTGGGACTGAAAACATTTCAGTCTTCATCCAAACCAGCAGGAATGCAGCCAGACACCAAACCCTGGTATTTGAGCTCTTGTACTCTTGTTCAGCCAAAGGGAAACTTGTAGCACAGAGATCCCCATGAGGGGCTCAGACCTTGCTGCTCTGAACACCCCAGTAGGGGCTGTACTGAGAAGACAGGAAATTAGGGAAGAGCAAAGGACAACTCTGTGAAGATTCCAGCTCTGCACACTAAAAATGGGTCTGTGCACTACGAGATGAGGTGAGGTACAGAAACCAGCAGTGAACATTCCTGTGCCACAGAGAAAGACAAGTTAGACAAGCCTGGCCGTGTGCTTATCCATGATTTCTCACTTTGGGAAATGATACATTGCCCCCTTCCTCATCCTCCTCAAGAAATAATGAAGGGAAATACATAAAATAAGAGTGGTCATAAATAAGGAGTCTTTGCTGCAGAATAGAATTAAGCCTCCTTTTCTCAGAGCTTCTTTCCCAAGCTTCCCATTTACAGAAGGAGGATTTACAGACAAAGTAGGGTATCTAAAACACGGAGGATTTTTGGTAATTTGTTTAAATAAATAAGAGAGGTAGGAAGGGCATTATATAATCCAGCATAAAACTTCCAAATTTTATGGTAAAAAATAAATAAATTAGCACCCTTGCCTCAAGGTTTAGTGTCCCAAAAATGTTTAGCAGCTTTTTTTATGGAATGGCATCATTATCTTGTGCAGATATAATACACAAGATGCTTCTCAAAATTATATCACAAAGTACTTGTGCATTCACAGTACCCAGTAACTGCCTCCATAATTTATGGGCACCATCCTATGCAAATCATTGGAAAGAAAATGACAGATCTCAGGGGCTGTTTGTTGTTTAATCTCACTTTGTCATGATTCAAACAAGAATGATGTGAAAATACAAGGAAAGACATCCATAATGGTAAAAAAAGATTCTTGGACGTTCTTCGTTGTTTTCTAAGAATCATAAATAATCAGCTCTTTGTCAGCTGTGAAATGAATCTACATTTTCTATTCCACATGAAGGGCCATCAAAAATCTGAAGTGTTTTACACCCTATTCTATTTCTGCTGGCAGAAAGTTGGAGCTCTAAGCAAGAGATCATCCACTGAGATGGGAAAGAGCACGAAAAGATTCACAAAACTGGGCTGGGACTTCAACAGGCATCACAAGGCTTTGGAAAGAGGTTTGTGCTTTGGGCTGCTAAAACATCAAAATCCCAAATGCTTGGTGTGGTGGGATGGCCCTGGTTGGATGCCAGGTGCCCACCAAAGCTCTTCCATCCCTGCTCTTCTCAGCTGGACAGGGGAGACAAAATGAAAGGCAGGGCAGGGAGAGGCAAAAGAGACTTCACTTGGGGAAATCACTTTAATCCTTTACCAAACCAGAGCAGAATGATGAGAAATAAAAACAAGTCTCCAAAACACCTTCCCTCCCACGCCTCCCCTCTTCCCAGGGTGAGTTTCAGTCCCAAATTTCCTCTTTCCTCCCAAACCCCCACATTACTGTTGATGCCTCCTTCTCTGATAGGCTTGACCTTGGCAGCAGAGCCCTCCTGGAGCCTCTGGCATTGGCTCTGTCAGACAAGGGGAAGCTTCTGGCACCTTCTCACAGAAGCCACTCCTGGAGTCTCCCTCCTGCCACAAAACCTGCCCAAACCCAGTACATCACATCTCAACCTCTTTCAGATTTACTCAAATTTGGAACCTGCTGAAAATGGCATGCTCCTACCAGAAGTGTGTGAGGTTTTGGTTTTTTCCCCCCACAAGTCTACATTTCACTAAACATCTCCTGGCACACAACCCCCAACCCATTTACTGCCAGTCTACTTTAAAACAAATATGTCCACACAGGAATACCACCACAATCCCCTCCACCCTCCCTGCAACGAAAAAGGCACAACTAGGTAGGAGTTTTCACAACTGCTGGATTCAGTGGCTGCTGTTAGAGCACACAGAGCTCCACTGCTGAGAGATGATGCCATTTTCTCCAGAAGAGGAGAGCAAATTACAAAAGCAGGTATTATTACTGAGGTAAACAAATATGTTTCTAATACTAAGACTTTGTTAAAAAAAAACCAAAAAAACACCAAAAACCAAAGCCCTAAAAGCATCTGTCAGAGTGATATTTCAGTCTGAGTTTCTTCAAGGACAGCAGAATCACTGCAGCAGATGTGTATTAAAGGAGGAGTATTGGTGTCTGACATGGATAGCTGTCACACTGACAAGTGAAATGTGCTCATTAAATTAGCAGAGGTCTTCAGATGACTCAAGTCAGCAAAACAGAAGAGCACTGCAGACAAACAGGGGTTTGTCAAAGCTTTGCCTTCCCTCCCTCTGGGCTCCTGAATGGATGAGCAGAGGCCACAGGCAGGGCTGGTGCAGCCTTGGCCTCCCCCAGAACTCAGAGAGAAGCCACAGGTCAAGCCTTGAGTTCAAACTCAGCAGAACAGCAGAAAGTCTTTGTCTTTCACCCTGTTCTGAGAGTTGGGGGGCAGGGATTCAACTTTCCTCCAAAAGATAGAAAAATCTGCCGGAGCATTCCCTGTCCAGAGGGCAAACTTTGGAACAAGCTCCTTTTGTGATGTGCATCCTTTGTTAGTTAAAACCTCCTTTTCACACATATTGAGCTCTGAATGACCAGCAATGCCCCCACCAGCTCAGAGCAGAGCCATGCACTCAGCTTCAGTGGCAGGGGTTTGAGATGAGTCCTGTCCATCTCCTCCCTCTCTGGTAGGGTTAGGGGTGGCTCAGGGTTAGGTGGCTCTTTGGTGGCTCAGCCAAGCTTCCACAGAACACTTCCCAACTTTACCCATAGAGACTGAGAGCAGTGGAATGGGGGTTTTGCTATCTCATAAAAAGCGAGCCAGAAAAACCCTGATGTCTCATCTGTGCTCTCTTATTTATTCAAGATGTAAAATTGAAGAGCTATTGGAAGGCACTCTCCCTTCCAGCCATATCTTAACACCACAGCTCTGTTTTAAGGAGGAAGATGAAGAGCCAGCCCCTAAAGCAGAACACAACTTCTGATTAGAGATACTCTGAATTTAATCTATTTAAGGAAAGAAGCAGTACCATCCCTAGTCTTTTTTATTTATCTGGCCATTTCCTCACTCTTCTTTCAGTGTCTAGAAATTTGTCAAATTGTTTCAGGTTTTGTTTTCTATTTTTTTACACTTAGTCAGAAAAACAATCGAGTGGTTCTAAACTAATTTCAAAATGTAAATACTGCACCAAACCAACACTTGATATCTTGCTTTGGCTGTCATATTAAAAAAATTCAATTATTCACACTGCTTTAGTCACACAACAAAAGCAATGCTGATTTTCAAAATGTAGACTGTTACCCTGTATTCCCTCTAACTAAAAAATAAACAATTGTCACAACAGAAATTTTGCTACAATTACTCAAGCACAAGAAAGCTTATCACCACAAGAGATTCAATGAACATTTTTTACATTAATTCATCAGGAGAGAGGGAATCAAGTCTTAGTTTGATACTCAAGGCCTAATAAGAGCCTCCAGATAATTTCTGCAAGCCAGGCCGAGGGCAGCAGCTGGTGCTCAGTCACCTTTTCATTGCATGAGAGGAGAAGGATCCTCTGGAAAAGGATCCCTTGCCAGGACTCCCCAGTCTGAAGTGGGACACACAATTCATTCTACGACAGCAAAAAGTCCTGACATGAAACAAAAATGCTGACAAATATCTATAGAACCTCTGAGCTTTTGTGTTGCCTAAACAAACAGATATAAATAATGGAGAAGACCTTTCTCCAGCTTGGAGGTTTTCTAGGTTCCAACAAATGAGAAGCAAAACTTCTGCAGTCAGCCCAGAACTGGCCATCAGTGGGGAAGGATATGCAGGACCTGAACAGCATCCTGTCCCTACCCAGTCTGTGTGCCCTCACTTTTGGCTGGGCCAAAAAAGACAACACTCACAGGGTATTTTCCACCCAGGATTCCCAGAGCAGAGTCCCCTTTTGGGAAAGATCTCCTGGGGCTTTCCCCAGAGTAATCTGTGGTTTTAGAATCAAAAAAGAGATTAAGGTTTTGCGTTTTTTTTTTCTTTTTCAATTATAGCATAAGAATTAGTCTAATTTTTTTTCCCCCCTTTTTAAGATGACATTTATCTTGACACAGGTTTCCAAGTTGCTGCAGCTGGCCTGCAAGAATTGACTATTGAGTAACAGTGATCAGGTAATGTTTGTAAGTCAGACACATTTCAGAAAACACAATGAGTTATACAGAATCCATTGTAGACTGCCTGGGAAAGGTGGAAGCACAGCTCTAAACTCAGGTGGGAGTGTAGGTTTCCAGTGAGACACGTGGTTAAAGAGGAAGCCTTTCTGTCCTAAGACAAGCCCAATCTTCTCACCTCTTTGAGCAGGACTGGGGAGCTCCACACCTGAAGCAAAGCTGGCACTGCCCACCCGAGCTCAGCCCAGAGCCTGGACATCCCCTGGACAGGGAAACACTTCCTGGACATGGAAACACTCCCTGACATGGCAAACTTGTTTGTGCATTGAGCACCAGCTACATGAGGGCTCTTTACACCCCCAGCTGGGGCAGTCTGAGCCATTACAGATTAACCACCTGGGCAGTTTAAGCCAGCGTGAAGTTGGCTTAGTGCAAAGCACTTGGTTCCATGAAAAGAGGGAGCTGAGAGGCTCCCTGATCCATCAGCCAGCCCAGAGCACAAGGGAGGGCATCCTGCTCTGGGTACCAGCTGCAGGACAGTGTCTGGCAGCCAGCAGAGGAGGCTTGAGGAACGGAGTAACAAATCCGCACTTGTTTCCATCCCAGCTCCCAGAAATGTGCTCCTGCGGGAGAGCTGCTTCCTCTGATGGCTGATTCCACCTCCTGCATGCTGCACAGGCTGTCCCTGGGCTGGCCATCAAGAGAAAGAGCCAAACAGGCTGTGGTTGCTACAGTCCCTGTAAAACTTGGCTGTCTTTATAGCAAATGAGGTTCTGAGACCCATGTGTGCTATCAAAATACAGAATAATCCCTCCTGACAAAGGCATATTTGAGTTTTGCTCATATCTTTGCCTTCTATGTGAAATCTGGACATTAAAGCACTTGGAAAGCAGACAGGACACAGTTTAGAGTAACATATCTGAAACTTAAGATACTAATTTATATAATGCATTATACGGAGAAAATTATTTTACTATAGTTACTTTAAAAAGCAGGTTTGCATTCTAAACTCTGCATGCATTTCCCCTCCAGATTTTGATTCATATATTCTGTCAGGACTAAGGGATAATCCCTTCTCACCTGTTAAAGAGCATGTCCTTTCAGATCTAGGGAGCAGCATGCTAAAGACACACAATCCCCATCAGAAAGACTTCAGTATAAACCTGATGCTGCTTTGTAGCTTGTTTCCATCTCTAGACACTACAGATTACACATTTTTCTTTGATGGGCTAAAAAACAAGAAAGGAATGTAAGAAATAATTCATTTCACCTGAAAACAGGGTTGAGGGGGGACTTGCATAGCCTGAACCTCAGAGGACTGACTGCTACAAAGAGATGCTCAATAACGCTCTGCTTGTAGAAGGTACCAATCAAAACAGGTGTGGGGTGTGTAGACACCAGAAATCACTACAAAATCTTTCCCACTGGAAAATTCTGATCAACAGAAATAGTTTTTCCTATTGAGTAGAAGAGGTTATGATTTATATTTTTCCCAGTTTTTCTTAGAAAACACTTAATCTATCCTACCAATATCAGGAAGTAGGAAATCCTTTCCAGCATTTCAAGTTTTTTATCGAATAGCTCCATTTTGACGCTTTTTTAAAAAATAAAACTGTTTCAAACTATTAATTTATTAAGATATCGCTGGTGTTCAAATTAGGATGAAATCAAATGGAATTTTGTTGCCCAAACACCACATCAATATGCATTAACTAAGAGGAGGAAGTTCAGAAAGCCTTTTCCAGAAGTGAGAGCCTTAGGAGCTTACATAAAGGAAGATTTAGAGAAAACAAAGGAAATTGATTTGGAGGAAGGGAGAGGGAAAATAAACAGACAGGGAAATAAAGATTGAAACAGGATAAAAAACCTACAGAAAACAGCTGGTGATCTACCTACATTGTGGACCTTGTGCTAAATGACAGCCTCTGTGTCTGGTGATCTCCCAGAGCTGGTTTTGGGGGGTTAGAAATACAATGTGCCCTGGATGCTCACAGCCCGCTCCCAGTCAGGGCATCTCAAAATTGCCCTTCCTACAAACTGTGTTCAGCTCTTCCTCCCTCCACCCTCTGAGCAGGGAACTCCAGAGCTCACGTTTACTTCTTAGGACTCAAAAGAGACCAGCCAGGCTCGCAATGGAACTGGAGTAACCATGACAAACATGAGATAAATCTCTAATAACCACTCAGCTCATTCAGTTCAGCGTGTTATCAACAGTAGGAATCAGCATTAAACAATTACCCAATTCTGCCCTCGGGGAAAGAAGGAAATGCAAAATATTTCCAAAGAAGTCATGGAGGAGGAGACATCCAACCTCAACAGAATTCACTGTGTCCTGCCTGGCAGCTCTCCTGACTCCCAGTGGCAAATTGGGATACGCAAGGTTGGAGGATCATGAATGTTTTTTCTCAGCTTTTGCCCACCTGTGAGCCCTATCCTCCCCCTCTGCTCCAGATACAGATGGGTTTTAATAAATAGATGGAAGGTCCTGAGGTGTTTCCTGGGAAAGCCACAGACACTTCCCCACTTCACAGGCTTTACTGTGAATTTCCCTAATGTATTAAGATTTCAATGTCAAGGGAGGGCACAGAAGTGTTGCCCTGCTCTTAGGCATTGAATAATCTCATTTAGGGACAGCTATCAGTGCTGCTTTGGCCTTGTTAATTTTCTCTTCCTAAGTCAGCATTCAGACACTCACAGCTTTTGTCTACTGCTGTTATCAAGGCATTTGCATGCACTAATCCATGACAAATGGTTTCATTTGATGCACATCTGATTTCCTTGCCTGCCAACTAGAAAGAGATAATAGAAATACCAAGAGAAACTAAATTAGAGCTAAAGGAGTCATCTATTTGTTGGAGAAACTCAAAACAAAGTTAGGATAAACACCACCCAGGCAGCTGACTTAATGGAGAAAGCCCTGAGATTTCAGCTGAGGAAACACAGTTTCCAATTACCTGGAGGGGAAAAAAAAAACTGCTGCATTTTAAAGCTTCACAAGAACATTCTACTAAAGAAATAATTATATTGTAGATGTGGGAGCTGGCTTAGACACAGTCATTCCGTGTCAGATCCTGCCCCAGCACACTGAAAACAATTACAAATTCAAAAACCTCTGTGAGCATCAACCTCATCCCTTGGGCTCTCCTGTTTCACACAGCAGTGACTTCTGGCTGGCTGACCACCCAAATTTGAAAGCACTCCATGCCAGTAACCAAAAAGAGGAATTTAATGTGTTAATGAAAGCCATAGCAAATTGTGCCAGCTTAGCTGTGAGAGCTAATGATTAAAGCAAGGTTTTCCCCCAGATCTCTGCTGTTTCATGGAAAGGGTATCCTCGTGTTAAAAGAGGCAACTTCTGAATAGACCAGACCTACTTTAACTCCAGTGCTGCTCTAAACCAAAGCAAGAGCTGGTCCCAGCCAGGAGGACACACAAAACCCTCCTCATGTTCACCCTGGTATGGAATTTGAGCTCTCTGTGGTCTTGATTCCTCTTAGGAAAGAGGCAGCCACTGGCAGATTTGAATTTATGCTTGCAGATGGGATTTATGCCTTTATCAGCATGATGGCTTGTTTTAGGTAGCTGCTGATACCTACACAGATAAATTTTTCCCCCAAAGAGGAATATCAAGGCAGAAATAAAGGAGGCACAAAGATATCAAAACCACTTTTTAAAGTTTCAACTTAGGAAACTGATTCTTAAAAACAAACAAAAGCCCCAAATATTAAGTCCTCAGAATTTCCTACTCAATTCCAATTTTGGCTTTAAAACATGAAATAGGCTGGTGTTCAAAGGTTTCTGAACTGCAAAATTAGCCAATTTTTAAACATATGATGGTAAGCATAGGAATTGCTAAATAATGGAAATAAAATAATGGAGTTGTTTATTAATATAATTACAGGAAGAACCTATCTACTCATACCTTCCTTATCCTCAGCACCTTTAGCCAGTCCAGAAAAGAAGCTAAGGTCTTCTTTAAAATGTGGTATTTTTTTTTCAAAATGCAGTGTTCTGAACATGACCTTAATGACAGTTTCAGTGTTATTTGATCTCATTTCTGTCTGGCTTTTGGTTTTATTTAAATTCAGAATGATTCAAAATATGAACACTTACTTTTTAATATGTTTATATAGGCAAATATATGAGATACAGATACTTTTAAACTCTTGAACATGTTCAGTCACCACTGTGTTATTGTGATTCCTGGGGAACATGTAGGAAAGAGGTGCTAACCAATAAGTTCCCTTCATCTCTGCATGTTCTTTTAAGAAACAAACATATAAATCAATGAAACCAATTTTCCAAATAAAATGTCCTTGCTTGCTCTCAACCACTTAATTAAACACCATTAACTCTAGTTTGTTTTGGCAACCAATTAATGTCATGATCAAATATAAATAGACTCTGGAAGAAAAGATTATAATTAATAAATCCTGAACAACACAGTACAATTGCACCGAAGCCTTGCTTGCCAGCAATATTTAGCAGCAGTTTTGGAGAGCATTAATGAGGACAGTAAAAATAAAGTTTTTAACAGGGTGTGCAATTCAGATGCTGAGGCTCTTGCCTTTGGTTGCTGACATTATTTACAACACAGAAAAATCACAGTCCCAGGTTCCTCACTTTCCAACAAATTGATATGCACATGCATAGGAGTTTTTAATCAAGTTCTCCACAGATATAACTTTCACTTGTACACAGTTTGACAGTGTATTTTGCTCTCTGTGTTTTGGTAGGTTCAAAATGAGGGTTCTTGATTCACATTTGTCAACTACAGAAAACTAAATTAATCCAGCAGGATCTTTGGATCATGCACAAGGATGGATTAAAGACATCCTTTAATCTGAACCACCAGCTCTCCTGATAATCAAGAGACAAGGATCACTATTTAAGCTGGTTTTTAGTTGCCTATCCATTTAGTAAGAGTTAAGGTACATGATATACAGATAAAACTTAACTGTTCATGGAGGATATATTTGTGGCCAATTCCAAAAATCTCCCAGCAGTGTGGCTGGGTGGGAGCTGCTCATGGGGAGCAGGTTATTCCCTGGGTTACCTGGAGCTCAGAGACACTGCACTACAGCCAGGGCACCCATCCCAGACAACAGATTGTTGATGTACTGTACTTCACTTGCTGATTCTCAAGGAATCACTTCCACATCATCCAAAAACTAGTAAAATTTTCCATTCCCGCTATCAATTCAGTTCCCAAGCCAAGCTGTTTTCTCAAAATAAGGATTACAATGGAACAGTAGGACACAGTTATTGATTATCCTGATAGCAACAGTGATCCTGCATGCTGCTGTCACTGAAGTGACCTTTCAAGAAGGGCAGGAGTGTTTTCTTCACCCACTGTGAAGGAAAAGGGGCAAACTGTTTTCTAAGAGAAATACAGAAGGCAAGAGAGAGATGTCAAAACCCAATCTAAATAGAGCGTAAAAATATGAGTCACGGAAACATTGGGCTTTGTAACTTCATTCAGCTTAATTTACACCCCCAGTTCCCTACTGTGCATCACTGCCTCAGTCTCAAATTCAGACTCCAACTGAGCTGCAGCCCTCGTGGTCCTTACCCAGGGCACAATGAGCTCCAGCATCACTCCCATGCAAAGGACTAAGTTCAGCTGGAGAAAACTGTTTGTATAGGGCATCTGAAAACAGATAAAAAATGCTGAGTTCCACCAGGGGGAAAAAAAAAAAATCTTTCTCACAGCACACGTTGGTTTCACAGAGTGGAAAGAAAAACAATCAGAAGGAAATATAAAGATTACAGACAGTACAGGATAAAATAATATCAAACTTAAAGGGGAAAACACATTAATCTTATGAAGCAATGCACTTGAATATTACATTTTAAAATATAAATGAGCCTTGGACTAAAGCAGGCTAATCATTAAAGGCATGTTTCTGAAGCGATCAGCAGAAATACTTCAGCGCAGAGCAACGTAGTTTGCCTCTGGGGTTTATATTTGTAGGTGCCAAGTTTTCCTTGGGACTTCACCACCACCAGAATGAATTCTCACAGCCTTTAACACCATGGCAGCGGGCTACAAATAGTGGTGTGCACGGAAAGGTCCCTGCATGACTCACCAGGGCTGCTCTGGGAGAGGGAGGGAGGCTCAGCTCAGGGCGTGGGAGCAGGAGATGCTGCCGGGGCCAGCGCAGCAACAGCGGCTTTGTGGTCCCTACTCCCCCAGGGCAGCTCCTGCCAGCACAGGAGGGATTTTCTGTGCTCCTGCCCCGGTGTGTGGCTGCAGAGAGGCCCGAGGGAGAGCTGAGGTGGCTGAAGTGGCAGGGATGGGGACAGGAGGAGGAAGGGCAGAGCAGGGGCACTAAACCAGAGCACAGAGTGTCAGTGCAAGGCACCCACAGGGGAGGTATCGCCCCCTGCCCCTGCAGGGAGAGCTTGGCCATTGCTGCTTCCCACAGGGTGTGCGGTGAGGGGGAGCCCAGGGAAAGGGCACTCCATAGGGAAAGGGGCACATTTCCCAGGGAAAGGGGTACTCCCCAAGGAAAGGGGCACAGTCCCCAGGAAAAAAGGGGCACACTATCCCCCAGGGAAAAAAGGGCACACTATCCCCCAGGGAAAAAAGGGGCACATTATAGCCCAGGGAAAAAAGGGGCACATTATAGCCCAGGGAAAAAAGGGGCACACTATCCTCCAGGGGAAAAAGGGGCACATTATGCCCCAGGGAAAAAAGGGGCACATTATGCCCCAGGGGAAAAGGGGCACAGCCCCCAGGGAATGCAGCCACTTCCAGCAGCTCCTGGGGAGCCTCCCTGGGCCCTCTGGGCTGCTCAGGAGCCCAGTGCAGCCCTTGGCCACGCTGCTCTCCACAGCCCATCGAGCTGACACGCCTGCTCCCCTCAGCTTGCTCCATCTCCCGGGATCAGAACAAGGCACCACATCCAGCAGTGTGACTGGTGACAGCTCTCTCCCACCTGCACCAAGCTGTGAGAGGATCTGCCCTGCTCCTCCTGCCACTGGCAGCCTGGTCCCTGGCAATGCCAGCCTGGCCCTTCCCCTTTACCTCCCTGTGTCCCAGGCAACAGCTCACAGACCCCAAAACCCCCACAGCTAACCCTGTCTGCAAGAACACCCTGGAGACATGCTGGCTTTCAGAGGTTTGATTTTTCAGAAAAAAAAAAAGTAAAAAAATCAAAATCACAGGGTGCAATACTTCTGGTCAAGTCTGCTGCTGTAAACAAGCCCATCACACAAGCACAGCAGGCAGTTCATTGCCATCATGCTGCTAGAAACCCTACCTCATGCTTTAGTGTTGATTTTGTCACATCAGTTCTCTTCCTAAACAAAATACGTGTCCACATACATCCAAATGTATTTTGTATGTGACCAGGAACACAGTAGGTACTTACAACCTGGATTTCTCCACTTAGCAGTTGGTAAATTCACATTTTCAAGAGCAGCCTGTCAAGGCCAGGTGTGTATAACAAAGGTATCACAAGGGAGATCTTTCCAGTGAGTGACTGGAACAGCTCCTTGTGAGCAGGATTTTCTGACTGTGAACAAACCAGGGCACGTTGCTGCTTCCTCTGCATTTGTTGGTGTAAATGAAGACTGAACCAGACCTTAGAACTCAAAAATATACTTATTTTAATTAACACAGTAAGAAACAATAGCTGCCACCTTTCATGGCCATGGCTGGCTGTGCTCCTGCCTGGCAATTTGAACGTTGTATACTGAAGGCAACAGTCTGCATTCACACCATGTGATCAATGAAACACAATTCTTGCTAATCATAGGAACTTTTACATATTAACTACTTAGTGCCACACTTCTGTCAACACCAAGAGCAAAAATCCTGCTGAACCCACCTTCCAAATCTCCATTGTTCTACAAAGTAGAGACATTTTATTTATACTTTCCTGAGGAGTTAGATTCAAAACCCTGCCTGTTTTGAACTGAATAGCCACATATATGGGGCATATGAAAATAGCAGACCTTTTGAAATGTGAAAATATGCAGTTTACCCCAAGGCTATTAAAAAAAAAATCAGTGGGAAGGCCAAGATCAGAACTAAGACATTTTTTGCTCACAGCCACAGACTACAGTTTCTGCAAAATGCTGTCTGCTGAGAGACATGCTCAGAGCATCCTTAGGTTGATGTTCCTTGCTAGTTGGTGCAGAATTGCTTTTAGACTGATTTTTTCCATCTCGTAATATGTAGTACAGAGAATCACTTCTTGAGAAGATTTTTAATAGGCACATCATTAACTACTGTCACAATAAAAGGTACTTCATGTTTAGCATCATAAAATTCCAGCCTTGATTCACTCCATGATTTCTTCCTCTGAGCAGGCCTATTTTTAATTAACATATTTGCAAATGTCAGCAGTGCTACAGTGGGTTCTTTTTTCTACTTGTGTCTGCCTTACATCTTTACACTGCACACAAGACTAACTTGATGTGTACCTAATTCATTTGCACAAAGTTACAGGTGAATCCTACATCCTTTCAAGTAACACATGGCCAGTGTTGTCACCTATGATTAGCTGAAAGATCCAATACCTTGTTATGGAACAAAGTCAAAATTTAGGAAAGAATTGGATGATTGAATGGGTGATGGCTGCTTTTTGAATTTTTTTTTTTT
Organism: Dicaeum eximium; assembly: GCA_013396995.1. Taxonomy (NCBI): domain Eukaryota; kingdom Metazoa; phylum Chordata; class Aves; order Passeriformes; family Dicaeidae; genus Dicaeum; species Dicaeum eximium. The sequence goes on along the minus strand of VWZP01008455.1, from coordinate 1,454,484 downwards.
TTTTACTTGAATCCTGTACTTTGCTAATATCTTGTGTCAACAAATCCCAGCATCTATTTCCTACTGCTGGGAGGGTCAATTCTGTCAATCAGGTGATCAATGAACTATCACAGGCACTCAGATAAGTCTGCAAATCACTCTAACCCCTAATGTCCACTCTAACCCCTCAGGCCAACCCAACAGCCCTACAGCTGTGTGTATCTTAGAGACCAAAACAATCAGCATGGAATTCTTTTCATTACCACTATTTCTTCTCAAATTACACAGAAATGGCAAGCTTGCAAAGATGGAGACTTGTTTCCACATAAAATTATTTCCTGTGAATGCTTTCACACATCCTTTGCCTAACATGATTTCCATGAAAATGAAATATAGTCCTAAAAAACCCTGCAGAAATCCATGAGTATTGCCCAAAGGGAATTTCACTGCAATGGGGTTCTGCAGGTTTACTCCCAGGTCTCACCTATCCAAGTCAAAAGGAACAGGCACCAATATTTAAGGGCACTGAAGAGCAGCACTCAAACTTCTCACTGTGTTAATGAGACAGGAAAGAACCAATGAAGAGGCACAAATAACACAGCATCATTCATCTTAAGCAAGCAGTATTTACTATGGCCTTACTGCCTGTGCCCACCTGCCAACATTTCACAGAAAATAAAGCCACAATCAGTCACAAATACTGTCATGTAGAGCAGTTTATCACATTTGTTTCCAGGTTCATACCTTCTGCTAAGTCATCTAACTGGATAAAGAAGTACTGAATTATAAAAATTAAAAATTATACTGCACTGGAAGAGGCTTTAAGCTTCTGTGATTGCATAGTGTGTAAAAATCTATTTCAGCCCACTCATACACTTGCTTAAGAAAGTTTCAGGGAGAAAAAAAAAAAAGACCAAGCTCAGAAATATCTGATGATAAACTAACCTTTTAATATATTGCCCTTGATTTCCAGGGTTTCAAAACTGGATTAACTGTTGTGGTCCAGATGGAGATATTCACTGTGCTAATCCACTGTGTTCAATTCAAGTTTATTATGCTAAATACACTCCAAGAGGATTTAATCTTTTACCTGCACCTTCCTGTGCTCAGTGAGACTCTTCTATTCATCAAGCATGAGAAACACAAGATGGGGTGGAACCTGCCTTTTTAATTATCTTGTACCAAAGTGGCCCCATGATGGAGATGGACTGCTCAAATTCTCTAATTTTAGAGCAGCTCATTGTCTATGGACAACCACAAACTGAAAGAAAAGGTATGCTGGGCCTGCTATTGATTACAGCTCTATTTGTCATGATTCAATAAGTTGAAATTTCATATACCAAAAATTAAATTACTGAAATTATGCTTTGGCTCATCTGCATCCATTTTTTATTGCTTTTATTTGGCTGAGCATTTTAATCTTACTTACACAGTTTCTAACTAAAAGTAAACTACACATTCCTAATAATATAAATATGAAAAATAGGGTGTGCTCAGGGACTGCAGTTGAATACATTAAAATCACTCAGCTTGCTAGTTAACATATTTCCATCCCTTTTATGTACAACTTTTCACATTCAGTTGGCAAACTGCAAATTCATGGCCTTACAAAAAAAAAGCCCCACTGTCTTGATTTTCTGTTGTGACAGCAGAAATCCTCCAAAATATCTCAGAGTTTCCCTAAAGGACACTCACTGGCTGGTACTTCCCAGGTGCAGCACAATCTGAATTTGAGGTGAACATCATGTCAAATTCCACTCATCTGTCAGTGTAGTGGATTATTTCTTGAGAGACTGAAATTGGCTGCCTGGGATCAGAACACCATCAATCTTACTCGTGTAGGGTGCAGAGAAGCTGCCTGAGCCAGGCTCGCAGGAGGGAGAGCTTGGCTGCTTCTAAGTAGGTGATGAGGCAGCTGTAAAACCTTCACTCTATCTGTAGCACATCCCTGAGTGAAAGATTTTGTCATTTTTCACATTTCCCCAACATTTGGTATGCACTCAGTGCCTTGCTGTTCTTGCTCCATAAAAAAGGTGATTTTTCAAGCTTAGGCAAATGTTGCAGAGCTCTGGATCTGCCCAGATCTCATTTTTTTCTCATAATGTCACTTTTTCCAACTGATTCCATAAAATTATATTACATTTTCCTTTTACATATCTGTTTAGCTGGGGTCTTTTTTCCCCTTCCTTCACTAGGGACACACTCAAATAACCAGCAGCACTACTGATAATTGCATTATAATAAATCTCTGCCAATCCCAAATAAGTCCCTCACCCCTCAAACTTCAAGCACTCACAAATTTCCAGTGCCAGGGGGTAAAGGCAGCACCCTTGGTTAATCTGAGGCTCTAACATGGGCACTGAGACCTGGCCTAGCAAGGATTTTGGTCTATTCCTCCATAACATTTATGTTTTATTACAGCAAACCAAGTCTGCCAGTACCAGTGACTTCTGGGCAAGAAATGTACTTGGGAAAACTTTTGAGTTTTAAAGTTGCTAAAGACCCATGTTCAAGACCATCTGTCTTTGAAGGGATGTCATTGGATCAAAAAACATTAAAATATTAATTGCCACATTGTAAAATGACTCATCACTGTTGAGTTGACACTTTCCATCTTTCATTTCTACAACTCTTAAAGCCTCTCCCACCCTTTTTTTGGATTCAAATTTGGTTAAGTGACATTCTTGGCCCATCTAATTATAAACAGCTGAAAATACTGTGCTAGAAAATGCCACCACCTCAATTTGTAGGATATCACATTCTTCAAAGTGCAATTAGCAGTTGAAGGAGTTAGGTGATCCATTTCTATTAATAAAAATACAATAAAACCCTGCTGTGCTGTCCCAGCAGCCCGAGTGAGCTGTGCTCCCCACTGCTCACCTGTGGGATGGGTTCTGCCTTTACAGGCACTGCTCTCTATTCACAGCCCCAAATTCTCCTCCAGGCCACACTTTTGCAGCCCCATCATTTTTCAGAGATAACTTGAGAACCTCAGAGTGAGTGAGTCTCCTTCACTGCAAGGCAAAGCCCTGATCTCCAGCACACCCAGATTTGGTGCCCCTGGTTTAAGGGACAAACCTGACCCCAGTTTGGGTCAGATAAGTACAAAAGTTCCACAAACCTGTGCTGTCACAGTGTCCAAGTTCTACAGAAATTCCAGAACTTCACCAGATGGGAAGAAGGAGAGAGAGAAACAAGGACACAGAGGCTGAACCTTTACCCCCAGTGGGATTCTTATGTGGAGGAATTGTTAGAAAATGACATTAAAGGATGACTATTCCCAAACTGGACTGGCAAAGCACAACGCACATTAGACTCAGCAAAAAACAGATGCTGTGCAAGACAAAGGCAAACAACTCATAAAACTTAAATGATAAAGAGAATTCTGATTAGTCAATCATTTACCAAGACAGACAGAGAGCCTGCAAGCCCAGAGCTGAGCTCAGTCCTACCTGGTCTGTGCAGGTGATGCTGCTGGAAAGTGTGATGGAGGGACCCCTGACAGAGCAGCATTGCACAGGCACTTATCCACAAATACAGGACCCAGGACATTGCAGAGACCACTGCCATTCTCTAAACAAAATATTAGACACGCATTATTATCCAATGCCTTGCAGCACACACAATAGTCAGCTTCCATTACAACACTGGTTTTAATATTTTTCTTTTTCACTCCTTTTGCTAAATGTCTTTTTATTATTATTCTCCCCTGCAGGATGCAATTGCTGTACAACAAAGGTCATGCCCAAAAAGGACAGCTGAGGTAAAGAGACATCAACACTGGAGCCTGAATAACTTTAATAATTCAGTGGTAAAAATCAAATAGTAATAATCTGAGGACTAAAAAACCACAATATAAATAGAAGCTGGAAAATATTCTCACACTTATCCATAGCTCAATTTACAGGGGAGCTAAAAATATAAACCAAATTTTAAAAAATCACAACACTAGCTGGAGAAAACCAACATGATGTCCAGACAGAATCACAGCTGCTTTAAATACATTGCAGAAAGGCATAACACATCCTCAGATATCCAAGACATATTGCCAAAATACTCCATCCTCAAAACTAAAAAAGCTATTACTGACCCAGAAGGTACAGTACATTGTTTGTTTTTTTTTTTTCTTTTTCAAGCATTAATTATTAATCATGCTTCTGGCTACCAAACAAAGTAATTGTTTCTCAGAATTACGTTCCAATCTCCAGATGAAATCAGCTTCCTTTTGTTCGACCTGTGCATGTACAAGGACTGGAGTATGGCCAGACTGAATTTCAGATGTGTTCTATAGAAGATTTGAGGTTTTCACAAAGCAGATTGTGTCAAAATTTTAAAAATATCCCCTGTGCAAAGGGAAAAGGCAATTCCTTTGTCTGCTGGTGCTGGTTCACTCAGCCATCCAGTGTAGACAACTCTTTTTTCATACTTGTGGTCATGGCTGTAGTAACTGGCTGAATTTCCCTCTGACTTGTTAACTTCAGCAGCTCTTTCTCAGTGCCTGCAAGGATCAGGAGGTTTGCAAGGCTCAGCTACGCTACACATCGTGCAGCTCCCTCAACAGCACCTTCTGCTGCATTTCAGATGGCCAAATTAATCAAACTTCAGGCACTCTCCTCGTTCAGCCAATGATGGGATGCTGCTCCCTATCTAATAATCCAATCAGCTGAACATCATTTCCACAGAGCAAGGAAGACTTTGAAAGATTAAATCTCTCACATGGAAAAAAATCATGTCTTTACAGAAAAAAAAAAAATCTGCATGCAATATCTGGGGATTTCTACAGTAGGAAGATGAATAACATTAAATAGGGAGATGCTGTGGTAATAAAACTTATGCTTATAAATCCTTTTTTTGCCCTGATTTTAAAGCAGCAGAGTCTTTGGGAAGCTTTTTTAAGTCTAATTAGTCGAAATGAACCACATAAACTGACAAGCATAATTAATAGAGAATACCAAAACATTCTTTTGATCAGCATGAGGCTCTTCCTTTTTCTATACTGAGTGCTTGATGCACTGCTTGGTGTATAATTAATTTCATTTCCAACTGTTTGCTTTGCAGTATACAATGCACTTTTTCTCCTCTCTTTTTAGACCCATTTATCTTGCAAAATAGATTCAATCTCCTCAGATCAGGGAGCTCCTGGGAGGCTTCCCGTGTCTCCAGGAATTAACACCTTCTTGTCATAATTGGCGCTCCCGTGCTTTTTATACCACAAGGCAAAGGGAAAGGTGAGTCTCACGCAGGGGAATTTCAGGTACTCAGATTATTTAAACTGAACTTTAAAAATCTCAGTCAAAGAGTGAAACTTCCACAACCTGCTAAATGCTCCTGTGTCTTTCCTTCGGCATCATGTTCTTCACACATGGACAGCAGACTTACTTTACCCACTCAAGCTTCATTATTAGTTTTTGTGGGTTTTTTAAAAAAAACCTCTCTCAAACTGCACTATTTCAAACTACCTTTGCTCAAACCCAGCATTTCTTACAAACGTTTTTTCATACACTCGTTTGTCAGCAAACTGTCAATATACAATTTTACCCAGAGATCTAATATAGAAACACAGCAGTGAATATTTCCCACTTATTATCTGACGAGTTCCAGGTCTGAATCTTAAATCCTGAGGAAGCTCCTTACCTGAGTAATCCAACCAAGAGCAGAGCACTCTAGTAGTGTTCATCGGAAAGATCTAATACTTTTTAAAATCCATCTGTACCACAATAAGGGATTTCTTTTATAGCTTCCCAATAATCTTCTTTATCACGATTAAAAGCAGAAAAAAAGAAAAATCTCTTTTTCGTTACAAATCCTGTTTCCAGAGTAAAGAAGACATCTGAGCTCTCAGACTGCCGTCAGAAAAGTGGCCAAGGTTTGAGGGGTGGAAACCTTCTCATTTTCACCTTTAAATCATTTCCGAGCATCCCCCTTGTGCCGGACGAGCCCTGCGAAGGGATGCGGGGAGGATGCGGCTCGCAGGCACCGAGGGCGAGGAGCAGCTCCCGTGTGCGGCTCCTGGAGCCGATTTCAGCACATCCCTGCTCGGAGAGTATCACATGTGCCTTAAAGCGACACAGCCCTCGCTCGGCAGCCCCAGCTGCCTTTAAATAGCGGCAGCAGAGGCTGCTCGGCGCAGGGGAGCGGCAGCGGGAGCTGGGGATGCGCTGATTCCGCCCGCAGAGCCTTTACTGCCCAGCCCGGCTCTGGCACTCGCTCACGAGAAGAGAGAGAGGCTTAAAAGAGTCTCTTGCCTCGCACATGCCTGGGAAGGGAAGGGAGGTGCAGGGAAAGTGGAACGAGACACGCGGGAGGGAGAGCAGGAGGCTCTGCACGCTCCCAGGGGCTTCCCAGCACCTCGCCACAACTCCGAGTGGAATCTTTCCTTCTGTTTCCGAGGCATCTCTGCAGACAATGGGGAAAGAGCTCTGATTTACTCCCAAATGCTAAAGCTCAGATATGCCAGATTATTTATTGCAGTTATTTATTCTCCACATCTTAAGTGGCCATTTACAGGAATGGAGTGGTTTCCTCTCCCTTTTGTACCATATGTAATTATTTTTTATAAAGAGCCATTGTATAGACTTAGTACATACCATTCACTTGGTATTACAGCTCTTATGTCTGCCTACAAAAGAAAAAGGGCTTGGAGACAAAAGAGAAACTTCCATTTTAAGAGCTCAGGATGTGTGCTATAACAAGGTGGGATTATTTTTCTTCTCCCTGGATAACCTGTGCTAGAAGAGTGTGCCACCTTCACTGCTCACCAGCACAGGATATGAAACAACAGTAAATAATAAGAGCACTAAGTACCCTCACACTCAAGCACCTCCATCTCAGCACCTGAGCACTTCTGTCTCAGTGGAGGCTCTCACTGAGAGGTGCAATGAGTTCACTTGACAGATCTCATGCTCCTTTGGAGCTGCTGTATTTTATTGGGCAATACATACCAAGTATTTGGCCCTGCAGACCAACAGAGGTGTTATTCTGGTCTCTGCCACAATGCTCAGAACAGCTCTTTATTACAGCCTTAACACAGTGAGGGATTGGTGGCAGGTGGGTGTGACAAAGTGACACAGGAGATCACTGGCCATGGACCCTCCCCACAGGTCACCACAGCAGAGGGCTCCCATCAGGTCCCTGAGCAGAGCTGGGGACAAGAGAATGGCTCAGGCCAAGCCTCACTGACCAGAGATGCTTTCAAGGGGTCAACATTTTCTTTTCAGGTGTTTTGTTTGAAAACACGTGGAACAAGGATGGCTGGGGATATAATGATATGTTTAATAAGGGTATTGTTTTCCTGAAGAATTTCCTTAGACACTGAAAGACAGCAAAGAACTGAAGTAGTTGTTACTTTCTGGCCTCAGAAAGGTCTAGAAGGCTCAAAAAAAGCAAATGATAGGCAAGAAAATACCATGAAGTACTGAAGAACAAGGTAGGTACCTTGTAGCTACAGAATCAGACACAGCCTAGAGCAGGAGTCAGCAGGAGGGTGGGGTTTGCTGCCAAAGCCACAGGGAGGCTAAAGGAATTCAATTCCATAGGAATACAGGGAGATTTCTGCAGCTCCTGTGAGGGGCAGGTGATGCAAATTTATTTGAAAATAAACCTATTTAAGATACATCCCTTTTAGGACTTGGTGGGCAAGATACAAGTAAAAGGGTATGGAGTGGGGAGGTCTGAAGACAGATGAAGGAGAAGGGTCTCAAACACATATAATCTTTTAAGAAGCTCAAACCCCTTGTGGACAGCAGGAAGAATGAGAGAAATTGTGACCACACACCTTGGCAGAGTAGGCAGAGACAGATTTATGCAAGATACAGATTTATGTAAGGTACAGCAGAACTGTCACTCTGCCAAGCACTGCTAACTCCCAGCTCCATGAGGCTAATGCCACCATAACCCCTGACAGATGCTGCTACTGCTCAGGACAAGCTCTGCAGAAACAGGGGACATGTTGCTTCTGCAGGGTAGGGGGGAGATCAGAGGGACAGAGAGAATATTAAACAGGCTGTGCCTGCAGCCTCTCCCTGCCCTGGCTCCCAGCATCAGACAGGAGCACAGGAGTCCTTGGCAAATCTTGCAGAAGCATCCTCACACCTGCTTTGATGTCTTTGCTGCCAATTTTAACTTTCAGTTGACCAACAAGACATCAAACATTTTCCTCTTGCCCTCTTTGCTAAGCACAGTGTCATATTCACCTGATGGCTTGAGGCTTTCCTTCAGCCTCCTCACTTGGCTCTGACAGGGAGGGGATGATGCTTTACAAGCACCCCTGGGCCCATGTTGAATGTGGGGCCACGACAGGGACATGCTGGAAAGAGAAAACAGGAAGGGAAAAACGACACGAGCGAGCAGTTTGCACATTTCAAAATGCTTTCTCAATAAAAGGGAAGGCTGAAGTAATTTGTCTCTAGGCAAAAGGGAGATGGGACAAAAGGTGGTGTGCTGGGGAATGGCAGGTCCTGGCAGTGCTGGGGCTTGATGGATCCATGCCCTGCAGAGGGGCAGAGCACCCTTTGGGTTATGTGGTGAGTCTGGCTGCTGGGAGGTGAAGTGTCAGGAGGACACTTCCACCCCCACTCTGACACCTGATGGGACACAGGAGAGGACAGGGACCAGCAACTGAGCTGCCCCAGCTGGAGAACATGGAAACTGCCTGTCCACAGCTCTGACTGAAAGACTCTGGGGGCTGCTGGCACAGACCATTACCCTGGGGGATATTCCAAGGTGAAGGCAGGCTGCAAGGGGTCAGCAGGATCCAGCTGTCTTTGAGAATCTGCCCTACACCCAGGGCTGCACGCACGAGGAGAACAGCCTTTCCCTCCTGCTTCCACCATTCATCTAGGGATGCCAAGGGAATGACAAAAATAGGCAAATAAAAATAAATGCTCTTCCCTGCCTGGACCTCTATTTATCACAATTTTCTGGGCACACAGAAAAGGACAGCATATGCAACTCAGGCAGGCTCACACAGACGGCAGATTGGAGCTTGCACCCAAACAGGGGCCTCTGGCCTCTGCTTCCTGCATTCTGCCTCCTCTGCCTCTCTCTCCTCTTCCCCCACACTCGCCTTTTGCCCATGAAGAGGTTTAACACGACACATCCAGGCTCATATTTCACGGGTTTGGAGAAGGCTCACCCCCTTGGAAACGCAAAGCTCCTCAGTTCTAGTGTTCCTGGGACAATGAAGCTTTGCTTTTCACAGATTGCATTCTCCACCCCTCCCAGCTGCTTCCACCCACCCTACAAAGCTCCTTCCCATATCCCAGACGCCTTGGCAACAGGCGTCTTGCAGTGCCTGGGCAACAGGCACTGCACACTGCAGCTCCTCCCTACCTAAATGTTCCTACCCAGGTGAGCCAAGTGTAGTCTCACAGCAGGTTTTGCCTCAATTCCACCAAAAGCCAGATTTCTGACACTCATCCTACGTTCACAATATTTGTGGAAGCTTTTTCAAAAATCTGGCAGAGCAGTTTTGCTTGCCCCCTCACCTCCCCACAGAGTTTTTCCTCCACTGGGAGCCATCCCACATGGATAACCAGCAGCTGGAGATTGAGCTGCCTTCATGTGATTGCCTGAACAGCAATGCTGTGAAGCCCAGAGTAAAACCAGAAATCCTCATCCAGGGCCCTGAGCCTCCTGTGCCTCTTGCTCTTGGTTGTTTTCCTCTCCCCCAGTGGAACAGGAAACACAAAGAGGATTCCTTTGGTGCAGGGAGGGCAGAGGTTTAGCAGCTCCCTGGACACAGCTTGGCCCAGACAAACCCTCACAACCCACATTAAATGCATGAGTGCAGCAGTGTTTGATGTTCTGTGTGCACATCCCTTCTGCTGAGCCAGGGGCTCCATGTCTAGAACTTTTGATAAATATATTCCCAGGACAACCTTCCTTGTCCTGAGACTTCCTTTTCTCAGTCCTCACCACTTTTCTCCCTCTCTTGCAGGACATCCAGTCCAACCTCAGTGACCAAACTGAATCTATTTCCATTCTTGCCCTTCCATGTCTTCAACGACAGCATGAAATCCTTCTGTCTGTATTGTCAGGTTTTCTTCCCCTATAGCTTTTTCCAGTGACACGAGAAGAGGCAGTGTTTTTTCCTGGAGCCAAACAAGTAAGGCTTAGCTAGAAAGATACATTTTTTGATGATGGGAATAAACACCAAGGATTTGTCTGGCTGTGACCACAGCCTGCACTGACCAACACAAAGACCACGCACACCAAGAGCCTGAAAGAGCAGAGCTGAACAACGTGTGCAGGGAAGCCACTTCCCATGGGATGGATCCCAGGGGCTGCTGCAGACAGTCATGGTCCCACTCCAAGTCCAGGATGTGGGGAGATGTGCTGTTTCCAGCACAGTGCAGACACGTGGCTGTGGAGGATCAGCCACGGCAGCAGCACAGCACACTCAGAGGAGATGCTCCACCTGCTGCTCTTGGCACCAGAGCTGGTGGCTCCTTTCCACCCTCTTGTCTCATGGCACATCCCTGCTCTGCCTCAGCCACACCAGCCTTGCTTGGCAGAAGCAGCAGTTTTGTCAACCATCCCCAAGTGTACGGGGAAGATCCGAGCAGGAAGATGACATAACCACGGGGAAAAAGAAACCAACCAAAAAACCCAACCAAACAAAACCCCACAGCAACCACAGGAGCACAACAAGTAGCTTGCACTGGAAAACGATGAAGAATTAAGTAACAAGTCTGAATGTTGACAAAATATGAGAACAGAACAGAAAAAGAAGGATTCTCACAATTGTTCCTCCTGCCCTACCTTAAACGTGTGGCTCCTCCTCGTCAAAGGATGTCTGGCCTTCACAATTTCTGTGTTTGGGAGGCAGGCATTCTGCTTTTTACAGCTTTCCAAAGCCTAAGAGGGGAGAGAAAGAAAAAAAGAACACATCTATATTTGTCAGGGAAGTTTATATCACAAAAGTTTGCGTCCTAGTTATTTTTAAAGTATGTAGGACAGCGCACACAAAAAGTCTCAACCCTTATCTGCAACTTACCATTAGCTGACAAGATCAGCATTTGCTAAGGATTAACAAGATCAATTGTCTGTGCAGTACATTATCATCAGGCAAAAAAAACCAAAAAATTTCAGTAGCACTCAATAAATTTAAACTATAACCAGCAAAACATGACTGTGCTCAGGATATCATGACAGGTAAACATAACCATCATGTAATGGAGATGAGTTGCTCATTTAGTTTCAGTTCAGAGATACCAAACAGCAAAGAAATCTAAGTTAGAGCAGCCCATGAACTGATAGCAGGTCATGGCTTCTTGTGGTACTATTATCCTTTGTACAGTGTCCTTGTGATGCTATTATCCATTAGCTGGAGAGATCATCCTGATCTGAAAATCCAGAATCTTTTCATGGATTCCCAAATTCATTCCAGCACAAACTCAGCACCTCCAGCTGATTCTTAAATACTTTTGTCAGGCTGCAGCTGCTTTTCCAGACCAGCTAAAAACCACATTACAGGCAAGTTCCACCTACTCTGGACAAATCAGGGGTCAGAGGCTACATGAACTGAAAATTAGTGTATCTATAGCCACAGGGGACATTTGGCATTTGATATATCACTTTCATTATGCCAAATATCAGTCTGCAAAAACAGGTTTAGCATCTACTTTTGCTGCTGGAATTTACATGAAGGTGCAGGTATTTCTAATATTTACAACATAAATTAAATAAATCCAAGAAAAGCAAAGGTATTCAGAAACTTTGGGAAGCAAATTCCCTGTGGTGAGCTCAGATATGGTCACTGGGTTATATTCACTCCCTCTACACTCGCTATGTTCCTAAATTTCAGTTTGATTTAATAAAAAATAAGTCTCCATTATGATTTCAGCAGCTTTAGAAGCAGGTTGAACTGAATGGTCTTCAGAGGCTCCTTCCAACCCTGGCCATTCTGTGATTCTGTCATTATCATGAAGTAAAAAAAAAAGGAAGGCTTTAACAGCAGTTAAAAAAAGCCTCCTCTGTCAAATTTACATATTTCAGACATCAACATAGAAACAAGACTATCTAGGAAACAAATTTCCCCCTAGAACATTGCAGCAAGCCAGCCCCAGCTCGAAAGCCCCTCTCTCTCCTCTTGGCAGACTCCTCCAGCCCAGCCAGGCTTCCACCTTCTCCTGGCATAGGGACAACTGTAGGAAAAGCAGCCAATTCCATACAAAAAGTTGTTACACAGACCAAAGCTCAAAAGTACATCAACCTTTTCCAGTCCCCACCACCATCAGAAGCAAAAATCTCCCCAAGAAACCATGAAAGCTCAAAGCCCAAACCATGAACACAACTAGGAAAAACATACTCTGAAATTCTATTTCCCAAGGACTCACCTTGAAAAAAATCAACTACCCAAAAAACAGGCCTGAACTTAGAGGCAGGTTTAGTCCTTGTTTCTGTTTTCGTCTACCTTAGATTACCTTTTTTTTTTTTTTTTCTCTAAGTCCTGTTGGCTACTTCCCCAGCTTCAAAGGCAACAAACCCCACCACCCTCCTGTTCCTCTCAGTGTCTTCCCCCACCCCTAAAGGAAACTTTTATAAATTCAAACCACCTGAACACAGGGGGAGCTGGTTTGAAGGCTCAAACACCATCAGGTGCAAAGTGCACATCCTGGCATAGCCCAGCACCTCTTTTGGAAAGAAAGCTTTGCCTGGTACCAAAGGAAAATGCAAGAGGCCAGATCAGCTCTGCACTGCTGCACTTCTGGTTTTTTAAGTCCAGGTGCTACCCTGAAAATAGCACTTTGAAGTCTTCTAACTCTGCCTCAGCTGCAGAGCAAATCTCAGCTCTTACATTACACCAGGGGACTGACCAAACAGCTGATTTGCAAACCCATGTATTTGCTTCCACTTTATCATAAATACAGACAGTGGTGGGGAAAAAAAAGCCCATTTACAGATTGAGAGGTTTCTGTGCTACTTGTCCCCTGCAGTGTGGACTCTTATAATGGAATCACTCTATGATATTAAATTATACTTCAGTTTATTACTTCTAAAATGCCCTGGATTGTGCAGGGGCACAGTGTGGCTTCCACACACCTATTTTAGCATGCTTGGACATCCCCAGACTAGAGGTGCTACGCGAGGAAATGTAGTTACAGATGAAATACACTGCTGTGCAATACTATAGCCTAGGGTTCGTAGGAAAATCCTTGAAAAGATAAAGCAGGCAGACAGCAGCAATTTTTGCCTTCAGTTATGTTCATGAAAAAACCCACCCCCAACCAACCAAAAAAAATATCACAAAGCAACAAAATGGACACCCTTAAAGAGGGTGGAAACGAGTCTGGGGGAAAGTTCTCCCACTGGAACAAAAAAAAAAGTGAGAATTATCATGAATATGTAGCATACAGCAGCCAATATTCCCTGATGCCATTGCTTAAGCAATTAGGATTTAATTCCTTGTCACACCTATGGGCTTTGTCATTATTTAAGAAAACCACTCTAAGCCCTCTCTTCCATACCTCTTCTCCCTGTTTGCTGGACCAGGCAGGGAGCTGCAGCCAGAGCCCAAAGTTCTGTGCTGGTGCTGAAAATGGTGATTTTCTGAGTAGGGAATTAGTGCATGAAATGAGCAGGATAAAAAAAAAAAAATCATATACTGTTCTGCCTTTGCTTCAAAACAGGTTGGTTGATTGACAGCAGACCCTATATAATAGTTCCTTCCAGGCAGATGGCAAGATCATGATTTGCTCTTCAGTCACAATTTTCTGCTGCCTCTCCCAGCCCAACCCATCTCCACAGCCTCCCAACAAAGAGGGGCCTGGGCTGCTTTATGTGTGTTTTACACGGCTCACATCAAAGCTTGGGGATTAATATTGTGACTAGTTATCATATTCCATTTTGTGAAAATTTGCCTCGAATTTGCCTCCAACATCTCCTGGCTGATCATCTGCAGATAATAGCTGCAGAAATGCACACAAAAGCAGCTCGTGGATTCCTGAGCCACCCCTGACAGACAATACTCCGCAGAACGCTCGCGTGGGTGTTGGAAATCTTGCCATACATCTCGAGCTCTCTCAGCACATATTGTTTTTAGCTGCCATCTGCTAATGCACAGTCCCACCCTAAGAGAGATGCAGCAATCAATGCTCCAGTCTCCAGGCTGTTCTGATTTCAGATTTTTGTTTCTTCCAATTCCCAACGTTCGGACCCTGTCGTTCCTAACCCTGAGTGAAGCTGCAAAGTTCAACAGACCTGCTCACAGCACTGCTAAATTTCAGTGATAAAGAGCATTTATTGAGCACTGCTCAGGCACTGCTCTAATGAACCAAAGCAGTGCTTCAGACAATGTGTCCCTGCAAGCAGATTTTGTGTCAGCTGCACGTAGAGAGGTGCTGGGACAGTCAGGAGCTCTGGAAACTCTCGTTTCCAATCCATGTGTGTTAAAAGGATGTGCATTAAGTTGGTGACAAGGGAAGAAGACAGCTCCTAAAGACACAAAATGGGTGACATCTTGAGCTAAGCAAGCCATGCCCATCAAAGTGCAGAATGTCAGGATCAAATTATCCCAGTAAATAAGGAATGATGAACATTACACTTGATTGATTTTCTTCTTCACTGAAATTGTCAGCAGTATTCTTTTTCTTACTGTGATTCTGCTTTATTACCAGGCACATTAGTAAAATTTATAAGGTTATATTTAATTTTTTTTTCTTGTTAGAAAAACATATTTATAATAGCTAATTTACATTAAGTTTCCTATGCAGAATCCATCACTAAAATACATTGGAAGCTACAAATTTAATGCTAGGAAACTGAAAAGTATATTATCACTTGCCAACTGAAATTTATCTGTTTTGATGCTTTTTTTATATTCCTATTCTCCCACACATCCCTTTTACTACCCCACCTTCTTCTCGGGTTTTCAAAGATTTTGTTGTCATTTAGTCCTGAATAAAATCCAGGAATTCACTGCAGGCTCTGTTCATCACATTGTGGTTCATGTCACACCCTGACTTCTGTGCACCAAGCAGGGAAGCCAGAACAAAGAATCATACACGATACATTAAATTCTTTCTTGTATTTCTTGACAGGAAAAAGGTGAATAAAGGAGGACCAAGAAAACAAAATAAGGATGGGAAAATGAATCTATGAAGGGCTGTGTGTTTAAAGGAGGTACAACTGGTAGTTTTGCTTTCTTTCCCAGCTTGTACAGCAATCCTCTCTTTTATTCCCTAAATGGTACAAAAATGGTTTGATAGACTGAAGTTATGTTTTTCTTGATTTCAGTAATCAAAGCAAGTCAGGACAATCTTTTCCATTGAAAATAGAATTCTTTTTACATCTAAGCAACCGTAGTAGTTTTTGTTTTGTCTACCTCTGCTCCAGAAGAAGATTGCCACTGCCTTTTTGCAAGATTTTGGTTGCTAGAGATATAAACACCCTCTTCAGAGCATGGCAGATGAATTCTCCTGCAATGAAATGGAATAACTTTCATAGAGCTTGAAAACAACTAATAGATTTTCAGGAAAATGCTGAAAATTGGCTTAATGTTGCATAAATAAAGATATTTATGCAACCTGGAATGCAACTGTACCACAAGCAGAAGGCTAGGCCCTACTTAAAATACCAAATCCTTCTTTTGCCAGTTTGCTCAGAGCTTTAATGGACATGGGGTTGTTTGCTGCCCTTATGAACCTCCCCTGATACAGGAATCATTGTTAAATTTTAAATATGAATCATTTTCCAGGCAATATCCAGTTGGCTCCTCCTTCTATTTTCCCACAGGGGGTGAAAGATGTTAAACTGTTCTCTTCACAATTAAATTCATGGAACACTTAAATTCTATGGCAGCCAGACACCAAGGAACAGGAAAATCATTTCATCTCATAATGTTTTAGAGCCCCTAGGCAAATGTAAACACTGTATGTGATAGAAGAAGGATTTATTGCTGCTGCTGAACAGAAAACCTGCAGATTTATTTGTATATCCAGTAGATTTTTGAGGATAATTTATTTATTACAGAATTCTGGTAAAATGACTATTTAGGAAGTTTGAACACACCAGGCTTATTTGTGAGGAGAAGCATTTTAAACAAAAAGATACAGAACCAAATCAATCTGTATTGAACACTGGCCTGTAAGAGTGAATCATTGCTGCACTCACTCTCCTGCCAGAGCATAAAAGGGTTTGAGGTCTCACATATCCCAAGTTCTGGAGGCCAAGAGACATTTGATAAGCAACCACTGCAAGTGGTGCTGGAGACACATTAAACTCAGGCAGGGAAGTATCTAAGTTGCTCTTATAGTCTTGTAAATATTTTACCCAAGAACAGTTTCATTAATTTTGCTGAGAAAAACATCAATAAACTCTGCTTCCAAATGTTGTTTTAACCATTCATTTTTATATTGCTCAGAATGCCAAAGGGCATCAGTCTGAGTCAGTACATCTCTGTTGGGATATCAAATTTGTAGAAACATTGGTAAAAATAGGGCTTTATGTCATGCCACTTACTTTTACAGTAAGCACTTGGCTCTACTGGAGCCTCCCCTGCCTCAGCAGCACGAGGCAGCCTTGGGAACTGCTTGGGAAACTAAAGGAGCAAAATTCCAGTGTCACGGCAGAGGCTGGGACATGAGCTTCCCACTGCAGCCAGCAGTGGGTTGTGCTTGTAGGAGCAGCCACCCACCCCCAGGTCAGTCCCTGTGGATTTCCCAGCTCCAGCCATGGCTGCTCCTGCCCAACACGCTGACTCTCACTGAAAGTCTTGGGAAGGAGCCACCTCCTCCTTCACAGCTCCATCCCTGAGATCCAGCAGAGCTGTCTGAGCTCTGGCATGGCCATGCCCCAGCACAGCTAAAGGAGATCACAGAGAGCCTGAACCTGAGCATCACCTCTCTGGCACCTCACCACACCTCTCTGCTGAAGGGTGCCTGCCTGGCACCAAGGAATGGAAAATCCTCTTTGTTCTCTTCTTACCCTCCCTGCTTATTTAGTGGAACCAAGAGGAGACAGGAGGAGACTTCTTTAAACACAAGCATAATTTCTGAATTTCTCTTCAAAGATGCCACAGAAATCACTCTGGAGGATCTGTCAAGCTGGCACTCCCCAGAGAGTGCTTTAGCTCTTTGCTCTGGCTAACTTGAAGCGAGAACTTGAACCATATCTCAGATAACTGCTGTAGAGAATCAATTTTCAATTTCCTGCTGAACTTCAGATATATATTTAAATACTCAGTACTTCTGGCATCTGGAAAGAAACCAACAATAAAATCAAATGGTCAAGCTACTCATCCGATAAGGGGAAAATCTGCAATGAATCAAACCAATGGGAGACTCAGACAGGGCCCTGAAAAGAGGAAATTTTCTCAGATCAGTGTAAAATCAGTGCCACGATCTTAAAGAATTTTTAACAAAAAATACCCAGTTACTCAATGGCAAATTTGTCTAAACCAGAATATTTCTGTAGAATTCACAGTTCATTTTAAAGCAGTCTAATTTTTAGTGGAGGGGAAAAAATAGATGAAGTTCACTGTGAGGTTGAAATCAGTGACTTAATTAGAAACGAGATTCAGCCAAAGAAGGAGAACCTCTGTTCTCAACAGAGAGACACTGGAGGAATGCTGATCTTCCTGAAGGCACTGAGTGTTTTGTCACTTTTCATGACCAGACTTTTATCCTAATCACAGTCTCTACACCTCACTGTGAGCTGTGATTAGGATATGGGTCTCTCAGCTCAGCAGTCTGCAGCTTTGCCTTTGTTTTTCTCAATCTTCAATGTCCTTAATAATAAGTAAATAAGTTAAGAGCCCCTGAAGAAAATTCATGCTTTAAACAAGGCCATTGGAAAGATTAAATAAAAAGCCCTACAGCACTTTTGGTTGAGGTTTTATTTGAACAAAATTTTAACAAATAGACCAATGTTTCCCAAGAACATTAAAGTGTTATCGAGTAGGAAACAATGTTCCCTGGCTCAGCTTCCAGACCAGCAAATGCATCTTTTTGCACTTGGAAGGCAAAATGTTAACTATGATCATGGAAAATCACAGTTGTGAGGGTGTATTAAACTGGATCATACAAGCTAGGAAGGGAGATAGCAAAAAAATCCCAGCACCTAGAACTGTCCTGCAGTTTTGCAGGGTGCTGCTGCCCGAAAGGAATCAGGACAATAAAATGCCTCCCTCCCCTTTACCAGCTGTTGTAAGGCTGTTTCTGAGAGTACCTGATGGGAAGATGGAACAAATACTTTTCTCAACAAAGCTCCAGAGGTAGAAACTTTTAAAATTCTGCTTTGAAGTCAGAGTGATTGCAAACTGAAGAGAGAAACATGCAGACAGTATTAAACTGGTGTCTCTGGGAGGTTTTATTTCCAGCTCCCTCAGTTTGTTCAGACAGCTGCTGTGCTGGGAGCCTTCTCCAGTCTGCAGCCAGCCTTGCAAACAGGAAACAAAGAGAAATGACAGCAAGGGCTCAAGAATAAGCTTATCTTGATGCCCCTCTTTGGAAGGGAATCAGGAAACAAAATAATAGGCCTAATAGGCAGGCTGGTGACAACTGCAGAATTTCTTGGGTTTCAGAGGTGAGAGAGTAGAATTGGGAAAAAATAATTGGGTTCCAATTCTATCCTCACTCTGAAAATGCATGAGCAACTATGGGCAAAAATGCCAATAGTACAAATAGTAATGGTAATAATAAATATGACAGGAATTGCCTGAAAAATATTAATTTGTGAGTTAGGGCTTTTCAAAACTCCTATTCTGAGAGACATTCAGAGGCTGTTTCTTGCAGAATGACAGAACACCCATTTTAGAAGGATTTAGATGCAACATCTTGAGTGGTACCCCTGCATGGCAGCCTAGCAAGGCTCCATCCTGCTGTGGATCTGAGGGAAAGAGAAGCTGTGTCCAAGGAAAAGCAGAGTCTGTGCTGTAGTTCCTTCCCTCCAGCTCTGTGTACCTGCCCATCACTTCCCCTGACACTTCAGATGGTGTCAGTGTAAATACAAGGAAAGGAGGGAGATAAAAAAGAGGATGCCCACCAGTGCTAGAGCTCAGCTCAGCTTAACCCTCATGGCATCATGGCCAGGCTGAACTGGGCTTTGAGCAGCCTGGTCTAAGGGAAGGTGCCCTGGCCTGGCAAGAGGGTTGGAACAAGATCATGTTTAAGGCTCCTTCCTATCCAAGCTATTCTATGATTCAATGATCCCTGAATCTTGAAATACAGTCTGCATGTTTTACAGAAGGGTCTTGGAAAGCTCTACTCTAATTCTACTCTCATGGAAATCAATAGCAAATTTCCCATTGTTTCAAAGAGCTGGATCTATGGCAGTGGTTTCCAAAATGCCCCCCTGCTGTTGCAGTGCCCTCACCTGCCTTGAAAAGTGTCATACACCTGAGTCAAAAAATGTCCTTGTTCAGAGAGGAGTGACAGCACTGACAAAGGAGAAATCTCTTTGATGCCACCAGCTGAACGTGGGAGTGGGTGGGCTCAGCTGCCTCTTCATGTGGAGAAATGCATGTTCTGTGTAGCATGGCATGAGCTACTGAGGGGGATTGTGCACTGCATCCACCTCAGGCTGTAAGTGGGTGGCAAAATATCTCCCCAGCAAAGATCTTTCCTCTGGTTCCACAGGTACTGGTGACACATCAGGATTTGATGCTGTTAACAGAAAAAATCTAACTCAAGGTCATTTGGCTCTAAGGGCAATTTAACCATCCTGGTATTGCTGAGTGATTATGTGTGTTTGAAAGAGAGAAAAGCAAATACCCAAAGGCTTCTTGTTTATGATGTTGCAGTCCCAAGCAGTGTGTCAGTGGCAGAATGGGGTGCTGATAACACAGGAGATAAGGCAGGTGCGAGCGCTATCAGCACCTGAGGAGCAAGAACTGATCTGCTTCATATTTACCAAACCTACCCAGCACTCATATTGTGTTTGCCTAATGATTAAATGGAATGACTTTCTTTTAATCAGGATGTCAGCTTGAGCAGCATAATGGAATTAGTCAGGGGTGAGCACAGGATTCTGAGCCAAAAGGGGCATTTCCTCACAACTTGTGAAATCTGTAACTTTGCTGTTTCCTTGGCAGGCCACTGTGGGATGCTGGGCTCCTTGCTCAAACACAATCTCTCCAAAATCAAAGCAAATGCCCACTTCCTGTAATTTATTGTATCTACTCTCTTAGTCTGCAAGTTCACCCAAGTCTCAGCCGAGGATTTTTTCTTTTCCTTAAGATACATGAATTAATAATTTGTTCATGTCCCATGGATGACATCTAACAGTTTATCCCAGTTATCATTAATAACTATTAATGACTGTTATTACAATGAAGCTGCATCAGCTCATAGCCTCACTTGCATTCATCTCATTTTTCATTTAATTAAGAAATTCAGACTGCTTCTCTTACAGGCAAGTTCTCTTACTTAAAAGGGCAGGGATCTGTGCATTTGATTGCTTTTTGAAATGTGGTAGATTACACTACTTAGCTACTGTTATTGAGGTGTGGAATATATTATGTGTTTCCTTAATCCTCAAATACAAGTTATTGTCACTCCCAGGGAAGCTGCAGCATATGGAAGTTTTAGATGCAAACAAATCCAAATTGAATGAAGTCATGTTTTTTCAATGCTGAGAAGGTTTAACAAATTCATGTAGACACTAATGAGCATTACTGGGCTTATGGAAGGTCATGGGAAATTAGACTGGCTTTTTAAGCCATTATTACAGATTTTCTCATTGTTACATGCTAAGCTCTCTACTATTAATACAACTTGCTCTTGCTTTTGGCCATTGGACAAAGTCTGAGCTTCAATGGCATGGCTATCTCTTCATACTCTTTGTTTCTTTGGTAACCACATATTTACCCCAACTTTAAGGATTTGGCAGGATTTAATTTCTCACTTTAACTTACTGGCTTCTTCCAGAAGTTTTCCTTGTATTTATTCTGCAAACAAAATTGTCATGCAACATACAGTGTTTATTTACCTCATTTCTCATCAGCACTTGATGGAATGTTGTAAAAAACATCTGTAATGAGAAAAACATCAGTTTCTTGAAGATACAATGCTGAGTTTGGGCCTGATGGAGTCAGCTGTTATCAGTGTGGTAATCTGCATGTAGAGTCAGCACACATTCCACATGTCTTTCATTCATCAAGGCAATAATCCTGTGTTTCAGCACAGTACAATGAAACTGCCAGTACCCACAACTTGCTCGAGGGTGAGGAGCTGAGCTGTGGAGGACACGTTTCACCCACTGCAGTTTCTTGACATTAGAGGGCTCCATATTCCACAGAGTATGCCAAAAGCAAATTTGAGGTCAATAGAGATGACATTGGAAAGGGAATTATCAGCTCCTCTTGGAGCTGAGGTTTGATGGTGCTGCAAATTCAGCTTCTGAAGCTTCTTAAGTCAAAACCACCAATTGAACATTTCTGGGTTATATTTTGGAAAAACTGAAGAACTAGAACATCTTTTCTGTCTCCTTTTGTTCCCAGCAACAAGCAGAGAAGTGGAGCTGCCATGGCCCATGTCCAGGGGCTGTGGTGCCTCTAGGCAGGGGCTGCACAGGTACAGCTGCAGGTGGGTGCCACTCCCATCACACACAGTACAGAGGGCACAGCAGGTCCTGCTCCCTGTCTTGCAAAAATCATCACTTTCCTCCTCTTGTCTTGGAAGAAATTCCCATGACCATCACAGAATGTCCCAGAGCAGAGTTTGGTGGCCCTTCAGGAAGCTGCTGTCCTTGTGTAGAGCTGGGCACAGCTCTAAAGTAGCACTGGCAGAAAATCTGCCTTGTGAACGTAAGAGCTCTTCCTCGACATGGATGAAGTAAAAAGGTAATCATTGTGGAACAGGAATAAATATTTAACTGCTGTTATCTCATCTATATGGCTCAATCTATTAACAAAAAAATACTTTTAAAGTATTTTAAATGGCCAGACTCCAGAAGGAGCTTCTACATATAATGACTTAGCCTTGAGAAAGTGCAACTTGTCTTTGTTGCACTTCAAAGAGTCTAATCCTAAAGATGTCTTCCTAAGGAATAAATATGCTCATGAGCTGAACTAACCCCCTTCTAAGGAAAATAAAAGAGCTTCTCCAGGTAGTACAATTCCAAGCCTGAAAAAGTGAATTAGCTTTTTATTGAGGCAACCATGTAGAGAGGGGCTTCATCCAGGCCATGTGCCCACACTCACACCCAACCCCACCAGCCCTTCCTGACCACCAATATCCTGAACAAGTGGCCACTGCAGGGCCAAACAGGTTGTTTGACTTCTCAGAGAATGCAAAAGAAATCAAAATTTTGGAGAGAATTAAAATTCCCTTTTTCCTCTGCTCATACATGGTTTTCAACAACTAATGAGTGATTGAAATAATTGGTGTAGCTTTCCTGGTAAATATTGAAAGAGAGTTGGATTATTTTGGTAGGGAAGGCCAGATTGTAATGTTACAAACACTTTGATTTCCTAAACTAAGCAGAGCTGGCCAAAGAAAATATCATTCTGTGAATTTTTGGCTTTGTCCTGACACATGGACCATGTTTTACTCAAATGCTGCAGGCATAATTTGGTCAATATTTTTGAAAAATGTCTGTACAAATAATCACTTTACTATCCAACAACAAAGACAGTAGAAACAGGGAGAAAAACACTGTGCAGACACCAGTAAAGCATTGAAAATCTGAGTGTCTTTTCTCAAAGTTACAGAGCTGGACACTCCAACTGCAGCACTTGCAAATTGTGTATACCCAAGATAGCAGGAAAATTCCCCCTGTGAAAGGCAGCGTCTGCTTTTGAAGCAAATGTGTGAAATTTACACCAGCTGAAGATCCGGTGCTTGTTGTTGAATTTATTGAGCTCCAACCAAATCCCACTGTAACCAATGGGGGAAAAAAAAGAGAAAGGGATAAGAAAAAGGAGCCCCCTTCCCTCCAGCACCTCCCAGCCCAGGCTGGCTGTGAGAGGAGCCCTCTGGGCCCTGTGCACGGATATCAGCAGCTCTCAAAGCATGACCAGCTGATTATTCAAGGATACTGACTCACTCCTGGTTTGCTGAAAATCCCAGAAGTAATATAAGTGGCATAGATTTGGTCACAAAACTGCTGTGAAAAGCGTGCAGATTTATATATCTGAAGCTAAGTACCCTCTGAAAAATTTGGGGGTGAGAGGGTGTAAATTGTCTCTTTCACATCTGTGTCTACAGGGTATTGAGCCTGGTACCCAAATCACAGATCAATAACATTCTGGCAAGATGATTTCTCATCGTGCTTCATTTTGAGATAAATTCCTGTAACATGGAGAGGCAGCTGCAGGAGGGGAACAAATAAAACCTCAGTATTTCCTTATGGCTGCTGAATTTTTTTCCGAATTTCTAATTCTGTGTCTGCATTTGATGGGTCACTGATTTAAATAAATTAAAGACATAAATCACATAAAAACTGTAAGTGAGGGACTACTTTTTCACTTTATGTTTGTAGAGTATATTTATTTCACAGTGGTTTATGGCCTCAGCTGTTGTTATACTAAAATAGTTTCTTCCTTGGGATTTCTCATTGCCTGGTTCCCAGATTCAAAGGCTACCCATTTCCACGGGTTAGGGGATGCTTGCTAGCTGGAATCTTGGTGGCCCTCCTGCCCAAATTCTACCAAATGCCCTGAAACATCTCCACCTGACAAGAAACACTCTTCCTCTGAAATTCCAGACATCCCAGAGACTGCAGACTCCCATCCATCTGATTTTGGCAGCCAGTCTTATCCCTGCTTTTATGAGAACACAGCTGGGACTGAAACCAAAGTGGTGCAGCAGTTAGGGATGCTTGGTACCATGGCAAACATCAGGAAAAATCTGGGACAAACACACTCAGAGCTTGCAGGGGCTGTCTGTGGCTGGAAAAGTGAGTTTCTCCAATGCTCTCCAAGAAGTCAGGGAGGTACCTGAGGTTCCAGGAGCAGACTGATGGTGGGAGCTGACAGCTCTGAGCTGCAGGAGTTGTCCAGATCTCCTGCACAGCCACAGCCCATCCACAGTGGTCTCAGCAGCCAACTGAGGATGGCAGATCTTTTCCTTGGGTGGAAAAGGCTCAGAATTAAATATTCTAAAAATGCAGAGGTTACTCGAGCTTGCCACGCAGCCCAGTGGAGAAAGCAAACTGTCAATGCCACATCTGCTCACATTTCTCCATTTATTACACTTGAAACAAAATTTTGACAACAATAGAACAGAAGGAGCAGTTGTGTGTTTGTATTAAAACATCATTTGGATAAGCAATACCAATGACTGGTGGAAAGGAACATCTGTGATATTATCCTGCTATTTTTGTCTGAGTCCTGTCACACTGGGAAAGGCAAAAAATAAAAAAGAAAAAAAAAAGAAATAATCACATGTGATGTTTCAAATTTAGCTTTGTTAAAGACATGCTCCTTTTGATTTCCAGTGCAATTCCCATAGAGTTAAGACAAAGACAACTATCTCTTCTGTGGAATCAAATAAACATTCTGGCATTTTGGTTTGACTATGAATCATGCTTCTAAAACATTTTTGGTGTTTAATTTTTAATCCTAAATTGATAAATTCCAGCTCACACAATAATGTTAACTTTAAGATCCAAGCCTCCCTGAGCCCTTAATCTGGATCTCCCTTGTTACTACTAATGGAGTTTATTTTGTCTATGAGAAAAGTAATTAACTGTAGCAGAAAACAAGGCTGAGATGAAACAGACAAAAGAAAAGATACGATTTTTATAGATAAAACATTTTAGCCTTTTGTTAGGTAATAACAAAGCCACTTTGGTTATTAGTCTCCACTATAGAAACACTGAGGAAATTTATTCTAGCCACAGAAAAAGCACTTCCACTGCTTTATAAAACCAAATGTTTTCTTCATGTGTGCTGGGAGGGAGGAGGGGGAACCACTTAAAAGCATTTGTAGGACTTTCAGCTCGTTGTAGTTTATGTCAGGCAAGAAAGTGATAAAAGGTGTTGATTTTATTAATAATTTATATCAATCAGTATTTATAGCCTGCTTGGCGTGTGGCAAATGGACGCTCCACAGTAATAAACTACTCATTAAAACACCTTTAATGAGAGCTTTCTGATTGTTTAAATGCACAGGGGTTCTCAGAAACGTGCACACCACTAAACCCCTTTGAAGGAATCTATGTGCATTTTTTGGGTACCTCCTCCCCCTGGAAAGAACCCCCATTTCATCACTTCCTTCACATCTCTTGGGGCACTCTGCCTGCTCTGCTATTCCTGCTCCCAAAAGGAATTTGTCACCCCTGGGAGTGGTGATCCCCGAGGAGCAGTGAGGGATGCAAAATGTCTTCACACTTGACCCCCCCAGTTCATTGTCTACGTGTTACTTCAGATTTCTTTTAAAATAAATGATTTGTGATAATTTGAAAAAACGAATTGGTGTTAATAAGGAGGGAGCAATGGGTTTGGGCTTTTGATCTTAGTCCAGTATTCCAATTCTTGTTCCAATAATATTCCTTAGTAGGAATTTGTGTGGTGAACTGAAGAAAAAAGTTCTGAGATAAAGACTCAGTTTTGCTCTCCAGCATAACTCGTCTCTGCTATGTCCCAATGGCTGTTTATCTGTGACACATTACAAACATGTTTTGGGTGGAGCTTTTTCAGTGCTTTCCCTGTTTTTTTGTGATATTAAATTATTGTCATGGGGCTGGAAGCTAGGGCCAGTATCAGTATCAGTATCAGTAACTTCAGTCCCCAACTTCCCCTGGAAAATCATTCAGGCCACTTACTTTGTTATATGTTCTCTTAGCTGACAGTGATTTATGAAGATAATGTTTCCTACATGATAAAATTCTGAAGAAATCAGATATTGAAGTGATGTCAAAGTAACCTAAGGTGTAAGCTGAAACAATTAATTTAAGGCCTAATGCTGTAGTGCTCACATTGATCAAATTTTTACCACTGCCTGTATGAAAAAGCTCCTTGATTTTGCATATAGGTGATTATTATTAAAAGACTGACTTTAAAAAAACCTCCTCTGCACACATTAGATCAATAACCTGTCCATGAAGCAAGGAGCTGTGGAAATGAGTTATAGAGAGAACTGTGAAGATAAATTATATGGAATAATTAAATAAAAAACCCACTGCATGTGATTGACAGGAGGAAGACACTTTTGTGAGTATCTAGTCAACATTTTGCTGCATTTTTTCATTCTTAAAAGATAGAGAAAAATTCAAATTAGGCCTTTACATTACTGTGGCTTTGGTACCTTTCTTAATTGAATGTAATCTCAAGGGAAGGACTTGCTTATGATTCTGTACTTTATGCAGGACTGCTTAGAGAAGAGCAGAAAAAAACCTCAGCAAAGACGTGAGACAGACACCGGTACATTGCACTCTCCTGGTGCAGAGGGAGCAGGAAAGAAGTGCCAGGAGTTTCTAAGGAAATTGTAGCAGATGGCACGGGCTGGAGAAGAGGATGAGGGGTCAAAGGTTGGAGCCAAATTCTCTGAGCAGCCCCAGGTCTGGCCCCAGTGCCCAGCGTGGGCAGCAGAGCTGAAGCTGCTGCCTCCCCAAAAATCCAACATGAGAACTCCCCAAGTTACTGATTCGATGGGAAATGGAACAAATGCACGCCCTCAAACGCCAAATTTATCCTGTCCATTAGAAAGTCCAGCCTTCCACTATCTGTGCCTTTTAGAAGAGATTTCAGAATGCTGAAGAAATACTGCTACAAGTGTGGTTTGGCACGGCTGTGATTGTGTTATTTTGCTACTTAATGGACTAGAACTGAGGACACACTGCCTATCTCCAGTTTGCTTTTTGACACAGCAATTGATAATGTAAGTTAACATGGTATATGCTTTTTATTCATTTATGGGAAGCCAAAAGTGATGAAATCACACAGTCTGGGTTTCATAAGCACAACAGTCATATTTATTTAGTGTTCTCTATTTACAGTGGATTTTTAAAAGCTGCAATCCACATGAGTGCCATCATATTAGGATACAAGAAATTGTTCAGATTGTTTCCTATTTCCAGCTTCTGTACTGGGAATAAACTGCTGTGTTAAAGATGTGTAGTGTGAATAATGTGTGTGGTCACTCATATCTCCAATTATTTTTATCGTATAAATGAATTTATTATAGAGCAGTGGAAAATGCCACAATTTGACATATTCTGTATTTAAATATGCATGCTTTGTATCTAGCATAGATTTATAGACAATATGTTTGTACAAGTGTATCTAATAGGTTAGAGGGGTTTATTAATCTTGGAATTACTGTGATAGTAAAAGCATTATTTCTTTTGCCCTTCTATTGTTTAATAGAAATGACAACTAGTTCAGACATTTGGAGATGAATGAAGCACCACCAAGAGCAGTTCCCTTGCAAAAACACTCAATAAACATCTACAGTTGTAAATCTAACCACTTTTCTTGCCAAAACAACATTGAAGAACTGTTACAGAATTATAAAATGTTGTAAAGTGGCCTTTTTAGGATTGAAGAAGAATTTTGCACTGTTCTGTTAGAGAACGATGGCTGATCACAAACCAGTTTCTCCTTTGCACTCTCCAACTTGAATTACTTGAAACACTGGCTACTTCTACCACTAAGCATGAGTTTTATGCTAAGTCACAAAACATTTTACCTGGAGCCTGCTGAATCCAGTGGAGTGGGCTGGCCAGGGCTGGATGCCTCCTCCCCTCCTTCTCCCCCTTCTTCACTGACCTTGCTGTCTGCAGAGCTGTTGCTCTCCCATGCTCTCCCTCCAGCTGCAGTTTCCATTGCACAGATACATTTCTCCTTTCCTGAAATGCATTGTCCCAGAGGCTCTGTCCCTGTTTGGCTCAGCCTTGGCCGGTGTTGGCTCCATCAGAGGTGGGAGAAGCTTCTGGCAGCCCCCACTCCCAAAACCTGGCCACACAAACCCAGCACACCCAGGAGGAACTGCTTGCACCAGTGCAAACCCCTGCATTCAACAAGGCAGAGAGCTGGGATGACTCCCAGGAGATGAACCAAGGAGGAAGGTACTGCAGGCTCCAGTTAGGGGCTGTATTACTTCCAGAAGATCAGGTGCACTACACTTGCTCCTCATACACTCTTCCATCAATGCCCAGTCTGCTAAAACCCTGAATGGAAGTGACTGATGGACAATTTGCATTCTCTTTTCAGTCCATCAGCAGAACATTAAAGCCATTGAGGCAAAGGCCATTAGAACAGCACTCACGTATGAAACAATGCACAGGTCTGCTTGTTCCCGTTTTTATGCACTGCTATAGGACTATAAATATTCATCGTAATGTAACTGAAAATTATTGAAGTGAGAAAAAAGAGAAACAGGGAAGCCATTTGCTTCAATTCATAAACAGCATCTGTTGGGAAGTTATTCATAGATTGCTTCAGGGCCTGCTGAGCAGCCAGCCCATGGAAAAGGATGCCATTGCAAGCAAATTGGCCAAAACTGCAATGGAGATGCTATTAAACATGATTCACTGACAGCCAGGGAGCATGATCAGGCACTGGGCTGTTTTATGTCTTCTTTTATCACTGGGACACAGAGGTAGCCTCCAGCCAAAGTCTCACACAGTTCAAATTAGAAGAGCAACCTTCTAAGTATATTAAGGCCTAACTAGTGGCAAGAGAAAGTTGTGTGGAGTGATATCATAGTGAATTCAGTTGTTTATTTGTCCCTACCTGGGGCACATGTAAAATCCCCCTGTGAAGCAGGGTGGTTACAACTTTCCTACTGGGTATTTTTGGTCAAAAGGTGTTTGAATTGTAAAAAGATGAAATTGCAGCCTAATGGATAAGTGAAGAGCAATTAATAACTCAATAAACATCCTTTGGCCTCTCATTAAATTTCAAAATACAGTTTGGCAGAAAAGTGACATAATGCCAAAGAAAATATCTGTGCAAATCCACAGAAGAGAGCAAATGCATTCTCAAGTATAGATTATTGAGAATAAAATATTCAGCTGCTAAATTTTGTTTGCTGATTTACAGAGCAGAGTTACAGGAAGGCAAAACTGTCCAGCAGTTCTGAATTCAGTTCAAATGGAGCTGAATTTCCTGTTAATGATCTGGCCCAAATTTTTTCCCCACCTGTGGGGAAAAAAATCAGATCACAGGGAGCTTGAAAAATACACTTGCAATCAATAGATGGACAAATAATTTTCCCAGCCCCATTCATCCTCTTGTTGTAAATTATTTACACTTTTAATTAACTCCAGCAATTCACTGACTGTAAGTAACTGGAAGTGCATCCCTTTCATAACAGGGAGGCTGCACAGGCCCACAGCTCACAGGGTGAAGGGTTTTTTTATAAATCTGCTCCATTTCCCTCAGTTGTAGCTCAGACAAACAGCAAGAGATAAGGAGCCCTTTGAATGAACTTTTTTTGACTACTTTTAAATATCCCCACGAGCTGTTTTCTCTTTTCACAAAAATCTGGGGAAAGATGGGTTGTTCATCTGCCTGACCTACACAAGGTGCATGACCTTCATGTGACTGATAAGCTTTAAATCAAGCACGTGAAAATGGCTGATTCTGCAAGCAAACAATGATATTTTCTCCTAAGAAAAACATTAATCATTTGTCATTTGGTTTTTACATTTTGTTGTGGAAATAGATGCCTGTGACTCAAGTAAGTGAAAGCTCTTCACACATAAAAATATATTTGGCTTTTTTTGGATATTTTGAGCAAATGTATTTCCAAAAATTAGGACTGTTTCATGCTAGGGGAAAAAAAGATAATTTATTCATCAAGTACCCTGGAATGTGATAACTAGCGGGCACCAGTTACATCTATTCAGTAAACTCCTTCTCAGAAAAGTTAACTTAGCTTTAAATTATTCATTTAGAGGTTGATACACTCTCCAGGAACAGTAGGACATGTGGTGGGTGTGTTACATTTAAGGGGTAGCAAATGCTCAAGCACAGAGAAACCTCCACTCAACCTTTAAATGAAAGAAAAAAAAAAATTTCAAGAAGCTTTATCCAAATTTTCTTTATATTTTATTTTGCCATGATACACCCTTTTGCTGTTCATTTGCATGGAAATGTTTGCTAGAATAATTGAGATTTTATCAATAAGAGATGCTACTGAGAAAATATAAATATCTGTTGCCAATAAATTACACATCTGAACACCTACAAGATGTGATGTGCAGCTTCAGCACTGTCCTGTTCAAGATGAAGAACTACAACACATGGTTGGTGACACAAAATTAAATACCATACCTTGAAAAGCTCAGCTCAGGTAAAACTGTTTCAATGTGTGTGATATCATCACACCCTGGTAAGGCTAAATGAGAAAATCAGTGTTTGACAAGTGAAACCAGATCATGACTTCATAGATTAATAATCTGTTGTATACAACTCTCTTGCCCTTTCATCTCTCCACACCCAAATTGTGTAATTCAATTAATTCCATGGACACCCTGATTTTACATGTGAGGTTGTGCTCTGGCATCTCCATCTGGAATGTAAATGTGGATTTTCCAGCTCAGGGGCATGGAGTAAATCCTGTTACTATCCCATCTTTCTTAAGTCAAGTCATAAAATTAAGGGGTCAAGTTCTTTCAGGCTTAGGTGCCCCCTTCTCCAAGGAACTGCATTTTGGGGTGTATTTTGCTTGTCCTCTGACATGTTCAGCACAAACCAGAAGTTTGAACACAACACTTGTACAGCTCTCTGCTCATAACTTCACTGCTCCCCAAGGGAAGCTTCAGGGACAGTTCAACTGGAATTGGCTTAAATTTAGACAAAATTATTTTAAACATGATCAAAAAACCCCATTCTTGTTTATGGAGGAATATAATTAATTTTCAAAAAATGCTACTGCATATATTAGAGCCACGAGGAGCAGCTCTGATTTCTGCTGAGACCATTTATGGAGATTTCCATTCCTTTATTTATTCCTTTTATTAAATAAGGGAGATGCCATAGCAACCCTGTCACACACTTCCATTCATGTATTGATTCAGCATTATTCAATCTGTATGTAGTTTCATTATTCATTATTCAATTCAATGTAGGTTTTAATGTGCCCATTGTCTCACATTATGCTGTAGACTCTCAAAATCAAACCCATTCACTGCAATCCTACAGTTTGGGTTTCTGAATAACTTGGGACAGAAAAACAGCCATCCTCAGGATCTGGCTTGGATCTAAGTCTTTATCTGTGAAGATTTTTCCCAAACCTTTTCCACTCGACTCCTGTTTTGCATCATTTCCACCTAAAATACCAATCAGCCCAAAGCCCAGTCATACATCTGAATTAAGCAAATTTACAATGAAGTCAAATCAATCATTCTGGGACAGTGTTGCTCTGGCACATTTCCAGCAGAATCTTGTGCTTTTCATAGCAGGCTCGTCTTCTCAACACAAATTGTTTTATAAAAAGCAATGTTCCTCAGTCTAATTTCATTTTTCCCCCCATAGTAAACATTTTCAGCCATTCACGAAAATAGGGTTAAGTCTCTTTGGCTATACAGTCTGTACCCTAAAACAGTACAACATGGATCATCACTGCTTTCCTATAAAGTGACTAGTGGGATGGCAATAATTTTGCCTGAATATCAGAAAGAAACTCTGCAATAGTCCATCACACCATTTAACCACTCAATTCCATAACATCACAGGACCAGGCAGTGATTAATGATTAGGAAAAACCCACTGGGACAACACCCAAATTTAAGTTATTTCATTAGTTTCATCCTTTGGGAGTAAATCTTTCTTATGTGTTATATCAGCTGAGGAAAACTATGGAACCAGAAGTTTCCCTACTAAAAATAATTTACCAGGTTTAAAGGATCTTTAGGATAGCAATTTTACTCATCTAATTGTATTTCTAGTCCAAAAGATTACATAAATAGGAACAAAAATGAGAGTTTCATATAGACTAAAATACTGTTCACTCTCCAAAAAATGCAATCAATATCTCTGGGGTAGTTCAGAGAGTGAACATATAATCATAAAATACAGGAACAGAATGTGTTAGAAGGAACTGAAAAAAACCAGAACAAATGACATGGCTTCAGCACGTAACCCAGGAAACAAAAATACCTCATTCATCTGGCATTTTTCAAAGTGATATATGTCAATACTGTTGTTCCCTTGTAGGTTAACTAAATCTATCAAAAATGGGTACAGTCTAAGGCTTGGTAGAGCAGTCTCTCTTTACAGGTTGCTTTCTTGACAAAGTTCCATTTCTATTACAGGAGGCCAGCAGTTAAAGAGAGTCACATATGTCTAGCTTGCTATTGTCTGCCTGCCTTTGATTTTTATAAATTTTTACCGTAGTATAATCAGAGCTTTCAACACTGAAAACATGCATTCCCTTTTGTTAACACTTTAAAATTTGAAAACTCAGCAGCAGGAGGTTAAATCAAAAATCGCTTGCCCTTATTATCTCATTCAGTGGAGGAAAAAGTAACAATAAAAAGCCTTTTGTTAGAGAAAGCAAGAGTTTTAGGCACCACAAACAGCACCAACACAAGGGATTTTTAAACAATGGGCTGACAGTTGCTGATCCTGAAAGGGGAAAAATGGCAGAAGTCTGAAGAAAAGGGATGCGACTGCTTCTTCTTTTCTGCTTGCAAAGAGAATATGGAGCATCAGAAACCTTTGTGGCACTATTCTTGTACATAAACATGTAACACAACATCATATGGCTGTCTGTGATTATGGATATGCATAAAGCTGGACACATGGCACAAGGGAGGGACTGCTCACAGGACAGGAGTGGAGGGTTTGCCAAGGCTCAGGGGTGACAGTGCCTGCAGCCCTGCAGGTGGAAATCTCTGTCTGCAGGAAGGTTTTCTTGCAGTCTAACAACTCTTGAGACAGTCCATCCGTGTGACAGGAGAGGGTGAGCACAGTGTGCATTAATTGTGTTTCCATCCTGCAGCTCCAGGAGTCCTCATGAGCTAAGAGAGACAAGGAGATTTTCATGTTAAATAACAGTCACAGTACAACGTACTCCAGAGAACACTGTGCCTACCTTAACAAATTTCCTCTTTCACTTTGTACAACTCAAGGATACTCAGCTTTTTCGTGGAGGGATAAACTACCTCAAGTCATCCAGGACTCTTTCCCTCTGTGATGCTGTGCCAATTCACAGTCATCCCTTTGTACTCCAAGAACATTAAGTGTAATCCGTGGGTCCAGTGAGCTTTCTGAAGTAACTTTAAAAAAAAAAATCACCCTAAAAGCAGTGGAGGAAAGAGGCTGTGAAGGACAAGCAGCTTTAGCCTTTGCAGCTGGCAGCAGTTGCAGCTGCCCAGCTCTGTGGCACCCCCAAACCCTCTGCTGGCTCCAACACCCAGCAAGAGGCTGGGTAAGACTCCAGGCAAAAAGCCACCACTAAGCTTTGTGCTGTCATGTCACAAATCCAAGGCTTGTTAGTTTAATGCTGCCTTTGGTGTTTCTCCACCCCATAACATTCACAGCAGCAACTGCAGTGCAGACTCACCCAGGGAGAGGCCAACAGATGTGGTGAGCTGTGCTCACAGCTAGAAGTGCAAAGTGTTTGATCAGCTGCGTGTGGATAATTAGTTCTATAATTTAAAAAGTTTCTGTTATTCCTTAACATCCACGCTAAGCTGCAGCTACAGAAATGCTTCTCTTCAATACCAGCTGTCAGAAGAAATTTCCACTCACCAGAACTTTATTTTTAATTCAAGGAAGAACTGAAAACAAAAGAAATTTATAAGAATGCTCAGACTCACAAGCCAACCTTATATTATTTCTGTAAGTTTTTAACTAAAAAAAAAGGTTGATTCTCAAATATTATTCAAATAATTTGTTAAGAAGTAAAGTGCCAAATATTAAGTGAGGTGATCTTCCAAAGCAAATATCTATATCTTTCTGTTAGAAAATTATTGAGACCACAACAGCTCTGAACTTTGACAGCAGCAAGCATGTAAATGCCACACTGCTTGATCACACTTGCCTTATTTTTTCATAGCACAAGGAATTTTAAAGATTAATTCTAGGCAGCTCTGTTCACTGGTCAGCCATGGGTGGACTATTGCTACATTCTGTTTTTCTAGCTGAAATCAATGAATATCCAGAGGATAACTTGTTCACAGCTCCCTCACACCATCTCAGAGAGAATTTTGTGTATGAGAACAAAAGAGCATCCATTACAATTCAAACTGTGGTTCCAGCTGGAAAAGAACCTTAAGAACAACATCTTTTCCTGTGTCCTATGTCCTTTTCAGACAACATTCACCTTATCCTACTATCACAACAGAAATTATTTTGATTCTTCTCAGCTCCTGAGAGCCAAGTCAGAGGTAAGAGGGGAACGTGAGTTGCCTCCTTTGCATCAGCATCCTATAAGCTGTTAAATAAGTTTTAGTCTTGGACAATGCATTAAAATCTGAAGGTATTGAGGCATTGATTAAACCCTAATTTGGCATTTTCATGGAATCTTCACTTTTATTGTCAATGCCTGTGATAGAAAATATGCATTTTGACTTCCAGAGTACAGGCTGGAATTTGGTAAAGGAACAGAACATATTTCTAATCATGAACTTGAAAGGTTTTATACTGGGTCCTTGAGTGACAAACACAAAACTTTATAAATATCATATTTATGGCCATTCACTGGAGCAGAACAGCAATGTTAAAAACTTACATTTCTGATATTGTACATTTCTGAGCTCTTCATAGCTTTGCTGTACAAAAGCCTGAAGATGTTTGAATGAGGCTTCTGATATTTCTCTACATCCTATTGGTGATGGCACTACTGTCTTCTTTTTTATTTCTCCAGAGCTTTTAAATTAAAAATGCATCTCTTTGGGGAATATATGAAAAAGAATTGATTAAAGCACTGCCCAGTGCAGTGTATCTGAAATTTAATCCACATTTACCCATTGTAGTTCTCAATACCCACAGCCAGATAAGGACTTTTTGTTATTTTCAATGCATGAAAATGCAGCTGTGCATGGCTTTTAAAAAAAAGAGGCAGTGTTGAATTTCTCATGAATTGCACCACTTAGCGTCCAGCAGAAAACCTGGTGGAATGAACTCACTATTTCTGTGCATTTACGTGGAAGAGAACTTTAAAAGATGTCACATTATCAACCCATTTGTGCAAACCAGAATGGTGTTTTCCAAGACAAAAACAACCAAGTGTTATAGGGCAAAGTTCATGCTTCAGCTGAGAAATGGCCACTGAGGGCTCTGGGGTTGCCTGCTCACAGCCCTCCCTCTCCATGGTAAATGATGATCAGGAGATTTGCTCAAATATAAAGGGGTTAGGCTTGACCAATCATCATCACTGCTGTTCTGTCCTTCATGATTCTTACTTCAAACAAAAGGCCAAAGGGACTGTAACCTTTGCTATAACCTGCTACTCACCTCTTTGATGGGAATGAACTCCTTGCTAAAGGAAATCAGTAGGGCTGGGTGAGCAAAGGGGTGAACACCAGACACCAATATCATGGTGCTCTCCTTCAGTT
This sequence comes from Dicaeum eximium, assembly GCA_013396995.1. Lineage (NCBI taxonomy): Eukaryota > Metazoa > Chordata > Aves > Passeriformes > Dicaeidae > Dicaeum > Dicaeum eximium. The sequence continues at coordinate 1,419,111 of VWZP01008455.1, read as the reverse complement.
TTGGAGAGAGGGCTGGCTCTGGATATAGAAACACCTGGAGTCTCATGTGAAAATTAACTTGGAATTTAAAGGGGAGAAGAAAATGATGGGCTGATTTTCTCTAAATGAGGGAAAGGATGCTCTGTGGAGGACGTGGTTTCTTTGTGATTTCTTTGTGCTGCAGATGCACTTCAGAAGCAGGGGATTAACCACGCTGTTTGGTTTGTGTTTCTTGATAGATTACCTGTGATAAGGACCTTGAGACTCAGATTTGGAAGGCTTTACTTTAAAAGTTGCCTTTGTATATTCAGTGTCCTACGTGTATAGAGCAAAAAATATGTTCAACCTCACTGCCCTTGTTCAATAATGTAGAATGCTCCTGTTCGTTTTGTATTGGTTTCTTATAATTAAGACATCATTGTCTTTGTTACAGAAATGTAATAAATGAACTTCTGCCTTCAAACTACCCTTAGACAGAGCAGTTTTTGCTGTAAGGGAGATGCATTGAAGTGGCTGCTGTGTCAGCAATGCTCCTTCATCACGCTGTGCTGTGTCACTACAGAGAAGAATGACCACAGAGCGTTCTTCCCATCCTTCCACAAAGTGCTATTAGTCTGTGAAGGAAAGAATATTCCACAATAACCCAAGGAAAATTATTTTCAAAGCAAATCCACAGTATTTTTTTTTTCTGAATATGCAGGCAGACATATTAGCAATAGCAAATCCTTTCCTCACTACCATTCCTGAGCTGCATTCTGGCAACTTTTTATTTACAACACTTGGCAGCAGGTACCTGTCTTCAGCAACTGGTGTGCAGTTAAATGCTCTTCTTTGCATGTTCAAAATGCCTATGAAAGTTTAATAAACATATTAGATGACAGAGTTTTCAAGGCTTTAACCTTGTTGCCAACTAATAGTAGTTCTCTTACCTAATGTTCATGAGTGCTTAGGAGGACTATTGTTTTTAAATCATTAATGACACCCCAAGGCTACTGCAGCAGACACCCTATATATTAATATAAATGTTTTAAGGAACCTAAGCACAGTCAAGCTCTCTTAAAACCAAAAGATTGACTTCATTTGAACTTAAACATATGCTTAGAGCTATGCATACATTTAAGTGTTCTGCTGAGTGGCATTTTTCTTCAAAGAACAGCCCTGTTAACTTCAATAAGACAATTTATATGATCATGTTCTTCTAGTCCTAAAGTATAAATTTACAATCTATTAATCACAAGCCCAAACCTATGAAATACCATTATAATGAACTTATTCAATAAAGTTCATCTTTACTCACTTCTAAATCTGACAATATATCTGGAAGGAATCTCAAGAACATGAGATTGCAATACTAAAGGGCATTGAGTACAAAATTTTAGAAGCCACATCCATAATTTTTTTTTTTGGCCTTTTTGTTGGCCAGGGCATTTAAAGGAAGTCTTGATGCCACTTCAAATAAGCTTTTACATCCAAAGGCCCTTGTGAGTAACACATCAATGTTTGCTGCAACTCAAACAATGGAAAGGAACAATCTAGAAATGCTGAAGCACTTTTCAACCTTTTTTTAAAACACAGAAATCAAGTTCTGTATCAAAGATTGCCCTGAATTATGCTTAAAAGATGATTTTATTAATATTAAATAGGCCATACAAACCTTTTGATTAAGCAAAGACTTTCAGTTTCCACATGAGTGAGAGCATGTGTTCATTCTCAGTCTCTGCTGCAAGTTCCTTTGAAAGGGCATTACCTTTGCCAGATGTAATCCAGTTTGGATTTTGGATGGTGATCCATTTTGGGATCAGGAACGTTGCTCCTGATCAACAGAGCAACTAAAGCTGACCAGAGAGAGGTTTCAGGAATCCATCATGTGGTGAGCAGGAGGCTGCTGGGCACAGCAGGGAGACTGAAGCACACACAGGGACCAAAATTACTGGAGCAGCCAGCCTGGGCTCCAGAGCTGCATCAGGGACACATGAGGGACCAGAAAGAAGAGGCAGCATCTGCTGCAGCTCAGAAAGTCACTTACCTGGTTTGTATGGATGCAAAGAATCACCAAAGGTATGGCAGAAATGGAAAGGAGGAGTTGTTATTAATATTTCATCTGGTGTGTTCACCTTCAAATTTATTTATCTACAAGTGAGCATGTCTTCTGAAATGAAACAGCAAAAAATATGTACGTGGAGCTGCAGCTCAGAGCTTACATGCCATGTATTGCACCAAAACCTGAGGGGTGCACAAGGAGTAGGGGAGAGGGAAAGGGACAGAGAGCCTCACGTGGCTGGGGGCTGTGTGCATCCCCTGGAGAAGGGGTGGCTCCCCTGCAGCACTACTCAGTGACTACATCCAGGCTTTTGTGTGGCATAATCACCTCTTATTACCACACACTGCACTTCAGAACTGGCAAAGAAGAAGTGCCCTTTAAATTGAAATCAAGTTCTTCTTCAATTGTTTGCAACATGTGAGGCCAGGCTGCTTTTAGTCTGATTTTCTTTCTCAAGGCTGCCTCTCTTGCTATGAGTATCACTCAGTTGAGCAGCTCTATCCTTAGACTTCACAGAAAGGCCTGCAGGAGCATCTGGGCAGGACTCAGCACCATGTGCCTCTGAGACAAGGAGTGAAAAATGTCACAGGCTGCATCCCAGACTGCTGACAGAGCAGGCAGCAGCAGGGGAGGCAAACAGGAGCAACTCAGGAAGTGATGCAGTCCCCAAAGTGATGTATTCTGAAGTCAGACAGAAAGGAAAAGCAATCAGGAAATGTGTTTGCTAACAGTATTCCAACTCATCATAAGAAAAGGAGAAACTCCTCTAATGCATGGCAGTGTGAAGTGTTATTATTCCCTTTTGGCTGTCAGAGTCTATTAATAGCACTGCTTGCTAAATGGCTTATCTAAACTGCTCAAGGTGCTTTTTGAAGCTGATATGACTGGCCCCATTAAAAGGACTGCTAAACTGAGGTCCAGAAATGCAACTTTTCTAAGCTTGCAGCCCCTGGTTCCTGCACAAACCAACTTCTGTAAGTGATCCTGTTTTGTCTGTAGTGCAGGATGAGCTCTGGTTTGGGAGCAGATTTGAGCAAACTCATCCATAGGATTGTTATGACTCCAGCACAGGTGAGGTGAAGATGTCTGTTCATCTCAGGAAGAAATGGGTTTGAAACCTGAAGGAAGCTGGACTTGAGTTTACTGGTGTTTCTTGCAGACAGACCACGAAAATGAATAATGCTGAGATCCCACTCTAGGGAGCCCCACACATGGGATGGACAAGCCTGGCCTTGACAGTGGGGTTGAACCTTGTATAGACAGATAATAAAAGGACCTCAAAAAATGTTCTCTTAAAAGAAGAAAAAAAGAGCCCTTTAAATTAAATTTGTCCTATATAAAACATGCCTGCCTTTCCAGGCACAGAATTTCATGGGCAGACAGAAGAGTGACCACGGAAGCCGACGTTTCCATTAGATGGAGAAATAGCACATTATGCTGCTCTGGTTTAGTCTGCAGCTCCTGAATTTTCTCTCTTTAAATGGCTGTATAAATCTAGAGGCAAAAGCAGGCAGTTTGTCAATGAATGACTAACACCAGAGCACTGCACTGTCTCACCATCCTCTGGCAGCTATTACACCTGAGCAGTATTTTCTGGGAGAAACTTGCAAATATATGTAGGCTGGAGCTTTCAAAATAGACTAAGGAAAGCTTTCCCCTTTCATTTCTAAATTGACAAACTAACTTACAACACAGCTTTTTCAAAGGTTAATGATTTTAATTTAGAAGAAATTCTCTATATTAAAACTCAGTGTCAATCACACAACTGAAAAGTTTCTCTGAATTCCTGGATACACTATTGCTTCCTGTTCAGGGAGAACTTCTGGAAGTATCATGTGAACAAGCCCAGCCTAAACAGCCCATTGTTATTTTCTTCCCATTTTAAATGCTACAACCTAAAAAAGGAAGTACAAAATAAACTATTTAAGCTTTCATTTTTTATATTTCCCACCTTCACAGACCATATGACAGAAGAAAATCTTTCCCATCACAGGAGGTCATGATGACCTCTCTGGAAACAAACAACAAAATGTGCCCATCTGGAAGATTAGAGAGTAAAGGATTTTTTTTTAAACTATGCATCATCCCATATCCAGCTTTGGCTTCACAAATGAACAGAAAGCCCTAAATATTTTTTTACTAATAAGAGAGGAAGGCTGGAGTCCCAAAAATGATTGTTCTCAGTAGTGTTTTCCTGAGATATCCAAGGCAGCCTCAGGTTAGTGGTGCGATCAACCCTTTGCCACACAGCATAGAAGAACCATTTTGTAAAGGAACTGAAGGAAATCTTTGCCCAAGCTGGCTTGCACCCCTTGTCCTGAGGTTTTAAACAATTCTGACAGCAACAGGCTGGTTCTCAGCAGCACAGACATTCCTCTCTATGTACAGAGAGCTGACTTCCTGCTGCATTGTTACAGATAAATTACAGTACAGCAGTTATTACCAGGGAGACTGTGCATTGAATACAGCACTCTATAAAGACCTGGCACTTTAGCAGAAGAACAGATATTTGAAAACAATATCAGCTTAATTTCCCTTTCTTCTCCATGCAAAAAAAAAAAAAAAAGCTATAAAGTGTTAGATCTTTCCTGTAATTTGCTTAATTGATTAACTTGATTGATGTAGATGACTGAACAAAGGGTAAAGCAATGAAAACCAGACCATTATCTTCATTTGTTAGCATAGTTCGATTTTGTGTAAATATTTTGTTTCAAATTTGTTCAGATTCTTACACTTGAGAGCATTTTTCAAAAGCAAACAATATTTACTAGCAAAAGACTTGTCACCAGAAATTTCCCTCCCCAAAGGTAAAGAGAAAGTGATTTAACCAGCTACATACTGGAGGAATGAAAGTGCAATCATAAGAAAGAGCAAAATGAGCAATGTGATGGAGAGTGCTGCTCCTCCTGCTCCCAGAAGCTGAGGAGCCACTGCTCTCAGTTTGGATTGACACCTTTTCCAGCATGTCAAATAGAAAATTAATGCTCTGTTTGTTGAGCTGATCCTTGGTGGCTGCATTTTACTGAAGTACAAGGTTCACTTTGTAAAGCAGTTGTTCTTTTGGTAATTGTGCTGTGCTTCATTTAGGAAACATTCAGAGCAGAGTGAATTCTGCCTGAAGTGATAACAGGCATTTGGCTTTCAGAATTTGATTGTGCCATTAAAAAATGGGGAAAGATTGTCACTCAGGAAGCAGATCTTGATAAATAATATGCTGGAAGAGTTGGAAGCAGTGGGGAAAAGGACAACCATACCAGTTGCTTTAATTATTGACTGAAGAAAAACACTTTTGTCTCAGGAATATCAGTACAGAAGGAGGGTGTTCTGAAGTAAATATATGTTCTTTCCTGTTCATTGTGGCATTGCTTTAATTTCACAACTCAGTAGCCCAGGGTTCACCTGAGTTCCTAAAGAATTGAATAATTGATCCATAATTAATGGATGCACAAAGCAGGAGAACAGGAGCAGGATACTGGTTAATACAAGAGTCAACTACGAGGAATGAGGCCATGTAACTGTCCAGCTTTTGGAAATGGTTTTATTATTTTATTAGATCTAGGTGGCCTTATGCAGAAATACACTTTTAAAAGCACAAGGCATTTGGAAAAATGCTGTGTATCTATGCCAAATTATTTTCTGTGAAGAATAATCTTAGAAATTCAGTAAAGGCACACAGAGTTGTGTGCAGGATGATTCAAATTCACTTCATAGCCACAGTGATCATGGGCTTTTCTTTGTACAGATGGAATTAACTTGTGGTACTTCCACATTGAATCACACACAAAGCATCTCAAAGTTTATACGAAAAATAAAATTTCAGCACAGAGGCTTCACCCTGCCCTTATCTTTCCCTCAAAGTCCAATCCACACTGTGAAAGAAAGCAGACAATTTGTTACCTGGCCTCTGGGCATGTGGTAGTACTACAGGTAACCCTCCTTGCTCCCTGGGGCCGTGGAGGACACGACCTCCTTGCTTCCAACCACACACTGTTGCAAGAGACATCCATTCCCATATTCTGGATTTTCCCTGTGCCATCCTCGTGCCAGCACCCACATGCATCTGTGCTCCCTGAGCATGGGCATGTACTCTGCAATTAGCTCAAGTCTGAGCACTCAGGTTACCATAACAGCAGCTCTGAGATAGGAACAGATGGCATTTATAAATGCACGGAAACGGGAAGGTGATCCTCTACTGCAAGTTTATTTCTGTAAGCCTTTCAGAACCATATGAAAATTATAGAGAGTATTAATCCATTGATCTGCTGAGCAAGAAGAACAGCAAACTGGCTTGTTGGAGTACCTTTGGCTCTTACTGGGATTTTTAGCAAATGAAAACCAATATAGGTTGGCAACTAAGCCTACACTACTTGTTTTAGAACACTGACTCTGGCCTGATGGCTGTAATTCAGTCTCAGGCTTTTCTCATCTCTTATTTCTCTGAGCATTATTAAAATATTCCTGAGAAGAGGAATCCCAGAGAGCTGCATGGGCATCTCCCCACCCTGCAAGGCACCAAACACCTCCTGCATGATTGCTGTATACTTTGGATATCAGCCAGCAATGTGCAACTGGAGAACAAAAATAATTAAGAGGCAAAGATTCATATAATAGAATCGTAGAATGCATGATTCTAGACTGAAAATAGAGAACAGACTGAAAGCAAGGGTCCTGTCCAGCTCCAAGCACTGCCAGTCTCTGAAAGCCTCAAGCTGACAGCAGTTTGGATTCTAAAATAAAGACTCCATTTTCCCATGTACAGCAGATGGAACTAAATGACAGAATGTGGATAAATATAGAAGACTAAAAAATATAATATCTATTTGAAGCAAATAAATTTCCAGGCCGGTTAGCAAAGGCACCCAGGAGGAGGTGACCAGCACCAGCCAAGCTCTCCCTGTGTTCCTGCTGCCTGCTCACAGAAACAGGCAAGGTGACAGGCACTTGCCAAGAACCTGCACGAGGAATAACTCCTAAGATACCTGGACTGTGGTTAGGAGTGATAGGATCACATATATGAACATCAGAGAACTTCAGCCAGGCAGCAATTCTGATCACTGACTTCTGATGAAGCTGGATCACATGTGTGTGTAACGTGAGAGCTGTTCTGAAATGAGTCTGAAATTCTATACCAAATTTCAGCTCCAGGATCTTTGAAAACTGCTGGGTTAAGGTTGGATTTTTTTACTTCACACTTTTTTGTTGATGCTAAAATTCACCAGTAGGTAGAATCCAAATGCAGTCTAACATCAGAGTGAATCTGCTTTATTTAAAAGAATGTGCCAGAACTCGTTTGTTCAACTGAAGCATAAAGATTCCAAATAATTAACATAAACACAAGTATCATCTACCTTATGGAGATGGATTCCTGTCAGGTGGGTGTTCACTGTTTCAGTGTGCAGAGCCAGATGCTCTAGTCATTCTTTTAAAGGACCTAGAACATTTATAATGATTAATCACATTTCTAAAGCAGTAATGTATGCTACCATCTGTTTAATTAAATCTCATACTTCCAGACATACGCCAGTCAGCTCAAAGGGGTCAAACACTATTTTCCCCCTTTTTATATAAGGGAGCAATTGGTTTACACCATTTTACTTTTTATGCAGTCCTGCTGGTTTTAGGTACCAACCACCACTTGGGAGATGACTGACAGCATGACAGGAGACAAAGCTATTTTAAGAGGTAGGGATCTGACCCCTGATCTCCCCTTCTCTATAATTACTCTCTGTTTTTTCAGCACCTGTTACTTTGTACCTGAAACAGCTGTGAGTATCTTATGCTAAAGTGAGCTAAGAGAACAAACTCAACAGGTCATGAAGAAACTAAACTCCTCTAGAAATGTTTTCTCACTCCTTCACATGCTTGAGTTCACATGCCCAGAGACTCGTTTAAGTCAGTGTAAAAAAAGGATTTTGACAGGGCTGCATGTATCATCCAATCCTGTCCATTGCATGAGATTTGTCACGATGATTTTTGGGTTGTTTCATACATGCCTAAAGCCTTTTTCACCCATTTTCTTGTACTGATTAAGGTCCTGGTAGAAATTGCTCAAAAAAAAAAGCAGCCTTAGGGATTTTGAAGATTATTATCTCCTACTTTCATTTTGTAGCAATACTAAAGTATCTGAGTTTGAAATATTGCATTTAATGTAAACTGCTGAAGCAGGCTTTAGATTTCAGCTTGAACTTTACATACCACAACTTGCACAGATTTGTGCTTTATTAGCATTGGTATTATGTTTTTTTCCTTTGTTTATTTGTTTTAATAAAGGAATTGCTGAACTGACAAAATCTTCCTTGATGCAGCATCTCAGAACTCCTGACCTCCAAACTGTGCAAGCTGTTTGAATCCCACCTGCTGCCTTTCACCAGGGATGTGCCAACCCTCTTGCCCAGCTAGAAAGAATGAATATTTTTGTTGTACTGATTCTTCTTCAAAGTGAGACAAATTGTTCTAAAACATAACTGTTTCTTCAAATAATGTCTGGTCCTGAAGTATGTGCCAGGTTCCTTACACTGAGTAGGTGCTGAAACTGCTGTAGACACAACTGAGGAGCTATTTCAATATATCAGGGCACATCCATTATAGCATCCTCAGATAGTACTCCCAGAAACTGGCCTAGTTGCCAGAAGGAAAATTACTGCATTTCTTGCATTTATGCACTTGATGGCTGATTTATTTTAGAGTGAGATTAAGCAGATTTATTACCTAGCTAATTTAGTAAAATCTCCATCTATCCAGTGCTTGGCCATTTTGGTAAATCAAATTTAAACCTTAAATTCAAACTGTTTCTTGAAGGACAATATTGATCTATAACAGCCTCTAGTGAGGTAATTATTGGCAAATATTTTGCTTGTCTTAATTAGATAAGAGCCTATTACTGTCCTAGTGTCTTTCCCATCTCTGTGTGGTTATGCCAGTATTTAGGAAAACAGCCTTTCCTACAGAGGGTCTAATCCTTCTATCCAATAATGGCCAGATTCAGAAGACAAGGTAAGAGAACACTTATGGGGAAGAGTCTTGGCGTAATCTGAACACTGATTTTCTGACTGGTTGTCATCTTTAGGTACTCAGTACAGGCACTGTTTATAACCTCCACAACATTATTCTTGAGAAGTATGCCTTCTGCACATGGAAGGGAACTATTATGTAAATCTCTTTAAAAGTATTCCTACAAGTCACCCTAAGTGAGATGTTCATGCACCTAAAAATATCTGCAAGGCTGAACGGTTCCTCAGCCAGACCTTCACGCCCTGTTCTGAGGTCTGCAACTGCTCCTGGACCTGCAGGAGCTGCAGCAGCTCCATGCTGGCAGGAGAAGGTATTTAAATCACACTGTGAGGGTTGAAACTCTATTTGGGGCAGAATAAGAAAGGTCCTAATAAAGCTTTGAAGGCAGAAGTTGCTGAGAACCTCACAAGAGGCACAGAGCTGACAGCATTGTAACTATCACTGTAAGCACAGCTTCATTCTTTTCTGTTATCTGATATTTAACATTGACAGACTCTGGAGCTTTGTCAAGGGAAGGCATTCAGCTGGAAGAGTTGGGGTTGTTCATCCTGGAGAAGAGAAGGCTCCAGGAGATGTTCCACCAGCCTTCCAGTAGCTAAAGGGGCTCCAAGAGAGCTGGAGAGGGACTTTTGACAAGAGCATGTAGTGACAGACTTTAAACTGAAAGAGGTTTAGATGGGATATTGGGAAGAAATTCTTCCCTGTAAGGGTGGGGAGGCCCTGGCACAATTTGCCCACAGAAGCTGTGGCTGCCCCCGGATCCCTGGAAGTGTCCAAGGCCAGGTTGGACAGGGCTTGGAGCACCCGGGACAGTGGAAGGTGTCCCTGCCATGGCAGGGGGTGGCACGAGATGGGCTTTGAGGTCCCTTCCAACACAAACCATTCTGGATTTGGTGATTTCAATTCATGCTGTCAAAGAGGAGGATTCTTCATGGCAGCAGGAATCTCACGTGCTTTGGATAATGACTGAGTCAAAGAGTTTAGGAAGTGTAGGATTGCACAGACTGATGGATTGAACACCAGAAGAGGATCCTGTCAAGATGTAGTTGGATTTGGTCACCCTTGTAGGTTCCAGTTTAGTTTGAATGCTTCCAAAGGGGACATCAGTCCTGTTGGATATTTTTACAGAATCAAGCAGATTGCAAATAGATGTCATAAACATTGCTTCATGTGCAATCTGTTTGTCAAATATCCCTTTACATAAAGGGATCTCTTTAAATATTTCTCAGTATAAATATTGTAAGAATAGAAACAGTTATTGCACAAAAAAGGTCTATGACTGATTTTTCAAAGGGGTCACTGACCCAAAAATCACTAGGTCAAACAAGCATGTACAATGAATTGCTGAGTCACAAAATTTGGGCTTGAAAACTGCATGTCCCAAGGTGTAAGACCTTACACCTGGTATAATCCTGTCTTTGGCAGACTGTCTCAGACAAGGATAAAATAAAAGCATTCTGCTTACTAAAGCATCAAGGCTGATGATTGCTACAGCTGAAATGCAGGTCTAGACTGAACACAACATGATCAGCTAAGGCAATGTGTGTTCTGAAGGGTTTTATTAAACAGGCCCAAAATAAGCAGGTAATTTTTAGAGCTAATTTCAGAAACATTGCAAACTGAAGTCAGAAGAAAATCTGCTTTCAACTCCCCTGAAGATTTCACCTCAAGTATCCAATCAGTCTCGAGTTTCTCACTTATGACTCTTATAGTTGGGAATTCTGACTAAAACAATAACTAGTATAGACACATATTAAATGAAAACAAATATATTTATCATAATGTGAAATTTTGGAACATTACATGGCTTTAATGTCTCTGACACATCTGAGCTATTTCTTCTTGAACAGATGGTGACATTACAGTCACCACAAACACTGAAGAAGTATTGCAAGAAAATAGAGTTTTACACACAAAATTTAGAGTTTGTGTGATGAAAAACATTGTTAGTGCAGTCTAACACCCCATTTTGAAGCCTGTCCATATTTAAAACCTAAATCACAAGCAGAGTACACAGCTTCAAAGTCTAATAATTCATGCACCAATGAGTTATTGGAAGCAGGTGAAAGTAAAAAATCTCTGAAAAGTTTTGCTGAATATTTGTCTTCATCATTGGTTTTCTGACATTTAGTGACTTTTAGAGCTCTCCTACAAATGAGAGATTAAAAATGCATCTGTGTGAGACTAGAGCAGGTCATCTTATTGTCTTGAAATTTCTGCCAGAACAGGATCTGGAGTAAGAAAATGTCTCCACAATCTCATGTAGAACCACAGAGATAAAATCCTTTAGAAGAAAACTGATCTCAACCCATGACCTAGAAAAGATCCCTTGTGGATTACAGGTTTGGATGTTTGTATACACAGATGTTCAGGTTCCTAAACCATCAGTGTAAACTGCCCCACACAGCAGGATGGGTTCTGTCTTACCAAGAGGCCACTGCCCCCAGCTTGTCACATGGATGGCAGGTGTCACCATGGTGGGGATAACTGGATGGCCATTAGACTCTCTTGTTTTCTCTTTGGTCTGTTACATAACCTGAGACTGGTTCACTTAATGCACTGACTAAGAAAATGAATGAATTGAACAATCTATCATAAAATGTTCTGCTATCCCTACAAAGAGAAGGAAAACATGTCAGTCAGGTAAAGAGCTGGAAGGTCGAGGTGCACTTGCAATCCAGGTTTAATCCCTTGGGTGACTTTTGAAGCCTTTACTGATTGTTCTGGACTTGTCCATTCACAAACCTGTGTTTGCCCAGGTTGTCCCATCCAGTGAGAAAAGACTCAAGATTGACAGCTACAGCTTAGCTGAGCTCAGAACCTGAACAGATATTTGCTCTTGGTTTTCCCTACAGATATTCCAGTTGGATTTAGCTGTCAGAGCTGATGTTACTGTCCCCAGCCATGCCTTGACTGGGCAGGTGGATTTGGTGAGTTCTTACAGCTTGGATACAGCCAGTCATGGGCTCACTTCCAAACACTCTCCAGCCTTAGGTTTGAATCCTCTGTGGCACAGGTCAAAGGAAAAGATTTAACACAGAAAACCTGATATTAGACAAAATAGCAATCCTGCTCTGCACTGCATCAAGGCTGAAATTCATGTGGCTAAAATAATTGCAGTATCTTTAAGATCAAGTACCATTCAAAACAGCAGAGATCGTCATAATGGGAAATGCATAATAGGGAAGTAATAGGAAAGGCAAGTAAATTATGTAAAATGCCTCTGGGCTGAAAAGCAGTAAGAGAAAAACTGAGGTAGACCATTACAGCATCAGATTAAAATACACAGTTGATCAGGTGATTGCCAGAAAAAGAAATGCTGTGTAAGAAAAAGCCCCATTTATAACTGTTGGACAGCTAAAGCAGTGCTTTCATCCCACAATAACATCTTAAAACAATTGCTAGAACAGTTCTCTGCAGCTGGAAGGATTATCTGACTCACATAATTCCTGTTACTCAGGTTCATTTCTGAGAGATGTGGTTCATAAACTTAAAGTGATTGGTAGTATTTTTGGGATTGCTTTAATGTAAAATTCACTGCTAACATGATTACAATCTGATCATCTGCTAAAGGAAAGTCTGAGCTACTCAACAAAAGCGCAGTGTGCTCCTGGCTGAAGGCTCCAAGGGAGGTTGTTGTAGCTATCAGACCTGGAGGGAATTAGATGCATTTACCAGCTTTGGAAAGCTTCCAGCCTTTATCACTGAAGGCTGTTGGAAATGCTCCTAAGAGCATCTGGAACTTATAACAATATTTTCCAAAGGTTTGTTGTAGTTCATGCTTCTTGGGCAATTTCCAAAGAACCTGGGCAATTTTACAGCTATTAGAAAGCGATGCAAAAGCCAGTGGCTGAAATTCATTTCCACTAAATTGCAGGATTAAAATTCTCAATAAAGAGTCAAAGGAGGATGAACTGGGCATGCAATGAAATGGAGAGGTTCACCTGTGAGCTGCTGTGGCTGTGCCTCACACAAAGGCAGCTCTGTTGGAGTAAGGTGGCGTTGTCAGTGGTACAGTGACTCGAGTGCCCCTTCAGCTGTTCTTCTACCATGGCATTTTGGGGGCTGTCTCACATTCTACTCATAGCAAATAACAGGAGAAAATCCTATTTAATAACACGTTTTAAGAACTTGTATGCAATATCTTGAAATCAATAGAACGGCAGTGGCTTAGCAGCCCTCAGGACACACTCTGAAGCTATTATCACAAACTGTGGGGTTTTATTTCAGTTCCACTTGGCCAGATAGCAATCATTCCTACTACATGTTATAAAAATACAGTATTTATGTGTGATATTTAAGTCAGGGATGATTTAGATGGACAGGGGAGCAGGATAAAGTGATATAAATAACATGCTAGCTCACCTAACAAAAAACTAGCCAGCAACCTCTGCTTAAGAAGAGATTTTGAAGGAGAAGAGCTTCAGGAGAAAATGGGAAAAAAATAAATATTCAGGTTTTGAGACTCATATTACCAAATACCCTGGATGTCTAGTGGTGGAAACTGAGATGGAACACAACACTAAGAATTTTCAAATGCTCACAGGCTTTGAGGCTATATCCCTGAGTAACTTAAATCTGATATAATCCAGTAGCAGGGCATAACCTATATCTTAGTATCTACTCAATTCCCATTCATGGCTAAGCTGAAAAGAATTGATGTAAAGTGCTGCTCTAAATAATTATCCTCCTGGCTGCACCTGTAGGTATGAGTTTTTCAAGGGTTAGTCAGATGGGTGGATGCAAACACTTACCCACAAAGTGACCAGAAATTTATGTAGATATAAAAATTAAGTGCCAGGAAACACACCTAAGATAGATACAAGCTTCCTCCCTTAAATGTGTGGTTCTGATATTTCTCTGTGTGGGCAAGACTGAGAATTTCTGGCTTATCCCATCTGAAGCATCTCTGCTTGGGATAAAAATCCTCCTCCAAATTAGCATCTTAGGCATTTCACTCATACTGCCCCTTTCTCCTTGAAAAGGCAGGCTTAGAACTGAAAGAAACACTGCCCTCTTCCTACACTTGGGAAAGCAGGCTCTGCTCCTCTGCAAGCTGCAGAGACTGCTTTTTATCATCTCTTACTTAGCTAGGACATGGGGCTAAACAAGGAGATAAGGTCTTAGGAGCAGGATTAATTTACAGAAGCCTTCCAACTAGAATATAAACTGTTATCCAGAAAGATAAGCACCAATCTTGATTTATTTTTCATACAAGAGTGACTGAGGCAGTAGGAACAGTGGTTAGTTGAGTTACTATATCTGTTTCACTCTTCCCAAGTAGAAAGGTCACAACGCTGAACCTCTCCAAACCATTCTGCAGTATTCACTTTTCTGTGGGACTAGATGATTTTTGACCATGTAAGTTCCTTTGTGCAGAGAGACTGGGAGGTGACATGTTTGCATCTCAGCTGCCTGGAGTCTGTTCAAATTCAGCTCACAGATGTTCTCCCTTTCTGTATTCAGTCCCAACACCCCAACCTGTCATAGCCTTGTCTTCCATTTTTCTTCACTGTCCCTGTGAGCTACAGTTGACAACTTGCTTATTCAAGCTTTGAGTAATATAGAAAAGCAATAAATTCACTAGAAATTGTATCTTTTTTTTCTCTCTTTTTTTTTTTCTGTCTGGCTCAAATATCTGGGTGGCAGATCTGCAAAAAGTCTGCTTAACAATTCCTCTCCTTTCTTTCCATTTCCAGAAAGATTTTAGAAATGTACCAAAGCATCCAATTTCTACTCTGTCTTACCTGCCACATCTCCACTCCACAGAAAGCACTGAAGGTGTTGGCTGCTGTAGATCTTCACTTCCTTTTCAGAGGCATCTTTCTGTTAGATCTCTGATAGCTGTCAGAATGCATTGCTTTCCTGCCTGACATTTGCATGGGTCTTCCATCAAATATTGCCATCCACAGCAATCCACCTGTCCAGATAAGTGAAAATCTCCTTTTCTCAGCTTTTTTCCTGTAAACATTACTCTTCCATCTTTCTATATTCCTCCCACCTTCATCAGCTTTGATTTGGAGCTACACACACAGACTGTACACACAAAGATGCTATAGGAACAACTGAAGAAATTTAGGTGTCTCTCAAAGCAATCATTCAGAGTTAGGCTGGGAAATGTAATGTCTAATTTATCATTGCTGGTTTATGCATCATTGGTAATGTCAGCAGTCGATGTGCCTCTTCAAGAAGAAGGAAATGCCAAGTTTGTTGAATGCAGGATTGTCCCAGAAATGCCATCACATATGTTTCACAAGTAATATAAGGCTGCAGCAAACTGGTGAACATG
Source organism: Dicaeum eximium (assembly GCA_013396995.1). Taxonomy (NCBI): domain Eukaryota; kingdom Metazoa; phylum Chordata; class Aves; order Passeriformes; family Dicaeidae; genus Dicaeum; species Dicaeum eximium. The sequence goes on along the minus strand of VWZP01008455.1, from coordinate 1,403,791 downwards.
CAAAAACATTCACTAGTTTTCTTTTTAAGGATGGGTAACATTTTAACAATCATAACTTCAACAGAACACAGTGCATCTGGCTCTATTCTCTATCAAGTGAACTGAGTGCTCTCTGTAAGGTTGGATAATAAATACAGTGATGTGCTATCAGTATATATTGATAAGCTGTAGCTGATACCTTTTATTCCCATTTAGTGAGGAAATTTTGTCTTGTAGTTATAAACATCCAGTGAAAATTAAGGACTTTAGAAATACTCATTCTAATCTTCCAACTTTAACTCTCTGTGAGCTAAACTGTTTAGGATATCAGTTCTTATGTCAAGTTTCAAAGAAAGCATTTAAGAATTCAGATATTTGTTCAAATCCAGAGAGTCTCCACTTGCCTGGATGAAAAAAGATTGCTATGTCCAAACTTTATAAGCCACTCTCAACCACACTAAAGACAAACAACAAAACATTCAACCAAATATCAGAAAAAAGTATTTCCCAACAAGAACTTGGAGAAGAAGTCATTACTCCTTCCCAGGTATTGTTTCTTGCCAAGTGCCAATGTATTGGTGTAGATGATCCTTGTTTGACTGACAACTCATTGTTATAGTAAGAGGGAGAGGAAACAGCCCTGAAGGAAAGTGGTAAATGTATGCCAAGAAATAGCTGGGCAGGAAAAATCCACTGTTCTGCTTCCCTTCTGTCTAAAGAGGGCATGTTAAAGTGAGGGAAAAGTTAAAGTGAGGGGTAAGTTAAAGTGAGGGATAAATTAAAGTGAGGGGTAAGTTAAAGTGAGGGGTAATTAAAGTGAGGGGTAAGTTAGTGAGGGGTAAGATAAAGTGAGGGGTAAGTTAAAGTGAGAGGTAAGTTAAAGTGAGGGATAAGTTAAAGTGAGAGGTAAGTTAGTGAGGGGTAAGATAAAGTGAGGGGTAAATTAAAGTGAGGGCACAGGAGATGAGTGTGTGCAGGGGATGCCAGCACTGCACACACCTGCCTTACTCACCACAGCATGCACAGGGGACTGGGGCAGCTGCTCCTGAAAAAAGTGAATTTCAGAAGCTTCAGACTGTTTCCTCTAACAAATGGCAAGCTGTCTCGAAAGACATCTGCAGCTTGCTCCTGGTGAAATTTCACTGTGCTCACACAGAAAAATTGTCTTTGCTCGCAATTGCTTGCACAATAAATTCATGGATCCTTTGCAAACATCTCAAGATTTGCAGGACACTACTCATGAAGGCAAGAGTGAGTCATTTCACTTAGTTCAAATCCAGTGAGAGGGAGTGATGTTTGAAACCAGCAAGGAAGAAATTGAGGATTAAATAAACAAAAGGAAATTTTTTGCAAACAGCTTAAGAAACCCAGTCTGAAAACAGCCAAAGAGCACAGATCACAGCAAACTAAATATGAGCTATAAATGCATAACATAAATATATAAATATAAGCAGATTTGATTCTGAGATTTTCAGATACAAACCCTGAACTTCCTCTCCTCGGTCTACTGCAGTTTGTTTGTTTTGCATAACAAAATTATTTTGGTTTGTCCATTAAAACATTCTGCAATTTCTTTCCTCCAGACACCCCCACTTTTAAGTGCAGTGACATTAGCTCTGGGAAGACACATGGCTTATTTCAGCTGAGAAGTGCTCTGATCTACAGGAACTAATTAGAGCATTTTCTCGAGCTCATCCCTTTCTTCTCATTACTGGTGACCAAAGACAACTGCTGAGACATGATTATTACAGAACTGTCTGCTAGTGTATGCATTATCTTTACAGAAATAAATCAGCAAACACTACCAGAATAAGGGCTAAGGAATGCTTGGAAAACAGTCAGTGGCAGAAAGCAGCACCCACAAGAGTCACCCTAAGGCCCACCCAAGTGACCTCTGCCAGAAACAGCTTCAGAAAGAAATGCTGGTGGGGAAAAGGAACACAGGAGAAATTGAGCCTGTGCAGAGTGATATGAGTTTATTCATAAAACGATCAGAGAGTTGGAACATATTTCCTAAGAGGAAAGGCTGAGAGAGTGGGGGTTGTTTAGCCTAGAGAACACTCCTGGGAGACCTTACTGAAGCCTTTCCATGCTTAAAGGGGGCTTATATGAAATGTTGGGGCAGACTTTTAATGGGGCTTGTAGCAACAGGACAAGGGGTATCAGTTTTAAACAAAAGATGGTAGATTCAGACTGGACATAAAGAAGCAAATTTTTTATGGTGAGGGTAGAGAAATGCTGGCATGGGTTTGGTGGATGTTTAAGGTCAGGTTGGATGGGGCTCTGAGGAACCTGAGCTAGTTGAAGACACCCCTGCTCATTGCAGAGGGTTGGACTAGATGGCCTCTAAATATCCCTTCCAACCCAAACTGTTCTATGACTCTGATTTCTCAGTGTGGTCTGCAGGTTGTTAAACAGATGGGTATTTCAACCAGTGGTTGGAGGCATGTTGTATCCTCTGGAAGGCTGAGCAGCTTCTTCCAGAGAGTTCTTGAGTTCAATGAATTATTAAACTCAAATTATTTTATATGTTTAGGGGCATTCCTTAGCACCATACTCCACAAGTGATTATATTTCACCTCGAAGTGACAGTCTGCTTATCTGTCATTCCTTAGTTGCTGTGCAAAAATGAGAAATAATTACATAAAAATGAAAAGGGCAGGAATAAGCTGTTCACCCATTCTAAATGTGGATCTGTACTAAAGGTATAGCATTTCTGCATTTGTGGTGCTTTTCCACATTCCTGCCTGTTATGCCTTTTGTTATTGTCTGGCTACATGAACTTTTAAAACCTGAACTAAGTTGTCATAGAACCATACTCTGGCTGGACTGAATGTCCCATGGAGTCAGGAGATATGTCAGCACATTACAAAGACAGAATAAGATTAATGTGAGGGAAGTGCTGGGAGCTATTCACGGTATTGGCACCGTCGTGCCCCCAAGAAGTGCAAAGGTGGCTCTGGCTGTTCTAACAGCCCTGCCTGGCTGGATGCTTCAGACAAAGAGTGGGCTGCTTTGTGAAGGGTGTTAATAAGACATGCCAGATCTTAACAGAGCCAGTCAATATGACAAATCCTGAAAGAAATGGTCAGGGCAGAATTTAGCTTCAAAGAGCAACCCCAACACCAGAGCAGACTTGAGTAATTATAAAATCTACTGTTCTGCCCAAGCACACTCCACAAAGAGTATTTTAACTTCCCCAGTCCTTCAAAATCCCATTTTTTTTCCTACTTCCAGGGTGTAGTGGGACTTAAAAATCATAAGTTTTTAAAAGTGACAGATTTAAATCCATACCAAAATAACAACAGGAAAACAGGAAAACATCACACTGGGTTTATGAGGGAGAAAATCAGATGGCATTTTTACATGCAAATGATGAATATCTCAGGGAAAGAATTCAATATGATAAATGTGATGTTTCCTCTCTGCTATTAAACAAGCTTCTGTGATGCATTTGTCTATCCCAGCCTTATAATTCCATAGGAAATAGCACAAGTTTCTCATGCAAATTGGCAGCAGCTGTAAAGGGGATAGAGAGCACGAGGTTGTGACTGGTTGACCCATCAATTCAATATAACTGATGGATTTTTTTCACCACCAAGGAAGGAAACTGAAAAGAATGAAGACTCTTCGGGGTGTTTCTGTGGATTCTGTTTGGTTGTAGGGTTTTTTTTTAATTTTTAACATGTAGTTTCTGCTATCACTATGCTTTGTTTTCCAGGAAGAACAGAGTCTATCACAGTCATGCACTGAGTTCTCAACACAGCAATAATTTCCCACAGTGCCACTAGCCAAGGCTACACTAAAAAGTTAACTTGGTCTCATTGTGTCTTTCAGGCCTGAAATAAAATTTACATAACTCAGGAAGTGCCCCCTGAAGAGTTTAGTTTCTATCATCAGTAGCTATGTGCCAGCAGGGAAAACAATTTTCAGCAATATAAGCAGTGTACACCATCCCTTCACCAGGGGTTCCTACACCAGCACTGTAGCACAGGGATCTTCCCAATTGCACCTGCTGACCTGCCCTTGTTTAAATTATCTCTTTTAAAATACCAAAGAAAGAGGAAAAAACCAAATAATTTTATCACATTCACAGGCAACTGATTACTTTCTGATTTTTAGCACATGGAAGCCAACATTCAAAGTCACCATCTTGCAGTCCCCAAACACACAGAATTTTATTCTCATAAGGAAAGACAAAGTGAAAATGAAATTAGTTAATCATAAATATTCTTCTTGAAATGACACTAAAACTTTAAGACGGTGCTAGAAACGAAGGGTCAGATTCCTAATGGAGAAATGTTGCAGTTGTGTGTCCATGCTGAAGAGAAAGAAAACTTTTCTCACTACTGGAGAAGGCTCCTTGATTAGGGAAAAAAAAAAGGAAGAAACAAATAATGACAGCCAATTTCCAGGGCTTTTAGGCTATTTCATATCAAACAGTGTGATGAATGTAGCAATATCATTTTTGGCTATAGCACAAAAAATATTATCCTCTACAGACGCTGCAGCATAAAACAAAAATGCTTTTATTACCACTAGCAATGATGTGACATGCCTGATAAATGCCACTTTAAGACTCCTTTGGGTCCCAGCATCCCTTCACACTTATTATCAAGTTACTAATAGATTCTGTAGGTTTGACTGGCCATCATTTAGGAGTGTCATTTACTCTAAAATGACAGAAAAGTAAAATGTTCTAAAATGCTCAATTTTTCTCTTTTCCTTGACTGAGTGACTAATGAGTAAGAATAATAACTTTTATTCATGTTGTCTAGGTGATAAAATGGCCATTGTAGAATGATGAATATCAAGTAAAGATGTTTTCATTTAACACAGGCAGGGAAAAAAAAACATGAACCTTTAAGTCTTAAAAATATGAAAGAGAGCAGGCAGCTATTTAAGTATTCACATCTCCTCTATGACAACTGAGTCTGTTTCCCTTTGTTATTAGATTTTCTCTGGATGCAGAGAAGCATTGAAAACAACAAGGTCAGACATGTTACAGATTTAATTCTTCCTTGCAGGATAATTCTGTCCAGAGGCCCCCACTGAGATTAACACCCCTTTTTTCTGGGTAATGTATAGACATACCATAAAGGTTAATTCCTGCAGTGAAGTGTAGAAGTTATGTAAACTAGACAGGCAGAAGATGAGAGAGATGGAAAAAAAAAAAAGGAAAATAGTTATGTAGTAGATTCCTGGCAGAACTCACAGGGTATTATATTTAGATTAAAGATGATACTTTGGTTGCAGACACTCAGAAAGGCCTTTGCAAATCATAACCATAACACCCAGCAGAAGATAATTTTCACCCACAGTTGGTTTCTATGCTACACTAGAAAACCAACAGGAAAAAAAGGATATAAACCACATCTTTCTGCAAATTTAACTAATTGGAGCTGAGTCCCTAATTCTCTAAAGCCACTTAAAAACCCAGCATAAATTCTTGTCTGTATGTGAGGATCTGATCCCACCATGACAAAGATGCAATAAGAAATTCTATATTAACCGACTCAAAGTAAATGTTCATCTGACCCTCTGTTCATCATCCTCAGTCCTTGTAGTTCAAACCCAATCACCCCACTTCTTTTCAACCCAATTTTGTTGGCAAAGTAGGGGGTTTTAACAGGTTTTTGTAAAATTATCTTTCCCTAAGACAACTTTGCCTGCTCAGTGAGTTTATTTGTGGATAAAAGGTACAAACCAATAGTGTGTCTGTATAAATGTGTCAGCAAGCCATCATATTCTAACGTTATTTAAAGTGAACAGTTAATTAAGATCAGCCATGGCAGCAATTCCAATAAGTTCAGTGGTGATACTACTGATTTGCACAAATTATGTCCTGATTCAGTTTCATTGACTTCAGTATTGATTTTCATCTGGGTGAGTCCACCATCCCAGATCTTTAGCTTTTCAGTTCTTCTGGGTGATTGAAATGTCACTGGAGAGCCAGTCCTGCCAAAAAGGGATTAAGTGAGCCAGCTCTGAGCAAGTGTCTTTAGTTGTTCTCCTTGAGATGAAGAAATTCCATCATGAAAAAGGCCTGAAGGACAAAGGGTTTTATGGTGAAGGGGATGAATGGCCAGCACCCCAATTGACTCAGCAGGCAGAGCAAACTAAAGACTGTGAGAGATTAAAGCAGCCACTGCCATGGCCTCAGAAAAGGAGTCAACTCTGCAGCTCCTTCAGGAATAGTGCCACAGCCTCTGATCACTGTGAGGATCAGGGTGTCACTGCACTGTGCTTGTGTTCATTAGACAGACCTCGAAACACCAGCTCTGCTCACACACTGGTCAGTTCTGATCATAACAAGTTCCCTGGCAAAGAGGAGAAAAAACCCCAACTGTATGATCAGAAAGATCACAGAATGCTGCTGTGGCTGTATTGCAGGGTGTGTAATGTAAACTCCATCAAATAAACACTCCCAGATATTTTCCTACTCTCCCATTACTGCACTAGAAATGCTCAATAATGTTCAACAAATGTACGAAAACAGCATATGTCAATCCAGCACTTTCTTCAAACTGTTCTATTTTCAGTCCCTGTTTTGTTCAATTAACACTGCTATCACTGACTCACTCTCATTACAGCTGATCCTCTTCAGGAGAACAGAAGGAGTTTTCGTTAGCACTGAAAATCCATAGTTCACAGAGTACTCTGAGTTGGATGGGACCCACAAGGATCATCAGAGTCCGTGTCTTGGCTCTGCACAGGGAATCCCAAGAATCACACCCTGTGCCTGAGAGTGATGTCCAAACACTCCTTGAACTCTGTCAGGCTGGTGCTGTGACCACTGCCCTGGGGAGCCTGTTCAGTGCCCAACCACCTTTCCCTGATATCCAGCCCAAACCTCTCCTGACACAGTGTCAGGCCATTCCCTCGGGCCCCAAGAGCAGAGATTGGTGCTGCCCCTCATGAAGGTACTCAAGACCCCACTGAGGTCTCCCCTGTTTCCTCTTCTCCAGGCTGATCTAACCAAGTGCCACCAGCTGCTCCTCATTTGGCTTCCCCTCCAGACACTTCACCATCATCATGGCCCACTTTGAATGTTCCCTAATAGCTTAATGTCTTTTTTATATTGTGGTGCCCAAAACCTCAGGGTGAGGCTGTGCTGGGGCAGAGTAGAGTGGGACTGTGTGCTAGAAATCATTTGTAAAATTATTTTTTTAGTCCTAAAGACAAATTCATTTTATATACCAGCCTAGAAGACTCTTTTGCTATTAAATCATCATCACTGAAAACATCACTGAAAGGTCATTTTGTCAGTGTTCTCATTCTATATTGCCAGATCCAAATTTCCCTGTGCCTGCCTGGATCTCTCTGCCTGAGGCACTTTCTTTCCTTGTTGCTCAGGTGAAGGCAGCTGCTATGTGGATATACTTTACAATGTGTTTTGAAATTATTCTCTAAATAAAAATTGGATTCTGTAGGCTGCAATAGGTAAGTATAAATAAAGAATGTGTCTGGTTTAAATAGAGTGAGTAAAATACACATCCCTAACACAGAGTAAGAAACATTTCTGGATAGAGGCAGGAAGGTAAACCACTATGTTTTAAGTAAAAACTAACACTAATGAGCACTTCTAAGATGGATTTGTATAAAATTATCCTGAAAAGAATTTAAAAACAAGTATATTAAAATGTTCATGTGAAATTGTTATGGATTTTTGTCTGAGGAGCAAGTTGTCTTAGAGGTTCCATTTTCTAACACAGAACTGTATTCATTCTATGAAATATTTTGCATTATATTTTAATTAAAGTTATAATTACAGAACTAAATATAATTAGCTTCTTTCTTCAAAAGAAATTGGAAGTGAACTTACTTTATTAAATTTTCAATTTGTTTCCTGCAGTGTTACATAGTTTATTCTAATTAATTGAATGAGATCTCATAAATATTTTATCAACATAGGGATGTGATTAACAGCTCGAGTTTTGTGTGGTTTTCTTTTTTCTTTCCAGCTTTCTTCTCCTCTGCATTACCATTTCCCCAGTTTTCATGTTCACTCTCCTGCCTTCGGTGATAATTTAAGTATGGGAGCCCTGCCAGAACCCCCCTCTCCCACAGCAAAATGTTGCATTTTTGCAGTCTTGGCCGTAAGAAGCCATTTTTACCTTTTCTCTGGGAGTGTTGTTATCTAAGGAAGCTCTCATATAGCACAGTCCACGGAAGTGACACTCATTTCTTGGGTGATTTATGACTTCCACACTGAACAGCTTCCTGCAGAATCTTCTCTGCTTTCGGGGCGTGTGTGCAGCACATTTGTGTATTCCCTGAGCAGATAAGGCAGAAAGGAGTAAAAGAGGCTGTAACCCCCCATTAGCACACCCTACTCCAGAGATTACAAAATGAAGCAGAAGGTGCATTTCCCACAGCTCCCCAGTCCTGTTGTGTTGCAGAGGGCTCAACTTTCACGTGGCATCAGTGAGATTTCGACCTGGGAGCTGAACAGAGCCGCTGTGGTTTGAGCCTCTGCCTCACCTGTTCAGCTCCTGGTGCCACCTGGACATTCAGCAGGACACAAACACCCACAGAGAGCCCTCACACAAGATCACAGCTGCCACACCGAGGGTTCACAGGCTGGCAGGGAAAGAGGCAATCACTGCTTGAAAGCAGATAAAAAGGGAAGGAGGACACGGAGGGGAAATGACCTGCCTGTGGTTACACACTGCATCACCACAAACATGAGAATTCACCTTCCTGCCTCCCCACCACTGCTGGAATGGGATGATTACAGCTCATGCTGGAAAGGCTGCTCTGCAGCCAAAGTGAGAGTAGATAAACTTATCATCTCAAATAGCTAAGCAAATAAATGGCCTGTGGATCATATCAAACAGAAAAAAATGTAGGTACAACTGTATATAAAATAAATAGCCAGGAAGGAAGAAATTAATCATTATAGCTCTTGATCAGGTTAAATTTGTCAGCCCCTAGTTTAAGGGGGAAAGAACTGCTGTCAGAGAGCAGTTCCAGATTAATTTAATTAAGCACTGCTTTAATAATAGCAAAAGAAAGATATCTTTTATGAATATCAAAGGTATGGGATAAGTGGAACAAAAAAGGTAGCCATATATATTTTAACAATTCATTTAGCTCAGGCAGGAATTGTGTCACTTGCCCATCTTGCATTGTTGACAACAACAGGCTGAGTATCTTTTAATATCTAAAGAACAAATTGTTTTCTCACAAGCATATTTCAAAAGTCCCATACTAGCTGCAAGTGGGCATATTCCTTCCTGGTAAAAAATTTCCTCTGATTGTTTTTCCTGCCTATGCATTCCTTTTACTACTTATACTTTAATTCAGGGCAAACTTGGAAGTAGAAAAGTGAATCAGCTTTGTTTCACATTCTGTATGTTGTACAAAACTGGGTAGCCTTCATTTGCATGCACAGAAATGCTGCTTTTTAATTGTGAAATAAATGAATGGAAGCCATTTTGACAAGAACCTTTCACAGATGATTCAGTGATTCTGTTGTACTGTTAATGTTGTTTTCCAAAGTCTCACACTGTTTTCCAATCAATCCAAATTTTGATTGATAGACGAAGTTAACCCTGATGTTTGCAGGCACTTCTTGTAGACTCTGGAGCTGTGACTGTTGATGCCAGACCTGGATTTGACCTGAGATTTGCTCTATGTCTTGTAATGACTCCAAAGTAGCTTTATTGTGCTTGGATCTTCATCTTCTCTTAATTTATTTTGCTTGTCTGAAATCAAGTTGACTGTTACTTGCACAGCTGCAAAGGCAATAACAACAGCAAATGCAATTTTTATGTGGAGAAAGTCCACATTTCTCAGCTCCTAATACACTAAGAAAGATGAAAAGGCCAGAAAAAGTTGTTCTGCTCTTAAAATGACAAGATTATGGATATTTTCTAAAATTATTACAAGACAGGCCTGGGATTCACATGTAATATTTAAAGCACATCCAACATACTTTAGGCAGCACATTATTAATGCCAAGTGAAGTATATTCCCCAAGTATTTATTTACAACTCTCCAGTGTTACAGCTCCAAGAGGGGATTCCTTCCCTGGCCTGTATATCCCACTGTGGCAAACATTTTGCTCCTTCTTAGGATAATGCAACCTCCACTTTCCTGATTCAGATTCCTTTCTGGATTTCCTTTCACTGGCTGGTTGCTCTCCTGGTCTGAATTCCTCTTACCTGGTTATTTGAGAGGGAACTTTTTGTAATATCAGCATCAGCAAAGGCAGCTAGGCCAGGTTCCAAACCCTTAAAATTCTCTTCCCACAGTGCTTCAAACACACTGTGGCATCACAGTACCATCACCTTATCTGGTAAGAAGGTATTTTATCTCCTCCTCTTGTTTTAGTTTGCTTTCACAGCCACAGTCTCATCTTTTACCTTGTAAAATAACTTCAGATACTTTTCCCCTTACCAGATTCTTTATTGCCTTCTGCAGATTTTTATCTCAACATATGTGGGAAACAGTCTTCACACTTTCCTTCCCATTCCACATCCTTGACATAATGGGTAGTTTGAACAGTTTGCATATGTACATACAATGGAGGGGGGATCTGTGCTGACAGAGATGGATGCTTCAAGCACTCTGTTGGAACAAATTTTAGAGAAGGTTCTACTTAATTTTTTTAAGATTTGGACATGATTTGTCCAGATATTATTAATTTATTCATAAAGTTAACTCTCAACCATTGTCAACATTGTAATATTTCTTTTTTTGCTTTTCACCCACTCACGAGGGAAAAAACAACAGAGATCACTGTGTTTGGCATGGGGCAGGCAGGTGCTGAGATCCTTCTGTGGCAGAGGCTCCCAGCTTTGTGGGCTCAGGTGATCCCTTTACACACTCACAGAGGGTCACAGAAGCTCCATGGATCTACAAAGTCACACTGAAAAGAGAATTACTGGTTCAGGGAGCTGCCACAGGGCACACCCCACCAACCCTGCTGCATCCTAAAGAGATGTTGAATTATGAGATGGAGAATAACTCATGTCACACTTCTAGCTACCCATTTGTCCAGAATAGTTTCTATTTCATATCTCCCTTTTTTTTCCACAGCAAATTTATCTATGATAGAAATACTACAAGCTGGGCCATGCCAAGTTGGAATTTTCTAATAACCAAGAGTCCTTGGAACAACTGCAAGGACTTTGAAGCAAGATGTAATAAAACCAGCTCTGAATGTTTCCAGGTTGTGACCACTTTTGTAAGAGAGGACAAGTGAACAGGTATTTTGATGCTGGAACTTAGATGAGTATCATTTTTAACTTAAGCTGTAACCAAGCCACAATCTGGATTTTTCAGCCTTTGGGGTTTTGTCACAGCACTCATGTGGCATTTGTACCACAGTATCTTGATCAGCAGGTAGCATCTGTCTTGAGTTTTGTTCTATTTAATGTGATAAAAGTGGACCTCACGCAAAGACAACTAATTGGGGAGCTGAATACACAACCTACCACCCACCATGTGTCATTACTGGAAATAACTCCACAAAGAAACCACATTTGGTGCTGAAAAGCCAAGACAGCTTTAACTTCTGATAGCATTCTCTATTTCATTATCTCTCTGCGACTTGGGATGCTTTTTTTGACACCCCCCTCCCCCTGTGCACCCCCTGTGCAGCAGAAATTGGTCCCAAAGGCATCCTGAGTCAGGGACCACTGAAATCCTGTAACTGCCATACCCCTGGCAAGGGTGGGGAGATTGGCAGCAAGATGCAATCAGAGCAAAAATAGTCTTCCTCTGTACCATGTAGTGCTATGGCACCAAGATGATCATTGGACCAAAAATTTAGTGAAGAGATGCCCCGTGGTCTGATAATACACAGGGCACAAACCTTGTTTAATGCACACAGCAACTCCTGTGCTAGGGCTTCACTTTGTGGGACAAAAGACAGACATAACACTGGGAGAACAGCAGGTAAACAAAGACATAAATGTTGCCCCACGTCTCAGGGGTCACCAATTGTTCCTGTTGGAGTCCCATTGGGGTGAACTGAGACTCTTTGGCTCCAATATCAGAAGGCTGATATTATTTATTAAAGTGACTCCATTGTTCAGAAGGATTTGGGCTATTTCTGCCCAGGTACAGAGCTAGCATCTTGCTTCTTCTAGCTCCATAACCAAAAGTGCAAGAATACTAGAAGATGTTTACAAAGTCAGAGAGATAGCAATTCTTTATATCACAGGTTGAGAAAAGAAAACCACATCTCCCATATCAGGAGACAGGCAAAGGAATGCATTTTGTCCTTGAAACACACATACAGGGATTTGAAATCTGTAGAGGAAAAAGAGCTTTCCCATGGAAGAAAAAACTCAGCAAGTTTGCATCTAAGAAACTTATAAAATGTCTAGTGACACATAAAGGACCTGATAGCTACAGGGTCACCTCTTATCTTCTTGGACAATGACAGAGGAAGACCCTTGTAACTGCCCCAAGCCAGCTTCCTTCAAACTGTTGTGGAAAGTGTTGGCTGGCCTTGTCCATTCTCCTGGGCCATGACAGACTCCTCTCACCCCTGGCAGGGCAGGGCATGGTGTGGCACTATATGGAAACTCCAGGTGTGTACAGCACTCCTTACTTTGTAGCTGTAATTCAGGTCAGATTCTAGTTCAGCATCTTTTTCTCATGTCAGTTCATCTCAACAGCTCTGTCTCCACAAAGAAACTCTCAAAGTGTTACTGCACTTTGTGTTTCTAAATGGGATCAGTGTGGCAGTTTCAGAACGATGCTTTATTTTATTGTCACCTAGAGAATGCCACATCTCTTCTCCCCCTCCTGATTTACATAAAACAACATGGGATAAGTGGAAACTGTAAAGTTTTTATTTTAGAGGCACTGTCACTAAAATGTCTTTAGAAGCTTCCAGAACAATAAGTCATCCATTTCTTTTGGCTTTATAATTTCCCAGTTACAGAGCTAAAAGCTGTAGGTGAAGCCAATGCAAAAAATATCCTTTTCTCTGCAGAGATTTGCTTTACTGAGGATCAGCCCCACTGGCCGTCCACACCTTGAATCATCAGTGATCCACTGCTGAAGATCTAGACTCAGAAATAACTAGAATCTCTCCAAAAAGGACATTCAATCTTTAGTAGATTATGTCCTTGACTCTTCACTGCCCACTTAAATTCTTGTAACTTTGTGCTTAGACACTTCTCAGGTGTCATACTGATGAAGAACTTCCTGAAAATTAAAAAATCTGCATTTTTTTCACTGTTACCATGGAGATCCTTGAATGACCTGCTATCAATACAGGCTAGTTAAGCAGGAATTTCCATTCTTCACATTACTCACACATTTGATCCAATTATTTTGTCTCTTGGAAGTTTCCCTAACTCTTAACATATTTTGCTCATTTGATGCGATTAGAATTCAACACAGGTCTCAGAAATCAAGACAATAAAATCACATCTCACTGCAACTTTAAAGCTGTCACTGTCACAGAAGCTCAAATTCCTTCCCAAAATCTTTTTTTTCCTCCTTAACTATGATATATTTACTGCTTATTTTCCAACATTAAATGCTTCAGTTCAGAAATGCACTAAGCAAATAAGTAATGTGCAAGGCTTTTTAGCATAACTCAAAGGAAATCCTGAGAACCTGTAAAACACTATTTTTCAGGAAGAAGAAAAACAGACAATTGTGGGTAATTTAAATAAGACTACTTTGTAGATTTCTGAACACCACAATTCTAATTCTGTAGCCATAATTTTCACTTTACAATGTACTTTCCAAAAGACAAAATGAAAATTTTAAGCGTTTTGAATACATGTGGGTGTGAAAATGCTATCAAGGGAAACATAACTTTTTTACTGATTTCTAGAAGCTGTACTCCCATACCAAAGAGTTGGATTTTTCCATCAACTTGCAGCTGAAAGCATGAAATAAAAAGAAATGGAAGAGAGTAGTTCTGTGATCAAGCAAATTATGTGGGTATGTGTAAGTTCATAAAGGTACATGATTATTTTGCAATTAGTTCGTGTTAGACACAAAGAGTCATTCATCACAATGACCATTGTGAAAATCCAGTGTGAATTGTAGCCTTCAATGCTCTGTGGGAAAGTGTTTGCAGTAGCTTCTAATGCTTTTCTTTTGGATGTTTTCAGAAACCATATGATGTAACATTTTTTTTATTGGCAAATGTCAGTTATGCAATATGAAAGAGTTCACAAGAGAGGGTTAGTTTCAATATATTTCCTTCCACACATTTCTGACTCACACAAAATACCAAAATTAGCACATACCTTGTTTGCCAAGAAGTTTCATTTCCTGGTCTAATAGACTGCCAGTATTTTCAGAATTATTGAAACAAGGAGTTTAAGGGAGACAGCATGAGATGATCAGTCACTTCGGATTTTTCCACTTTCAATTTTATCCTACTTCAAAATTATTATTTCTAAACTTTTATAAACCATTTCCCACCCGGGAGCAGCGTCAGGTGCTTCTGCTTCCATCCAGGTGTTCCTGCAGAGGGAGATGTGTGTGATTCTGCTGCACACTCATTTGGAAAGGATTACAAATTGCTTGATGCTTTCTTCCTCCCACACTGGAAAATGTTGGTTATTTAGCACTGGACATTCAGGTTCTTGTGGGCACGTTTTACCCATGCAGGTGTAATCCAGGGCTGAGGCATCAGGGAACAGAGTTAGAAGAAAAATGTTATATTCTGCCCAGGGTTTGATGGATATCACTCTAATGGACTCAGATATAACTTCAATATGAAAAAAGTAAGGGATGAACAGCAAGTGATTGTACAAAGTTTAGGTAAAGTTATTGCCACTTTACCACCCCTGATAAATCTGTGCCTGGGCTGTACTTGCTCACTTGCATCTCTCTTGACAGTGTGAGCTCTGACCTCCCAGAAACAATCTGGTATATATGGAGCACCTGAGAGCCAAAGATATTTCACAGCAGCACAAAGGGAGTAAGCACAAAGTGAATATACAATGGTAGCACTATTTCTGCTGTGAGAAACGGAGATGGAACAAGGGACACCACAGATCTATGAACACTCTCAAGGGACCTCTTGCATTTTTATCATTTTGTAAAGGGAATAATTTCCAGCAAACCCCAGGAGACTCTGATGTCCATTAGCAACTCTATAAAAAGAAAAGTTCAGCTAGCAGCAATCAAAACTAAACATCAGATATTGTGATCTGGAATTTCAGCTCATCTTTCTTGAGGACAAAGCTCCAGAACCCTTTCTGTCCTTTCTTCTACCCACCTACAACCTTTCCTGGGACTTGCAATCACGGGAAACACAATTGGATTTTCCCCTACAAGGAGCAAAACTGGACAGGGTAGAGCCTTGTAGAGCACATTTCCTTACTAGTTTGTTCCTTACATGCAGGCTGGAGTGCATTTGGTGAGCACTCAGAGTAGCATCTCACTAGATATGCTCTCCAGAGCAGATGTTATTCTGGGGCTGGGGGTGGGAGCAGGAAGTTGGAGGCTCCTGCTAACAGATGGAAGAGCAACCCCAAGCCTGCTCTAAGCCATGCCCAGGAAATGGCTTTCATGCTCTCAGCTCCACGCTGACTTGAGGGGAGGCTGAACATGGCACTAACATTGCTCAGGAGTTTGAAGAGGGAATTGGAAGAGAGAGCTTGCTGAGTCCATATGAAGCACACTAGAAACATTATTCAAATATTCATGACAGCTGCTGGAAATTTGGAAGAGCCAGACAATTGAAAGATGCCCTGTGCATCTGCCCTTCTGTAACCATGTGCCCAACACATATTCTGCCTCTGCCAGGAGCAGAATTCCCTCTCTGCAAGGCAGCAGTTGGCACGATTGCATACCTGGATCAGAGCTGGGGTGTGCTGCAGTGGTTCTGTGCTCCCAAACCTCACCACACACCCCTCAGCACTGCCAGAGCACAGCCGGGGGGTCTAGAGAGGGTGGGTTATTATTCCCTGTTCTCTGGACAGAATAACACAAGGGAATGAAGAGTTCTTACTATTTTTCTAGCACTCTTGGCTATAGATGGAAGTATGCAAGTGTAAATGAAATGTTCCAGAGAATTTAGACCCTCATCAGCTACTGCATTTTCCTCCTGCAGGTGGTGCAAAAATAAAGTTGTCTAAGTAAGGGTAAGGGCCATCAGCTCTTTGAATGGATTAGCCACCTTTTGTTAAACCAACTGGCTCAGGGAGCAAAAATGTAGCAGCCACAAAAGCACCATCCATCTCAGAGGATGTGGCACTGGGCTTGAGATGAGCCCTGCTCTTGGGGGCTGCAGTGTCTCAGCACAGGTGGTCTAAAGCTACCTCAGGTGAGCTGATAAACTCTGCAATCATGGCAACATAGACACACTTGGAGATTGGAGCCATACAGCAGGGTTCCCTGTCAGGAGGAGGGAGAGAAGGGTAGCACAGCAACAGTAATTACTGTGTTCTCAGTCCAGGGTGTTATGTCTGTCTGCTACCCACTATCACTGTATTTACCTATTTTGTTGCACTCAGCAGTTCTGAAGGAAATTCTCAATTTCAGCTCCATCCTACAGGCACAGAAAAGGAGACCTCAATTGTCCCAAAAAGTTTGTAAGTGAAGCCTATCTGATAGATAAAAGAAGACAGGGAAACTGTTGGACCTCGGTCACTGGCAGCGAAAGACAGAAAGTGCCAAAAGGCTGGAATTAATGTAGATTTCTTGAACCTTAGTCATAAAATCATTCAGTCTTCCTCTCCTCACTTCATCTCTTTGAGCACTGTAAGTTTGGGTTAATGACCCTACAGCAGCAGACTCAGAACTGAAATCTCCTGGACGATCTTTCATTTGTATTTTTTTTATTGATGCATAATTCTAAGTGTATCTACATGTATTAATCACATGTACCACAGCTTCCCTTGAATGACTGGAGTTTTTTCAAAGAGAAAGCAGTACAGCGAGGAACTTTTCCACTCAAAAGCCTTCTGCTCCAAAGAATCATAGTTGTCATTTCAAAGCTACTTGTTGTGTTAACAATATTTTTCCAGGAGAATGTTTCATTTAGTAATTTGGAATGTAAGGACAATTGTGGGAAATAAAAACCCATGAAAGTCATATGATCAAAAATCCACAGAGATTTCATTGAAAAGAAATGTATTTTAAAAAATCCCAGACATGCAAAATAAAAGATTCATATTAAATTCTCATAGCTGTAGGGCTTTTGCTTGCTATTCATGAGAGCTACAGAATTTGCTTCTACTTGACATCAGAAATGCAGATTCAGTGAATTCATTTAAGACAAAAATTGAAATCTTATCTTTTTAGGCTTGCTTTTCCAGCCTTAAATGCAGCTTAGTTTTAAAGCACCTAGATATTATTTTATGTGAAGCTATTTGAGATTCCTTGTATTTCCTACACCGTATACTTTTAGTTTTATTGTACTTAGTTCGTGTGCATTACAACATAGCATGATGAGTTGAAAAATGACAAAGCAGGTAATGGGAAGGGCAAAGTAGTCACTTGCTAATGCAAAAGGATAAATACAACAGAAATAGAAGACCTCTAAAACATGTTCTTAAGTATGAAGAAGTATTTAGTGAATGAACACCCTATGAGGATTTCTACATTTCCTATTTCTTTAGCTGCCATGCACAACAGTGTGTATTTGGGGATGAATTAAGAATTGTTCTGCTCCACCATATCCCAATTTCTTCCTGTCCATACCACAGCACTTCCCAATGTTCCTCTTTCCTCTATAATTGTGCAATGTCCATCTGTTCTCTCTTACTCAGTCCATACACCTTGTTCATACTGCAGGAACATGCTGCCCCCAGGGATAGCAAACGGGCCGGCTCCAGAGTCAGGAGGGAAGAACTGAAAATGGCTTTCCTTAGCTTCCAAAGCTAAAGTATATCTTCTTCATATTGAACTATCAGCTCATGGTCAACAGAGGTGAATTTCAACCTAGCAACTTCTCCTGAGGTTTCAGTAACTCCTTCATAAACCTAAAGGCAAGCGGCTGCCATTTGCTTTTTTTGAAGGTGAATTTTGTTCAATGACAAATTGCTGCTTTAAGTGTTATAATCAAATATTGACGTCCCTAATATTTAGCACTGCACAAACACAAGACCCTGAGAGGAGTTATTATGTAATCTCTTGGGAAAAGTCTGGGAGTGACTAAGGGCAAAAAAAGGGGAGAAATATGTTTCTAATTTGACCAAGTGATAACATACTTTAAATATCAGATGATTTCATTGAAATCTGTTTTAAGAACTCAGATGTTCCTGCTTACTCCAAGTATCTGTCATTCCATCTCACAGTCTCCCTCTCACCCATTCAGGAGACAGTTAAGTATTTCTGCATTCCAGAGTGACAAAAAGTTCAATTTCTGTCTTTAGCTCAGCAAGGGGAGCAGCTGCTGCTGCCCAGAGCCTGTGGTCACTCATTTGCTGTTAATCCCTCACTCCAGCCCCACACACCCACCTTGCTGTAGTGCAAATCCAACTCCCTGAGTGTTTGCCAGGAGCATGCAGCAAACAGCAAATGCAGGACTGCTGCACCTGCCTGCAGAAACATCTGGCCTCTCCAACTCATCATGTCTTCTAACTGGTTCAATGAGCTGATTTCCTACGGGAAAATGGGATTTCTACTAAACATTTCTTAGCTTTTTGGAAGAAATTTTCCTTACTCAGGACAGATGCAGGCTGAAACAAGAATGTCAGCTGCCCCATGTTGACCATCCCAGTCCCTGAGGAGGGTGTGTTTCCCAGGAGCACACATTCATCACTGATGCTGTGGGGCAGAGAGAAGCACCAGGGCCAGCCTGCTGCTGTCAGTATGTCCTCAGGAACAGCACCTATATCCCCTCTTTACCATCAGTGGGAAGGCAGACATGCACCACAAAGTGCAGCCAGAGAAACCTGCTGGAAGCTTCTTTGCTCGCATTTCCCCTCCTCCTAATTTCATAAAAAACTGCTGCAGAAGAAAAATTAAAAAAAAAAATCAGATGAGATTTTTTTCAAGATGCTACACACTGCAATTAAAGATTCATGAACTGGAAATTGTCCCTGCACTCCTGTGCAGCAAACACACTGGTCCAGGTCCATGTTCTCATGTCAGCTGTACACTCAGGCAGTTGACATGTGACATTGGAGGGATCACTGTCCTTTCACTAAAATAGAAGATGCAACATCTTTTGACAATGTATTCACAACACACTCCATGTTTTCTCTTTTGTAAAAACACTTCCTCTGGGTCTGCATTTGCAACAGTCCATCAGTTCCCATCAGCTCCCTTTGAGGCTGCAGGACCACTGAACAGGCTGCACTGCCACTAAGAAATGACAGCAATGAGAGTCTTAAATTGGAAAAAAGGCATATTTTCTAGATGAAGGCTTTGAACTTGTAGAAATGAAGTCTGAAAATGACAGTGGCACTAACAATAATAAAAAAAATCTTTTCTAGGATAAATAGACATTGTTCCAGTTATTTTATTTTCATAAAATAGCCTACTCTAACATGGAATTTGGTTTATAATTTGTATAAAACCCTAACATCTTCTGATATTTATAATTGATTTTGGTGCAGAATCATCAAAGGAATGCAGAACAAAAATTGAACAACTTCCTTAAAACCATTAGCAGAGCTAAACTATATCATGAATATGGAAAAAAAAAAGCATAGCACACAGGCAGCAGAAAATGAAAGGCAGCTGGGTACAGTAAGAAGAGAGATCAAGGTGCAAAAATATCAGTTTAAATATTTCAAACATGACTTTAATATTCATCAACTTGTTCTTCTATATTTTACAGTTCACTCATCTGTGACTTAGGAGTCACATGATAGCAGGCATGGATTGAATTAGGAAACCCATCTTTTCCAGCTTTAGACTCTGCTTTGAATGAGAATAGGAATGTAGAATTTCCTCTTTCTCTGGGTTTCCCAAGCTATGCAACAGAAATAATGATATTTATCTCTGGTTTTAAGATGTCTTGAGATCTGTGATGAAGTGCTCTGTCAGAGCTTAGATAATGTAATGTTGGAGGCAACTTTCTCCTTATTTGGCTCCATTTTTCTTTCCAAGCTCTGTTAGGCATCCTTTTGAAACGTGGTTCTTTTAAAAGGCTTCAGGTTGTTTTCAAGTTTGTCCCCTTTTCTTCAGTCCCTCTGTGACCACCCTTGGCACAGGTGACTCTGGGCATGTTCCTGTTCAGTCACACTGTCCCTCTGCCACTGAACTGGTCAGACTCTTTACCAAGATGTTCTTCCCACACTTTTTTAGGGCAAGCCTTACATTGTGATCAATGATAATAACCCAAGTTGTGCTATCAGACTGGGAAATGTATTAGGTTTGTGATTCACATTTAGTTTTGGAGCAGCTGAATGACAGGCACTGCAAGGGCTGGAACCAGACAGTTTCCAGAGCAACCCAATTCTGACAATATCCTCTTTAAGCCAGGTAAACATCCTTCAGATTTGCTGGAGTCTGTGCACAGCCTGCCCACGTTTGCATGGGCCTGAAACATAGTAAAAGTCATTCCCACTGGCACACTCCAGTCTGGGCCATCTTCTGTTCTTGGCACACATAATAAAAATTTTCACTGCATCCTTATCAGTTTGTTCTTTCAGGAAATGCATTCTATTTTCCATTAAATCCTTTTTGCATAAAGCAATTCTTAAGTCAAGCAGTCTGCCAGGCTTCCTTTATCCTTGACTGACCTTTGCTAGGGTAGTTTGGCTAATGCCTTGCCTACCAACTCCATTATTCCCAGCCTGACTGTTCATATTGAGGGCAGTGCTTTCCAGGAATTACAGATACAGCACTGCAAGCAGCCACTTCCCCCAGCTGATATTGTGATGAGATCTACACAGGGACAAAATCTTCACGTTTCAACTTAATAAGAAGCCACTTGCATATTTCTGTCCATGTGCAGCACTTCAGTTTTTAAGTCAGGTTCTCAGTCTAGGCATAGATCTGTCTCACTATGCCAAAATTATTTAACTCAGTCAGGGCTGTGAAGGTCATTGGCACTATTCAGTATGGGAAAAGTCATCTGGATCCAGCCCTGAGGAAGTGCATGCAAAGTTTAAAAGATCTGTTGGTTGATGAATTAACTGGAACCTCACATGCTCCAGAAAAACATCAGAAAGGCTTCTTCTTTCTGCCAAGAAAAAGAACTAATTTCATAATCACTGTAGAATCGAAAAGATCCTGTCCAAAAGTCTCCAGAATTTTATCCAGCTATTCATGTCCTGAGGCCGTTACTGTAATTATGATGAAGGGTTAATATCCAGGCTGGCAAGAGGCACTTCCAATTTTCCTGTTTTGCAATAAAAACAATGCAAAGACATCTAAAAGAATGTAAATTGTATCACTGCTGAGAATCCGATAAACAAAGTGATGATTTCTTGTCTTTGATCTGCCTTGTTGCGCATTATTATATTTCTGAGCTGACAGAAAAGATGTTCATTTCAAGGCACCAAAATGTCTGAACCATTTAGGAATTGTCTCCTTGAATCAATTCTGGTTTCCTACACTGCATCTTTGCGAGCATTATTTCTTCCAGATCAATTCCATATCCAAACTAATTGTTTAAAAGCCGTGACTTTAAGGGAATAACTGTGGCACTTCTAATTAATACAAAAATATTTCCAGTAGGGTACACAATTTACACAAAGGTATTGACAGCTGTAAATGTTTCCAAATGCAGATCATTCGCCTTTGCACATACAAAGGAGCTTTTTAAAGGCTGAAGGGCCTATGTTAGAAAAACATACAGTATCCACTTCAACAAGAGAATCAGACATCATTTATAATTCATGTAAGTATATTGAAGTTTTCCACTGCCATCCAAGAGAGATGGTTTCAAATCTATGGAGTGCAATAAGCCAATATTCTGTGTTGCAACTCCTATATATCTCACATAGATTTTACTCAGGAGATCATTTCTATACTAAGGTCTTCACATCTACAATGTGCTATGTTCAAAACCCTCACTATCTCTGCATATCTATCAGCATTAATATGTCAGCTTCTACCCCATGCTATTTTCATAAATGCTTTAGGGACATAGATTTGTTGAACCGATGGATGATAGAGTTAAATGTTATCTGAGAGTAATCAGAAGCAAGAGGAATAGTTAGCTCAATATACAACTATTTTTTTTTCCATATCCAATATAAAAAATTAAAAGAAATGAATGAAAGCTCTGGTCAGTTCCTTCTGAATTGATGAGCTGGTGCAAAACTGCTGCACATAATTCAGCTATTTCCTACAACCACACAATTTAAATGCCCAAAATGTGAGCAGCTGAGCTAAGGGAAGTCTATTACAATTCAACCACAAGCAGTTCAGTTCTGTTCAAAGACTTAGATTCTATTTGCCAGTGAGAGAAATTTGCACTATGACTGCCTGCAAGGCAGCTAACCTATCCAAGATTTCTTCTGATCACAAGGGCAATTCCATTGTCAGCTCTGTCTCTTAATTCCCTAAAGCTTGTAGTCTCTTAAATAATCCTCTGAAATTTTAAGACTTACATTAACTGATCATGTATAATGCATAAAATACAGTTTTACAGTTTGGCAAAAAGTCCCAGAGAATTTGATTTCTAATAAAATTTCCTTCCATCTCTGCAGCTCGCACTAGTATTTAGCACTAGAGCAGAGATAATGCATCACAAACGACTTTATCGGCTGCCATAGCTTAAAACAGCTTTGTTCTGCACTGATTAATTTGTGAGGCAGTTTATTCAGATATTGAAGCTGCTGGTTCTGCATGATTATTAAAACTAAACACAAGCAAGTATCCATTATTACCTAAAAATAACAAGTGTGGAAGAGGCAGGCACTTGGGACCCAGGGAGGTGACATTAATGTTCAACAGCAGCATTTCAAATTATTGATGCAAAGCATTTGACGACATTCTTTAAAAGGCAGGGACAGAGGCTGTCTAGACACGATCAGATATCAAAGTCTATGGGTTTGGCAATCTGATCATCTATTTTTCCCTTTTACAAAGGTGAAGAGGCGCCTGTCAGTATCTGACAGGCTGCAGACACAATGATTATAACAACAATAAGAAGAACTCCTCTCTGTAGTGCTATTATCCTATGAATAACTTTGTTGGAGGAGCACTCTTCCAGTTTGTTTATTTGTTTGTTTGGTGGCTTGGTTGGTTTTTATTTCTGATGCAGGGTAATGTCTGTATATTCTGTGACCTTTGTTGCAGCTCCCACTGGACAGGGGTTTAGATACAGATCCCAAATTGATCTTGAACCACTGTGCAGAGACTAAGTGGGATCATTTCTGGAAGGTGAATTGGAATATGTTCCAGAAAAAGCAAGTTGTTCTTTTTTGACTTGGACTTAGGGAGTAAAATTTGATTTAACCTTTCACATGCACTAGAAAGTTTCTCCAAGCTTCTCATCTCATGATTATTTATCAGGCCACAGGCACAAGAATAACAATTGCTGGTCTCTTTAGGAGCCACCTATAATAACAGATTTCAAGTGGTACACCATGTATTTATGATAACAGCAATTTTAGGAATTGATGTGTGCTTGTTTAATAATTGTTGCTTTTCTCCCTCAAACCTCATGACTGTGCTTTCGTCAAGAGAAAATGGAAATGCTTTCCTCTAAGGGAACATTCCAGGTCAAATGAATGTTGAGATAGAAAGCAGATAGTAGCAGAAACTGTGATCAGGGCATTTGGTTTAGTCTTTTCTTTGTACCAAAATGCATAGGCAGTCCCTGCTAAGATCTACCTAAGAACAAATCCCCAACTCAGTACTAGTGCTGGATTTGCTGTAGACAATGATGCTGATGCTGTCATTCGGGTGGATACCTACAAGAAAAATAAGCTAAAACAGCTAAGTTGCTGTTACCATAAAGTAATGGGACATGAAGTGTTTTATACCATGTGAAATAAAACAAATGTAGCTCCAAGAGTTATAAATTGTTCTGATTCCTGAAACTGAAACTGTTGAAACCATACTCCATAATTTTATTTTATATTATTTGTATGCCTTTTAAGTAGTAACACCAAGTGATGCTGCATTATGACATTTAAGCCTCGGGGTTAAAACACCAAGTCTGCAGCGTGTCATGCTGTCTCATCCCTGGTGTTAAGTTACATACAGAGATTTTCAAAGGCTTTAAATCCAGACCTCTATTTATCATCACTAGGAAATGGATTTTTAAGTCACACCTCTATGAAGGCTGATCATCAGAAGAGTGAATCAATTTCCAAATTGCAAAAATAAAACTGTTGCTTGTTATCAAGAGGATTTTAGACAACTGGTCAGTAACCATTTTTCATAGCAGTCAGTGCAAACTCCTAGTAGAAAATCAGAAAATTAAGAGGAATAGGCCTGTCACAGCTCACCTATAGGAAGTATTTCCCATTTCTTAGCTTCAGAAGACTCTGGAGGTTAACAAGACAGTTTGAGCTTTGCTTTAGAAAATCAGCATCCTGTTGTGTTGAGCATTGCATGCACATACAGTAGGAAAACGTTCTTGTCCTTACAAAGCAACTACATAGATAGATCAGAAAACATCTTATTGTCCCATTTCAGAGCAGGGAAATCAAGGCCATTGTCTGAAAACTGCAGCAGAAGCATGAAGCAAATCTATGACTCCTAAATGTGCACAAATCATCTTTCTTTTGCATGAAGACAACAGTGAAGAAACAATGGGGGAAAGTTCTGAAGACTGCAATTATTCAGGCAACTGGGGCAGCATTGAGAATGAGAGCAGGTGCCCCATGAGCAGCCTCAGCACTCAGACCAGGGGCTGCATCTCCTTACCCCATGGATGGCTCCGTGGGCTGGAGCTGAAGCTGGTTGCTGGGACTGTGAAATGAGATGTGTTCAGTGCTCCTGTGCTGAAATCCTAAACCTCCAGGCTGGCACCTGTCTGTACAGAGCATCCAGACAGATGTTGAGGTGCTTAAGGGTGCAGGAGCTGTGTCTGATGGAGGACACCCCTGGAGCCCTGCCTTGCCCACGATTCCTGCACCACGGCCTGGTGCACACAGGAGCACAGGGGTCAAAGGGGCTCCAGCCCTGCCAGGACTTGAGAGATTGAAGCAGCAGAGCACAAGAGTGATGGGAAGGTCCAGGGAACCAGAGTGGATCCAGTCCCGAGCGATGCCTCAGCCGCAGAGTGCGGTGGAGGGGCCCCAGCACCACCTGCCCCGACCCATCGCTCCACTCTCACCGGGTTTGGCACAGTTTATCCAGCTTTTGGCTGCACATCCAAACTGCCAAATGCTCTTGATTCCTGCCCCTAAAGTGCAGTGCAGTTTGCCCAGCCTTCAGGTAGCTGGGGTTGCTATTTAACCCCAGGTCAGCCGTGTCAGTGCCTGATTTGCTTCTCCCGTTCTTACTCCACAGACTGCATTCACTATGGATTTTGGGTATCTCCTGAACTCTTGATCTGCATGATGAATAATGACAGATAAGCAGATGACATTACCAGGCTGCCCTACATCCATCTCCAGAATCTGGTGAGCTATTACTTACATTAGTAGAAATACTTAATAGAAAAAAGCCCTTGTCCCTGCAGAAGTCTTCATCTATTAACCTATTTTTACTAAAAAATGCATGTCTAAACCCAAATGGGAGGACTTGTCATACAAAGTTTACAAGAAAAATGAGTCATTACTTAAAAAGTTATTTAATAGCATTGCACACAAATGACCAGAAATGTCAATTACCAGGGAGAAGGGGCACAGGATACTTCATGTTGCTCAGGGGCACTCATGTTTGAGCCTTTCTGACAACATCTACAACACTCTAATTGAACTGCCTAGGCATAGAGGAATTGCTTCTTGCTCCTGCAAAATAGCTAGCAGAATGACAAAAATGGCGGCCCAGAAAAATGTAGTGTATTTTCAAGCTTTTGAAATGTCACACTCCTGGGCACCAATTTATCTGAGTTACATTGCAACATTACAAATGGCCAGCAAGTCTTACAGGGCCATTTTTCACAATAAAAATACTTTTCTAACTGCTATTTTAGTTCAGTAATGATTGTATAGATCTGTTTATTATGCATTTATACTTTTCCCTAAATAACACCTTACTGTTGGCAACGTACTGGAACAGAGGAAAGTGTGCAATATTAATGGGGCCAACCACTTGCTTCAGTGTAAAAATATTTTTGACTCCAGGGGAAGAACAAAGAGAGAGAAATAAGAAAAACTCATGAGAAATCCATAAAGAAAACAAAGAAATCCTTCAGCTATTTTTCTAATTTAATATTGCTTCCACTTCTATCTGTTGTCTCCAGCATAATGGCCATTATGATCCTAGTGAAAAGATTACATTGATTGCAGAGTGCCAGGGAAGCTATATTAAAGGTCAATAAGGAAAAGTGGGATGTATCTCTGCTGGAGCTATGATTCAGCCTCTTGAGCCCACTTCTGAAGATATTTCCATTGTTTTTTGTTGTATGTAGAAGCACAGATAAGCTGCCACTTTCAGAGAAGCACAGCCAAAACCCAGGGATTCCAGTTCCCAAATGCTTCAGTGCACCTGTGCTGTACATCAAGGAAACTATTAGGCATGCAAGTCCCAGTTCTTGGAGACTTCCTTCATTAGCCCTAAGATAGCTGTTCCCACTGATGGATGCCCTGCACCTGCCCAGGTTAGCTGGCTGTCAGGGCTTAACTTGGGCCTCTGAGCCCACACGCATATGGTGCAGTGCTAGAATAAAAATAAGATGGATATCTGGCTGATCCTCAGCTCTCTGTGGCTTGTGCATCCCTTGGAGGCAGGCAGTGCATGTCTCATGAAAGGTACACATCTGAATTTGGCCACTCAGTTTGTGCTCCCTGTGGTACCAGGGACTGCAGTAGGGGCTTAATTCCAGACAAGAATTATAATGAACCTTTTACACTTCTTGCATTTGTCCTGGAGTTATTTAATAACAATTATTAATAGCAAATTAACATGCAGTTGGTAACAGCTAACTTATCAATTGTCTTAACAAAGTGCCTGCATAACCCCCTTAGCACTGAAAAAACTCTGACTAGAAGGTTGGGATTTGATTTCAATGGAACCTTAAAATTAAAATTAAAGGGTATGAATACCCACCCACTATGTCTACAGGCCAACTTTCTCTTACAAAGAGAGGTTTGGAAAATCTCTCTCTTATGGTTTTAAGTGTGAGCAACTTTCTAACAGAAGGAGTTGCTAAAGGAACAGCTCTGCCACTTGAAGAAAATGGTTGCTTTTCAAAGAATTCATTGCTACCAAGTTGCTTAGCAGTGAGAGCAATGGAAAATAGTTGTGCATTTCACATAACAGCAAATGCAAATGTTTTAGCACCCCTTAATCCTCCCTCTCCCCCGACGTCATGCAGAGGTGAGCAGAGATAAGTATTTTTAACACTCTAATAAAAAACACTTAAGTACTAATAACTATTGTTCATTCTGTTGGCAGAATTTTAGTACAGAACCCTTTGTCTTCACTTTTTAGAGTCATGATACTACAGCCTGGAGAAAACAACACTTATACTTTATATGAACATAAAACAATTCCCTGCATATATTCCAAACATATTCCTTAGCACAGGCTGCTGCACGGGTGCATGTGTCTATAAACTGGACTTTTTAAAATAAGCTCTGGAAGCTTCCAGATTAATTAACAAATAAAACACATAGAAAGTTGTTCAGGCCACAGTTTCATATGTGAATAACATTCTCATAATAGTTTCATTTTATTTGTGCTTTTAAAGTGTAGATTAGCAATGGCTTGAGGAATTGCAGTTGTTACAGGAAAACAGTGATCTTGAGAGAAATTTTCAATAGAATCTGTGTAACTAGTCAAATTTTTGTCAATGACATTGTCTGATTTATAGGAAATCAGTAATAAAATGTTTGTTTCCAACATTATCTACAAAATGATTTGTATATTATGAAAATAAATCCATATGGCTTTGGGTCCACAGATAAATATCCATGGGCAAAGTTCATTGGAAGGTAATCTAGCTTAGGCAGCAAAGTAAGAAGTGCTATTTGAGGAGGACAAATTATAGTTTACTTCTTCAGATCTCTAGCACAGTGTGCAGAAATGAATTTAGTTCCTTTGAGGATATCTGTCATATCCAAGCAGGGAAGAATACCTTAATAGGCTGTACCCATTTCATAATGCATACAAGATAGATGTCTCCAGAGGAGTGAGAGGAGTTGTCTTATGTTTAAAAGTTTTGGAGTACAAGCTTGTTAAGAAAGTTGGCAATCAATTACAGAAACTAATCCAGTCAATGAATTAATACTGTTTGTTAGCAAAGCACCACTGGTGAGAAATAATTTCATTAACTGTAACAATATACATGCTACACTGTGCCCTAGTTCAGGCAGTTTTCTAAAGTCTGAGGTGAATCAATGAGTGGAAACTACCCAAATCAAAAGACAAGCCCAATAGTCCTAAGGATTTTACTTCCAAAAGGATTTAAAAGGAAACAGTACCTATTGACAGGAGCATGCAGGAGAATAACGAAGGGAATCTACAGATTGAAATGGGATGCTTCCAGACAGTTCTTCCAAATGCCTGAAAACATTTCCAAAAGGATTTGTTCATGCCAAGAAAAGCAGTCTTTTGTCCATTGTTGCTCAAGCTGCCAGGCATGGTAGGAGCTCACAGAGACAGGGCAGGAAGCCAGACTCAGCCATCTCCTGTTGTGGATTGTAAACCAGCCAAAGAGCCAAGCTCGATTTACAGAGCTCAGGCTGAGATCTTGATCTCAACCTTCCCACTGTCTGGGGCAGTCTGAAATCAGGCTCCTTGTTCTGGAGCCTCTCCTGAGCTTGGCCTGGCTGGATAATTTTTTTTTTTTTTTTTAATAGGGGTAATTTGACATGCAAGCAGCACATCTCTGCAACAACAAAGACTCAAAAGATAAGGTACATAGTGCTGTAAAGTAAGCCCCAGAATTGCTTTGGATTCTGAGCAAGGACACAGCTACTGAGTGTGCAGTGTTACAGCACTGGACCAGACCTGGGAGGAGAGGCCAGAGGACTGACTAGGTAGATGGAGCCCTTTGATTCCATGACTCCTTCCATATTCCTATTTGCTCAGCAGAGCAAGGGATGCACTGATACTAAGCAGTGTAAATAATACTCAGAGCCTAAAGCACTTTCCAGTCCTGCATTTGCTTTGCCTATGTGACACAATGAACTGCATGTGGCAGTGCAGCCAGTAAAAGCAGTGCTTAAATTTTATATAACAAACATCCTAAACCTACTCCAAACAGTTTTCCTCTGTGACCACAGGTGGGAAGAATCCATTTTGGAGACAAGTTGAATCCACACTTAAGCTTTGAAAACTTCCTGCCTGAGGTTGAGGCATAAGGGGGGACAGGCAGAGAGAGTCAAGAGATGCAAAGCATCGGTCTCAGCATCTCACCTCCCTCTTCAGCCTCCTACATACCCTACAGAAGTTTACACTGACATGTAGTGTATTGCTCAAATCCTCCCTGTTCCCACCTCCCCCTGCCTCCTGCTCTGGCTGCAGTCACACCATCCCTTGCAAAGACTGAAAATCTTCCAGTCACAATAAGGGAGGAATGACAATTTTCCTTCCCCAGCACACGAGCAGAGGAAGCACTGCTGGCTGGTTCTGTGGTGCTCTCATTAGTTACAGAAGAAATTCTACCTTGCTGAAGTCACCAGGAGTTTTGAAAAATGACCATGCTACACTCTTGGAAAGCACTGGTTTATATCTCAGCATCTCCAAACAAGCAGAAACAGCAATTTCTAGTTTAAAGGTGATTATCTCACAGGTGGATTAAGAGATGTGAGTAAAGCCCCCTGGATATTCCAGGAAGGATAGGTTGGCAAAGTGTGTTACACATTAGATGAACAAGAGCCTCACAGTGACCACTTGCAGCCTACTGCCCATGAAGTGCCTTCACAAGACTTGCAGAAGCTCCTGAGAAAATCTGTATCCCATCACCAATGTCCCTATAGAGATTACTGGTACTTCCCCACTGTATACATTTTTCCTTACAGCAACGTTTGGAATAAAAATTACTTGAAATAATTATTTGATGCTTCTTTCAAAGTTGAATTTCTGTCTTAAAGGTCCTCAGTCCTGTATGCTCACCATTTTCTTATGCCATGTACTTTGGAGACACCAGACACTTTAAAACACTGGGAAAAATGGTGAATTTTTATGGAACATTCTTCGTATCTGCAAGCACTCAACTACTTAAAAGAAAATGTATTTTTCAAATGTGTGCAGCATTGATTTGGCATCTTTATGTTAAAATTAATTAATTTTATGGTGTTACCTTCTGGCTGCTGCTCATGACAATATAGAGTTTGCAGTTATAGCCCATTATAAAGGGAAGGGCTGCAAGAGGGTGTTAACAGCCTATTTAGGATATAAAGCATTGTGCAGCACACAGATTTAAATTCAGGTGCAGTATAAGGTCAGCCTTGAATTGTATGTATAATATGTTTGTCAGGCACCCCATGTGTAAAACTGACAGCTCTAACCTAGTTGCCACAGGCTGTTTTATACAGTTGGGAATATTATGTCTCTTTGACTTCAGTGATGTACACTTGAAAAGAAAATTGTTTCATTTTGAGGAAACTTGGAAAGTCAGAACCTATTGCATTAATAAAATATAACATAAACTTTCTAGTTAAAAAGGCTGTTTGGAAGTAGTTAGCATCAGCTCATGCCACAATTAAATGCAATACGTATGTGTTAATAAGAATAATAATAATAAAAAGAAGACTAACGAGGCTCACATAGTCTGGTTTTATTCTTGGATAAATCTGACACATGTAAAGTCTGGCTTTGCCCTGCTACATTGGAAACGTGAGCTGAATGCTCGGAACACTCTGGAATTCAGGAAGTGCTTGGTGCATGGCTCTGAGAGGAGTGCACAGACCCAGCAGTGCTCTGGCCCTCCTGCAGGACTTGAACCTCATGGTTCCTGCATGATCCTCAAAGTCCTGCTGCCCCAGGACAAGGGGCTGCTTTCTCACTGCTAACTTTAGGATACAAGTTGTTTCCCACCACCACCTCCATCCTGTGGAGTTGCAAAGCTGGGACCCTACCTATTCCCAGATGATTTGGTAACTATGAAGCTTTGTTGTCCCTATTTTATATTTAGCTGGCTCTAACCTGGACAGAATAGGGAGGATTGCTCTGGGTGAGAAGTTGTCTGGTGTTTAAATTCAATTGATTTGCACAGGAGAGTTGCCTCTGCCAGGGACTGCTCATGATTCACTCCTGCCTTTCAGAAACAAAAGGACAGCGGAATGAGACAGGGTGGCTTGGAAGGAGCACGTTGATGAAGAAATTCAGGCACACAGTAGCACTTTCCAAAGTCATGTAATGGCTCTGGAATAGAATTGTTTCTCGACCTCCTCCCTCAGCAGAAAGTCACTCTTACACCACCAGAACAAAACAGAGCAGGGGACATTGTGCAGCAACTGCAGCAGTGACAAAGGTGGAGGCTCTGACAGGACAAGGACTGAGCAGTATTTGGTTAACATCTCTCTGCTATGTCATACAGTTTTCTTCCAGAGAACAACAGCACTGTTTCCAATCATTTCTCCACTTCCTCAGAAAAAATGTGTGATGATTTATCAGGCCATTGCACACGGATCTAAAAAGTCCAGCTCTTCACAGAAAGGTTTGAAGGTACAAAAGTTTTTTATGAGCTCTCCTGGGAGGTAGCTCCTCAACTGGTGTAAAACAACACTCAGTAATATCAAATGGAAATAGGCCAATTTATATTGCCCAAGGATTTTGTAGTTTTATTTCTTATATAAGTGTTCCCAATATCTTTCAGTCACCTCCCTAAAAGGTACAATTCAGATTGAATATTTATCATCCCTCTATATTTCTTATCTTCACTTTAAATTGGAAAAGAAAATAACAAGCTGTCTGCAGAGTAATCAGTTGCTATAGTAAACATTACTTTAGCATACAATGCAGTACTTATCTCTGCTCTGTTTAATTAAATCTGTGGTATATACTGTCATTTGCCTATGCAGAGCAAGTGCTCTTCTCTCCAACCCAAAACTTACTTTCACTAAATAACTCTTTGGCTTTAGAATAAATTTGGAAAGAGGTTAGATTAGCCTGATTTTCCACATTCCCCACGTCACTCATATGTGCAAAATGTGCGTTACTGCTCTGAACAAGCAAACTTCAGCACACAAGTTGTAATGATGGAAAAAATACTTACCCTGTGGAAGAAAAGACACTTTTACTGGCCTTATTTATCTTCTAATGATAATGGATGTTCCAGGCCTAGTGTATAACTGACTGTATGAATTTTTAAGTTGGTAGGATTGCATGCAGGCACAATCACTAGTGAAGGGCTGAAGTATGAAGGTACAAAATAGACACGAAACTCATGATTTCAAGCATTTTACGAAGGAATATTTAGGTCTGAATTGCTTAGGTGTGCATATATGTACAAAACAAGTGTTGGTGGTATAGTTATACATCATTTGTTCAGCTGGTCCAAATCTCCAAAAGGTCCTTCTCCATCAGAGAAAACAGTCAGGGCTGTATCAGCAAAGTGTCTGGCCCTACAAGTCAGAAGAGAAAGGCATTAAGCTGTCTGGGAAAGTCTCTAGGACAAATGTAACCCAAGGCAAGTTTTCCTGCCACTGAGAAAGCACCTAGAAAGACATTTTAACTGCAGATCCAGCTCTTAAACCAAGGCATTGCTTAGAAGGCAGCAACACCTGACAACTATCTTCAGGGAAGTCTTTGTGCCCCAGTTCACAGAACCAGCTCCAGCAGGGCAGTTCAGCTCAGCTGCACAGCCCAGCAGCTGCTCTGCACTGGCTGTAAATGACTGGTCCTGCAACCCTCACAGGGGTTTGGGACCCCATTCTACACCCAGGTATGTGCAGATCATGGCTCAGCACTATAGAGTGAGAATCATAGAACATCCTGAGCTGGAAGGAACTCACCAGGACCATCAAAGTCTGCACAGAGCCCCAGGAACCACAGCCTGTGCCCAAAGCTCAGATACTCGAAGAACAGTTTGCTTCTGAGGCTCCAAACACTGTGTTAGACCCTGAATAATCCAAAACGGAACTATTAAAAACAATAAGAACATAGCACTGGCTGTAGGGTGAATTTCTGTCGGTGCACTTGGCAGAGATGATGTTTTTCCTCTGGTTTAACACTTGTACCCGTTCAGTCACTCTGCAGAGTGCATATCCTTGCTACAGAGACACGGAACACTGCATTGTTTCACAGCTCTGTGCTGGGGCCCACGGGCACTGATCTAATTTCCCTGCATCAAAACAAGGCATCTGGAATATTACAGCACAACCCACAACCAGGCTGGAGCCAGTGCAGCCTCCACACTGCTGGTGCAACTGTGTCAGTTCAATTCTTTACGCTTTCTTCACCAGCAAAGTCTCATCTCCCCAGTCTAATTGTGTCAGCTAATAACCAGGAACAGCAATGGAAAATCTACGGGAAGTCAAAGGAACAAACCGGAATGATGAAACAGCAGTTCCCATTCCTGATCTTTAGTTACTTACTCTTAAAGCTGCAAAAAAGATTTTCATCTCAGCTCCAGCACATCTTTTTCAGTGCAAGAACCCCAGCTTTGCACACTGGAAATGGTGATCAGTAGCTGCCTGTTCAGACTGCCACTTGCTTATTGTCCAAATTATTCTCACATAGATTTTCTTCAGTACTTAGGATATTGCAATAATCTGGAAAAATCTGATTATTGTCCAAATTATTTTCACATAGATTTTCTTCAGTACTTAGGATATTGCAATAATCTGGAAAAATCTGATTATTGTCCAAATTATTTTCACATAGATTTTCTTCAGTACTTAGGATATTGCAATAATCTGGAAACATCTTAACAAAACTAGGCTCTTTTATGAAGATTTAGACTATCCTCACACTAGTCATGTCTTTTGCTACATAAGGTGAAAAATTATATGATCGCTTTCATAAAAGACATATTTAATTGTAAACCGTATTGCAAACATCAAAACGTTCTCCAGCTTCCAAAATTATTCTGCAATCATGTTTAATAATATTCCCTATCATATTTGCTAAGACATCATATTAAACAAATAAATTTGTTGTTGAAATACTGCATAATGAAAAAGGAAATATGTTTATTTTTTTAATAAGTTCGATGTTTTTTAATCAGTTCAATGTGAATTCAATACAGCCAATCTTCTCTTGGTACCACTTCCCTTATTGAAATCAATTCTTTAAAAGGGAAGGCAATGAAAAAAAAAGAGAATGTAAACGAGTAACAGTCAATGGAAATAATCATAGAATCCTAGAATTATTTGGATTGGAAAGGACCTTGGAGATGATTTTGTTCCAAGCCCCCCTCCCATGGGCAGGGACACCTTCCA
This sequence comes from Dicaeum eximium, assembly GCA_013396995.1. Taxonomy (NCBI): domain Eukaryota; kingdom Metazoa; phylum Chordata; class Aves; order Passeriformes; family Dicaeidae; genus Dicaeum; species Dicaeum eximium. Next base: position 1,369,517 of record VWZP01008455.1, on the reverse strand, counting down.
CTATCCCAGGTTGCTCAGAGCCCCATCCAACCTGGCCTTGGACACTTCCAGGGATGAGGATCCCATAGTCCCTTTCCATTTTTGACAGACTGACTGGGAGTTCTGCCTTTAGACTTGTGCAGAGGTAAAAGCTGTCTCCCCAACAAAGCAGTCAGAAGTGATGCATCCTTGGTCCTCCTGTGTGCAATTCTGAGTCCAGCCAGTTATCAAATCTGGCTCCTGCTTTTAGCAGAACAAACCACACAACTTCCCTCTGTGCTTGAGAATTGGTGCTCAGTGGTTACTTGAAGCACTTTGGATGATTTCTTTGTCCCCACGGTGGTATCTTAGGTAGATGAAAACTTCTTACCTAACTTCATAAAGAAAACACTATGAATTCTAGGACTTCTCTTTGCGATTGAATTAAAAAAAAAAAACATACAAAAGAGTGCCAAACAATATACAGAAGAAGTTAGCAGCTTTCACAGTTGCATATTTTTGGAAAAAACAGTCAATTTGGCACGATGATGATGCACTGCAAATTCCAGAGGCCAAATAACGAGAGATCCTGTCAGCTGAGTGCAGGACTTGGTGCAATGCCTGTCGAATCCTGAGTGATAGGAGAACTTGTGCTGCCAGACTTCACTGCCTGTCACTTATACCCCCTTTATTTTCACACAATTTACACGTAGCCACAACTATTGTTGTAAAGATAATCCCATGCCACAGCAAAGAAATGGAAATGGAAATTCTCTGTGAGGTGGCATCAAACACTCTGATTGACGCTTTAGACATGCAAGGCAACAAATTTTCTGGGGAAACATGACATTTAAATTGCCATAGGACTCGTTCTGGAGACTTTTGATTTTGTCCATGTGCATGGCCAGTTTCATCTTCTACCAGTTAACTCTATGGTAGAAGGAAATTTTATTCAATATATGGGCTGAATATTATTTTATACAATTGCAGATTCAGAATCTTCTCCTTTTGGAAATATCCTGTTTGATAGTTTATTTTTAAATGTCCTCAAAAGGAAAATAATTGCATGTGTAGGAATTTAAAAAGCAAGAGTTATATAAAGAAAGTAGCTTACCTTGTGATAAACTATTCTGTCAACACTTGAGCTGAACTTCATAATTTTTCATTCCTGTGAAGGATATAATATTCTGGATCACTTTCAGACAGGATTTTTTTTTTTATTTTTCATTTTAAGAGCTGAGCAGAGTTAGGATTTTGTTTTCTACTCAAGAAATCTGCCTTCTCATCCTCTTCTCAGTGCCTGGATCTCAAATACCATTTAGTAATTTACAACACCAGTTTGTCATATGCCATTTCCACCAGGGAAAGGACATTAGCCCTTGTCTGTTCTTCACAATAATTAAGAAAAAACAGGCGTATCAAATGGACTGGATGTATCCCAGCCTTCGTGGTTCAGGTATGATCATCAGAGGAGTAATTTGTAGGATCTGGATGTCTCTAGAGCTGTAGGAAACTGAGTGTAAGCCTTGTGCTCCTGTCAGCCCATTTTGCTCATTGAGTATGGAGCGCAGCAGAATAGTATTGATTCTCCTTCGACCCTTCCTTCATTTCCTATGGTCTCAGCCTGTTCCAAATCACCCAGAAAATATGGCTCCAGCAGCAAAAACTTCACAGGTGTCAAATCCAAAGCAAGAGATAACAGAATTAGCTGCATCAACTTTACACAGATGAAGATTCCCTCTAGCACAAGGTGTATTCTCCAGGTGTCAATCTGGCCAGTTAAGTTCATTTTGTACTGACTGAACTTAATGGGCCGTAAAATCTCTTTCACTATAAGCAATTCTTATGCAAACCTAGAAGCTAAAATAATTTGTTCTCTCTTTTTGAAGCCAAAACTATAAGTCCCATGAGTTTCCTTGCAAATTGACCACACTTTTCTTTCCCTGTGCAATGCTGTTTTGTCCACTGGAGAGAATGATATAGCTAATTTCTGCAAAACAGTGTAAAATTATTATAATCAACACTACTCCTGCTTCCTCTCCAGTATAACACTGCAATCAGGAAAGAACATTTATGGACTTCTTCCATGGAGCCCTGAATTTGCTCTCTTCTTGTTCTCCTCAAATCCATTAGCAGGCCAGGAATCAACTATGCCAGTATGTTCATCTAGGAGTTGCTGATTGAAAGAATTTTGAAGCCCAGAATAAAAGGCCTGGATCAAAGACGCCTGTCTGAAGCAATCTGTCTGGGGAACCATGGGAAAGAATTCCTATCACAATGGGAAAGATAAGGTGACTTAATCCCAGAAGTAGTTACTATCAGGAAAGAGCAAAAACCACCATGAAGACAGAAAGAACCTTCCATGCACTATGGCAGGGGGCCAGAAACATTGAGGTGCTGCAGTGTTTGGCTGCTGTTTCCAATCCCCTGGGCAGGAAGGCTGCAGGTGATGGCATGGAGGTACAAAAAAACCCTTCACAGAAACACAAATGCCTGTGCTTTTCTTCATTCATGTGAGTAGCACAGATACTTGCCTGAAATGCTGAAGTATCACCTTTAATAAAGATAGTATCCATAAAAGAGCTTGCCTTCAGAATCCCTGCTTACTGATCAGCATTCCTTTTTTGTTGTTTTTAAAGTGTTGCAGGCATTCTTGACATTTGTGCCGTCTGAAAGTTACAGCTGCACTCCCAATCCTCACTTGAAGGCATCCTCACCACTGAGAGCTTTTCTGAGAAATGGCAACCTGTCCCCTCTTCCAGAAGTGTGATTTTTGAATGGAGTGCAGGCAGATGATTTCAGCTGAATGGGTGTCTTCTAGAGGAAGACTCTTACATCTTATTTTCTTTGTGTGATAGCAAAAGCCTGAGTCTATTTATTCAATTACCATGTGTTTGAGCCTACAGGCTTTGCATGCTTCTGCCTAGCTAAAATAACTCGCTCCACTGCTGCAATCTAATTGAAAGAGTTCTGTGCAGTCTCATTATGAATTATTCTGTGTTATGCTAGGAAGGCTAGAGGTTGTGAAACTAGTTATATCAGCAAAGCTGGCATCTGATTTCATTAGCTGGCACTGTAATTGCCTTACATTTGATGGGCCTCATACTACCACTCCTGCTCAGAGAAAATTTCTGTTGCCTTTGTTTCAGAGCTGTCAGTTCCACTTTGGGAGCTTATGGCTCTGTAATCTGGCACTTCATACCACAATGAGCATCTGGCTGCCAAAATATCCCAAGCAGCCAGGGTGCAAGGAGAGTGGAGAAGCCATGTCTTTAGGAAAATGCTTGTACTAGTCCAGGCAACTCTAGAATTTGACCAGTCCATTTTAGAGCACTCTGAATCATTACAGTCCTTTCACACCTGGCCAGTTTGCCCCACAGAAACACCATCATGTCCAACAATTCTCCAGGAAACGCAAGACCAGGAGGTTTCCAGGACAATACCTGGTGCCAGATAAGGACAGTCCTGAGACAGAACTGGGTCAGTGCTGGCACAGGAGTAGTGACAAGGTACAAGTGTTTCCAAGTGTTTCCAATGCCATCCTCTTCCAGAGACATTGAGCAGTGTGGCTTTCTCCAGCAGGATTTTGGGAAGTGGCCAGGCCAGTATTAGTGTCTCTTTCCCCTAGCTTTTTTTCTTTTTTAAGCATTTATCTCAATCACTGAAGTACTCAAATAGTTAATCAACAGGTTTTGTCTCTCTGCCAGTGGGAAAGTAAGTGAAAATGGGATCCTCTGTCTCTGCCATTCACAGGAAGAAAGATGTCATATACCAATTATTAAGTTTCACCTAGATTTATGGCATGTGTTTGCCATGCAAAATGAAGACATTATCCACAAAGATTCTATGATTTATTACCTGGAGAGGTGATGCATCACTAAAGAAAAGGAAATGGTGGAGGAATAATAAAAGAGAGAGCTAAACACAGGCAGCAGTAAGGTGGCAAAGGTTTTCTTCCTTTGCCTACAGAAATTATGTGTCTAATTCATGTACCTCTTTTAGCTTGAAGAAAGGAATTGGAATTCACAAGAATTTCTGCAAGCAACCTCAAATTGCAGCTGGAGGTCACATTCTTCTATCAGTTTCTTATCACTGTTCTCTAGTTCAGTGTAGTATTTGCAACTGTCTTTTCCTCCTTCGAAATTCTCTGAGTCTCTGCAGAAAGTCTATGAAGTAAACTAATATACCCATCATTTCTGGAAGAGTTGTGAACTTCAGTCTGTCGTTTTCTCCCACAGCCAAGGAGCATTCCTTCACATTCCATTCACAGTGTTCCTTCTTCAGGAGCTTCAGGAGGTGTGAGCTTGGGCTCCTCCTGTGCCAGAAGGAGCAGGCACAGCCCCTGGGGCCAGAGACCATTAGACCATAACACCACCACTGAGAATCACATCAAGAGTCACTGTCAAACACCTCCCAGCAAATCAAATTCAATCCTCTCCAGCTGCTGAGATAAGAATAGCACAATTGTCCAAAATACATCACATTCTGTAGGAGCTCTCCAGATCCTTTTAAATCTTTTCTTTGGAAGTGTGCATGAAAAGATAAAGTTACTGTCACATTTAGCAGGATGTCACTCAATTTTTTCTGTCTGCTCCTAAATACTTCATCAACCAGTTTGATGCAGTAAAAATCCCATGGTTTCAGTAAAAAATTAACTGTAAAACATTAGCTTTTAGAGAAAAGCTATAAACCAGTTTGTAATAAGCAAGCTGCCTTTGTGCTTGACATGGTGCTTCCAATACATACAAAAATGTGAAATGGCTGAAGCACTTGAGGAATTTAATCCAATGTTTGCCCTTGTTTCTACAGTAGGGGTAGAAGACACCAATATAACTTGGGTACATTTTACATAATGTTATATACTGTTGGCATACTACTTGAATTTGTATAAAGTTTTCAGCTATCCTTGGATTAATCAGCTTTTTATTTGTTTTCCTGTGGAGTCCTATGGCAGCAAAATCTTCAGTAACACATAGTAAAACTGAGCTGGTCAAGCAACCATCATTTCCCAGAGAAATACATCCTAGTGGGGTAAAAATTACTGAGTGATCTTGAGGAAGAAGGTGTAATTACATACACAGTGCAATATTTCCAATGAAATTTCAGAGCAGGCCTGAAAAAATGAATTTTCCAGGCATCATCGAGTTCACAATGTGGAAGAATGAGTGCGAAAAAGAAATCAAGACAGAACTGCACAGAAAAATAAAATAAAATAGAACCCAACATTCACACCTGTACATCCCTAAAGAAATAAGAGTATCTGATCAGATCAGGGGGAAAGCAGTTGAAAACACAGAGGCTGGGGTACACCTGAGAAGAGCCACCAGTTCAGTCACAACAGGAAGGCTGACAGTGCTTCTTTACGACAAAAATGTCTTTGCTCCGGAGGCCCTTGCAAGCAAAATGGATCAGAATCATTCTCCCCACACTGTGTGGACAAGAGAGTGAGAAATGAAGCTGAGCCATCTATTAAACAGCTCTGTGATGGAGCTGTCACATCATAAGGTGAAAGGAAAGTGAAGCAGAATCTGTGATAAACCTAAGGCAGCATTTGTTAGATAAATGGAAGCAAGTGACAATAGACAACAAGCCAGGCTGTCTGGGCAAAGACTTTGTAGTTCTGTATTTTCAGGTGACAGAAAAGCACACCAAGATTTTTAAAGGCTTTTGTTCCCAGAACCACTGACATGTCACTAGGGAATGTCAGCAAATAAAGAAATAACACTTTTTTTTTTGCAAAAAGATACATAGTGCAAAAGAAGGAAAATAAGGTTGTTATGAATATTCAGTCACTGGTTTACCTAACATTTCTGAGGCGTTGGCAATTGACCATTTCTATCCTGTTTTAGTGCCCAAAATGCATTTTGGGTACAGAACTGTGGGAAGCAGGTTTTACAAAGAATAATATTAGGAGTGCCAGGAGGACTGTTGGTCTGAGACAACCTCATATGACTTCACTTGAAGAGGGGCACTAGGGTAACATCTCTCAGATGTAGCTTTCCTCCCAAATTCATTGATTCCAGAAGTGCCAGAAAACTGGCCTTGAATAACAACTATGAGGAATGAAATGATGGCAGTTCACAGCCCTCTCCTGAGTAGAAAACAGCAATTAAACACTGCATTAATTTAGTGCTCACTGAGAGTTATCTACCTAGCTCCAATCAAATCAGATTTATGCTCTAGATTACTTGTAAGCTATGTTTAACTAAAAGGGTGCAACAAAGTTGAATGGGGTACAGTTTTCTTTATATTTTTGTGGATTACACAAGAATCATCTATGGCCATTTACTCTAGCCAGGGTAGATCTGGCCTGCTGCTTCTAATGTGAAACTTTATACTATTCTATCCCCCAGGGAATGAAAAAACCTCTGTGAAATTAAGCTCTTGAAGCTGTATCATAAAATCAGACATAATGAGACAAGCACCAGCAATGCTGATGTCAGGAGCTGAAAAAGAAGTTGAATATTCTCTGAATGAGGCCCACATGCTTCATTCCAGAGAGACTTCTTGCTATATTGCAAGGCATTGATAGCAGTACCATCAACTCAACTAAAATCAGAACCTAGCAGGATATTGATCTGCAGGACTTGAAAGCACTCTTAAGAACCTTGGCCACCTTAATATCAAGCAGGAGCAAACTACAAAATATGTCCATTGCTCCTTAGTATATCTGCTATCAAATTTTTCCACATCTCAGAAACTTTTTACTGAGTTTATATAGCTTATTGTGGGAGTAATAGAATGAGTGAATAAAATAAAAGTATTCTATCTTCTGTGTCATTGAAATGCAATCAGATTTGCTCAAAGAAAAAGTGCCATACCATCTCCATCCTCAGTGTTAACATTCAGGACTTTCTCCCAGGTTTGCTTATCTGATAAAAAGCCTCTCCACCTGGAGCCTGATATTAATGCATAAATCCCAGAAATGTGTCTAGAAAAGTTCACACTATTCAACTAAAAAAACATCAAGCAGAACATGAAGGGAGGATAAAACCCTTTCAGGTTAAAATATTATTTCTATATTTCCTTTGGAAAGAATAAAAACAGACCACAATCTCAAGGGAAATTGTAAATTCCCCAAGGAACAAACAAAAGAGCTGTAAACTTTAGAGATTTAAGATATTTGAATAAAGCAGTTTTGCAAATTAAATATTCAGAAGTCTGTTGTTTATTTAGGCCTCAATATCGTAATGATGTCAGACTGCAGCATGGAGATAAACAAGCAATGAACTGGAGACCTCTGGTCCTAAATATATCAGCTCCTTGTGCTTGAGTTTAACGACCAACCCTGGAGCTAAAAGTGGTAACAGCATATCATTTGTGGATTGGGACCTAAGAGGCTAGGAAAAGGCACTGACTGCTGGCCAATAAACACTTAATCATGTCTGTCCATCTCTCCCGGGGTTTTACTCTGCTGTCCATCACTGTACCATCCCACAGCCTTCATGTAAAATCAATAGCAGTGGTGCAATCCCTGGAGGTGTCACAGAAACTCCAGCACTTCTCCTCTGCTGGGTGTTTGCACAGCCACAGAGCCACAGCCTTTGAATTTAATGAGACTGTTCAGGAGTACAGCGTTAAGAAAACTTCCTGTAATCGCACAAACGTTGAACTATTCCTCCAAATATTGGTGCTAACAGAAAGGACCAGACTCAGATACTACATCCTGTAGCTCAGTTTGAACATTTGATGAACAAATTACTTTGTTGTTTATCCATCAGCTGCACCCCTGTCATCATCTAAAGAAAGGGAATAGACAAATTGACAAACACTCTTAGGAAGGACTGCCTCATTTCATAGAGGAAGTAGTTTACTGTCTGCCCCTTACAGCCTTTGTCAGTGTCAATCCCCTGTTATTGTTACTATCCTCTTCTGTCATGCTGATACTTCATGCACTTCATTTTACAGCACACTCAACACACCAGATCAGTTAGAAATAGATGTATTTACATATTCATATTCATTCCGTTCCATTTACTACCCATGCAAGACTGAGGTTCAGTTGTGCTAACTCCAAAACAGGTAATATTTAAATACCAGTCTGATTTTTTCCAGCATAAAACAAGTATATAGTAATTTCATTTCTCTGATTCTTCAAGTTTTAGTCGATTCCTTAGGAAATCGATAGAAATGCACCTCAGAAAGAAACAGGCAAATAAATAGATCCCAAAGTTTGTACATAAAGCTCCCTCTCTTCTCGGTTCACTGAGAGGTGGCAGCAAAGTGCTCCTTTCCTCAGTTTCAGAGCTGCCACAGTTGCAAACAAGCATTTTGTGAACACATGAGCTAAATATCCTTTCAGATGGATCACCAAAAGCTTCATTAACAAAAGCAGATTTTCTTCAAGGGATAGGATTTGTCTCTTTCTATTGCCACAGCCAAGGAGCAGATAAACCCAACTACTGATATATCCAAAACCCCCACGAGCTGCCCATGGCTGGCACGAGGGCAGGCCAAGGTCAGTGGTGAGGTACCCAAAGGAAACTTGTGCAGCATCACAGGAGCTGCCTTTCACATTCTGACCTGTGCAACAAGGTATAATGTATGGATGGGTTGGCCAGTGAATCGCTCCAGACCCAGGAATAACCACCCAACAATGCTCTGAATATTTTCTGTACATGCTACCATACATTGATATTTATATAGGAGAACTGCAATGGGAGAAAGCACAAGAAATCCAAGCTTCCTACTGCCCACTTTGAAAGCATGCCAACCCAGAAAGTTGAACAGAAGTAATTTCTCCAATTCCACCTGACTGTACAGTTAAGAATTGAAGCAGCAGTTCTTTGCATACAGATGCAATTTCTTAATGTGTTCTTCCTTTTTTTTTTTTTAATATAGACTATTTGATTGTTGCTTTCTTGCCATTCAATGTCCTAACTAAAAATATACTGGATTTAAATGCTAAAGACATCAAGAAGAAAGAAAAGTAATGGAATGTCAGTACATTGCCACGAATCTTAGATTTTCATTGACAATAACGTGTAACACATATGCCACTAAGGCCATGGAAAGCTCATAGCTGAAAGGACCAGGAGAATTTATTGTGAACAGCTACACATTACACACATTATTTCAAGAACAATCTAATAAAGCCTAATTGGTTGAATAATATTAGGAGATTGACAGCAACTACTTTAAACTCACTGTCTTCAAGTGAAAAGCCCACGTTTGCAATAAACCTCAGAGCAAAAGTTTTTAAAAGTGGCTCTGCAACTTTCAGGCTACTTTCTCAAACCATTCCAATAGCCAAGGTTTCCATCTCTCACAGATCCTCCTCAGCTCTCAGCACAGAGCTAGTCCTTCTGTTATCCTCTCTGTTATCCTGCTGAAGGCACAGGATACTGGGGAAAAAAAAACCAAAAAAGGCTTGAGGTTGCTCCCACTGCAGCATCAGCAAAGGCAGATGGGATTTGCATGCAGGCTGGGTTTGGACAGCCCACAGAGGCTGCAGGTGTGGACACAAAGTGCTTTGTGAGCAGCTGCTGCTCCTGGGGCTGGACACTTCAGTTACCCAGCAGAGATGAGCAATGCTCTTTCCTGCTGTGCTGAATCAGAGAGAAGCTTTTTCTTAGCATTCATTTGATTCATTCAAATGAATCCTCTTAAGGAATTATTGTATGGGAAGTGAAGTCCTACACCTCACAGGTTTAGTTTTGCTTGTTTTATGGTATGTACAATTGTCTGGGTATCATTTCTCTGGCAAAATATTTTATAGGTTTCTATTACAGCTATTTTCGGAATACTTGCAAGGGCAAATGAGAGTTACATTTTCATTTCCTGGGCACACAGGAATGCCAGATATGGGAGGAAGAATCTTTTCTGGGTTTGTCTCTTAAAACTGCCACTAACCTATAGCAGTATTTTCTCACCCTCCTCTTCCCTCCCTTTGGGCAAAATGGTACCTCAAAGGCTCCTAGTTTTATGCAATGCTCTCTAAGCCTCCTCTTCCCCAACTCCACACTCCCAAAATAGAGAGCTACAGCTTCCCCTATTTTTGTCTCTTCCTAAAAAGTTTTAAATTTTTTTTTTCTTTACAGTATGTTTCAAAACTGCAGAAGAAATGACAGAAACCAGTAAAAACTTTACAGCATATCCCCTTCTCCCCCACTTCACACTCTATACTCTGTAATTAGAAAGAATTGTATTGCTTTTTGTTTTTCTGAGGCTTTCCAGAATAATTCAACTTTCAGCAAAAAACATATCTGGAAATACACTTATGTCCTAAACATAGAAATAAAAATGTTCTAATGAAAGTTAAGTTGCAGTCGTACCTACAGCATTCCCTACTGTGAAGGTTACTGTTTAAAAAGTCTGATTATAATGCACCATCTGCTTGGCTTTTTTACACTCGCTTTATTCTTTATTGTGTGCTGTAATTAATGAGGCTTTCTGTATTATTACCATAATGGCCGATGTTTTTCTTTATAAATGAGAAGCAATAGCTCCCTGATGAAAATTTCAGCTTACTTCAACAAATGACAGGAACTGCCTTAAGCCTGGATGGTGGTTTGGGTGTCACTGCAGTAGCAGAAGTCTCAGCACCACTGCAGCCACAGTGCTTTGAAACACTGGGACACTGAAATGATAGATGAGCTGGATGAAGTCAGGATGGCAACCCTGTCTGTAAAGGACAGTTGTCATATGTGACTACTATACACTTTGGCAGATAAGGAAAGAAATGAGACAAAATAATTGAATATCAAATCTCTCAGTGAGTTTTTGCTTCATCTTTGTTCCATGGCTATGAAATATATCACGAAGATAAGGACATGCTGCTGATGCCTTTTGACTAGCAGGACAATTTCTGTGTGCTCCAGCTGCCTCCTTTGTGGGTTTTTTCTTTAAGTTGCAGACTGCCTTATCTTCGTGGAGAATGAGGGAGTTTTTTAGATATACAAACCCAGCATTCTTCCCAAAAAAAAGAAGAAATTGCATGACAAACAGGACCTCTGGTTTGGTTCCATGTGGACAAGGGAGCAAAATGCCACACAACATAAATCAATCCCTGGCTTTCAGTTCCCAGATAAGCATGATGTCCTAAAAGGTTCTTTTTGTCATTCTTGACTTTGTCTCTTTTCTACAACTTTCTATAAACACCTCTCACTCTGCAGACCCCAGCTGTACGTGTAAGACTTGTGAACTTGCTATTCAGTTTTAGCTAAAGCCTAAGAGAAAATCAGCTGAGGCTGAAATGACCTCTGATAGTTACCTTTCAAACACTTAACAGCCATCTTCAAAAACACATTTCTCCATCTGCTCATCAAGAAAAATGATTTCTGATGGTCTGCACTCACCATTCATTCAGGACTGATTTTCTCATTTGGATGGAATTTTATGGAGCTGATTTTCACTCTCTCAGCCTCTCTCAGGTTATTAAGACAGACCTGTTCAGTCTGACAGCACGGATGCAACAGGGCATGACTGGGCTACATTAACAATTCTATGCAATTTGATCTGTGCTATATGCTATTAACCTGTTTATGCTGGTTAGAAATCCCTGGAATACTAGGTATACTGAAACTTCCTCACCATTTCGAATAAGCTGGAGGAAACCTGAGGAATTAGGAAGGAAAGTATTGAAAAATTCCTAATGTCACAGAAACCAACAGAAGAAAGATCTTAACATTTAGCTTATATTTTAATAGAAATCTTCTATCAGGAAAGGTCTCCACTAAATATATATATGCACATACACATATATATACAGGTAGTGACACACACATATATGTACATGTATCCTCTGTGCTTTAAATAGTGCAAGAAATATTTGTCTTATCACTTCCACTGCCTCAAAAGAATGAGACACTTCTGCAGGATATAGTGGTGACAAGTTTGCATCAGGCACAGTGCCACTGCTGGAGCCTGTGCTTCTGATGTAAGGCAGCATGAACTGAACTGCTGCTTCCAATGAGAGGTTAAAATAAAAAGTCATTGCTATTCTCCAGGAACTCTGGACAAGAGATGAATCCCTTCCCAAGACTATTCATTGTCTGCTTATTGACTGGCACTCATATTTTTATGTTGTATCACAAGATCATACTTAGCATTAAAGCTAAGTGATTAATTCATAACAATTACTGCCTAATAAAGTCTTCTCTTCTTCACAGAAGACAGATGTATTTTGCAAATTCCTCAGTTATTTGTTGTTCTGAAGTAATGAATTAATTGCAATAATTTTCTGTTTTATAGGGTGGCAACAGTCGTGCTCTCAGTTGAAACATGGCATGTGTCATACCAGGCATACATTATTGTTTTTCTTTCCTTGCTGGCAATATGAGATGCAATTATTGAATGAAACATGCTCAAACTCTTACACAGATATAAATTTCATTGGAACTTGGGGGAGTATTCATTGGCAATATTAAAATTCTTTTAAATAGTTTCAGTTATAAATAAGACTTCATGACTTGAGCATTCCTACATTATGCACTCACATTAATGTCTGCAGGATGATGAGTGGTGAAGTTCTCTCCTTTGTAGAGAACTGAACCAGGGCCACAGACACTGCAATAACTGTTCCCAGAACCCAGCAGAGATAAGGAAGTTTATTCTCAGTATTTATCCCTTCAAACTCTCTTATTTGTTATTAATCCTACTCTGAATTCCATCAAGTAAGTCACATGTAGCCTTCAGTAACAAAGGGATTCATTCCAGTATATAGCTCAACACTCATTATATAGTTAAAAGTCTAAGGAAACTAAATCCAAAGTGAATAAATAGTGATTTGCTCAGGATACTACACTTAAGATGTACGTTACCTCAAACATAAAATCATCACAGCCAATAAATGAGCTGTCCATGTAGATTTTCTGTTGTTTCCCTGAATTTTTATTACAGTACACAGGATTTTGATCCTAAATTACTCTTAAAACAAATCACATACCTCCTATGGCAACTGTGGTTAATGAATTGGTTTTCACTGGTTTTCTAAAGAAAAAAATTCAGCATTTTCTGAAGCACAGATTGGTAGCATAAAAATACCTCTTGGGGTAGAATTTTGATTGTAGATTTGCCTGTATGCACTAAAACATTCCCAGTGTTCCTAGAGAAACAAAATCATCAAAATACATTTATTAAGGACAAACAATACACATAGCAGAAGCTATACCTGACAGTGCTATATTTAACAGCTAAGCTTGCAAATGCTACTTTATTAAATCAGATGGATACTAGAAATGGTTGCTTAGAGAAATTTTATTCCAATTTCTTTTGTGAGGCAGAATGCAAAAGAATGTTTTAGGCTCTGCTACAGCCAAGCTGATGGCTAAAGCATTCCCATTTTGATTTTTATAACAAATGCATATTAATTAAAAATATGGTAATTCCTACATACTTTTGTAGAAGCTATTAAAGGGGGAGACCATGGGGAAGTTCTTTTTGATTCCTCCTAGCTCTACTAATAGAAAAAAAGCTTTATATTATGATTTCCCAAAGCATGAAAAAATTGTAGTGTATATGTGTACACACACATAAGACTTGAAGGTGAGATAATCTATGTCCATTTCCAAGAGTTTATGAAGAGATTTAGTATGTTGTAACAATCTTCATAAGCAAAACATTTTGGAGTTATTCTGTTTACAGGCTAAAGAAAGTTTTACAGAAATGAAGTCAATAAATGATATGGCTTCTTTTACTGAATAAAATGCATCTATATAGAAGGCAAGCATGAGGCTTTACCCTCTCTACTCATCTGTTCATATAGATACTGTCCCCTGAGGATACAGACTCTGCTCTTTGCCCATCTTCTCTTTGAATTTCCATAAAATTTGCAAATACCATTCAAAGAGAAAATACTAAGGCAGCTGATTTACAAACCCCTGCATAGGGGAGGTGATGCTGGCAAATGCAGTTGGAATTCTGTTAAAAAAGGCTATATGGTCAGGAAACAATTTACAGTCCACCATGGGTAGGATCAATTGTTAGTCAATTGTATTTAATGTTTCATCAGGTTCCTAAAGGCTCCCTGCATGTAATTTGAAGGGATCTCAGAAAGTCACTGTCTGTTTTTCTACTCCAGGAACTTACATTTTGACTACACTTCCATTTTTGAAGAATTGATACATTAGCTGGTAATTGATACATTAATTAGCAAAAGAGATGCCTGGAAGCAACCCTTGCCAGTCCCATGTGCAGGAAGATTGCTGTTTGCTGGTAGTTTTATTCTAAAGAGAACAGATTACATCACAAATCATCACAGTCTCATCTGTGTGATTCCATTTGTAGGTATTCTCCCTCTTCTTACAGCTGGTCTCAGAGATGACACAATACAACATAAGAAAACCAGAAAGAAAATTACAAACTTTGGCATTTTTACATAGAGGCACTGAGATCTTTTCAGAGCAGTGGTGATGAAATCTGCCTGCTGTTGTGACTGGGGACAGCCTGGCTCCATCAGCTGTAACTGCTCTTGCCACCAGCTAAGGTAAAAAAAAATCCTCCTTTATTTTACACACTTGTAAATGTCCAAATATGCTGTCTAGACAACAAAGCAGTGAGCATATGCACCAAATGCCATAGTAACTGTTGTCACTCTGCTTTATGTTTAGGCAGTTCAGTTTCCTCTGGAGGTGCACTCAGGTTTTGTTACAAGCTTTTTCACACAGTGCTGCACTTCTTTGTTAGGCTCCTCAGAAAGGTTATGGTTTTTATAAACTTCCATGATCACTGAACCACTTGCTGGTGTCCAACCAATTGTAAGGAAAGTGAAACCTGCCTCCATGACAAAAGATTTTATTGAAATAGGAAAACACAGCAAGCAATCTACAAAATCCACAGAAATAGTACTCTATGACCCCAAACTAGGTAGCATAGTAAGCTTCTTTTAGATCAATACTTCATTTGGCAGAAAAATCAATTTCCCTGCCTCTGCAATCCATAAAATTCATCAGGAAAAAATTGCCCCTCACATATTAGCAGCCCTTTCACCTTACTGGTTTGGAAATTAATTACAATAGACAATTTCAAACCCTGTAACAGGTTGAGGCAACAAGGTATTTCACAACCTGTGAATTAAAACATGGATTAGCTGTGATGGGAACACCTATAGCTTTCCTGATTTGCCCAGCCTCCCTTTGGTAGGGGCAAACAATGCTTTTTTAGCTACAGCCTTCAACACTCTCAAACAGTAACCAGGTTTCATTCCTGGAAAATGCTCAATGTTTGCAGATAACTGTGCAGGACACACAGAGCACCATAAAACAAAGCTTCTTCTATCAGCATCCAAGCAATTTCTCTTAAGGCAGTGACATCTTGCTTTTATTCTTCCGTACAGGAATTGCAGCCCTGGGAAAAACTTGCTGGGAAAGAGTTAAAGAGTTAAAGAGTTAAAGAGCTTTACTGCATGGCTCACGTGGAATTCACAGATTCCCATCAGTCAGCATGGTGGATGTGGGGGTTCCACATTTGACTGCCTCAGCAAACTCTTCATGTGGGAACTTTCCTGTACACTCTAGGGAGTGGCTGATAGGAATGATTCTAAATATAATGTCTTGCTGCTAAATATGGTTTTAATACAATGTACAGAAGATTACTGATCTATTCAAGATTTTGCTTCATACTTAATAAATCTAATTTCTTTTTAGAGTGTTTTTCTACATAATAAACTGAGTTGCTCAGCAGACACAACAGAGGCTGCCTTCTCATTACATCGCTGTTTTGCTGCTACTGTAACCTCTATTCCTCCCCACAAGTAACTGTGGATTTCTTTTTTTTAAGATTGTTAGACATTTCTTTCCTGAATTTAGATGCACTGGATTTTTTAGAGAATTCAAAGTCTTTGTAAGGATACAGTGACATCGAAGAGGTCCAGACTCTGAGAGGTTGTTTTCACTGTATGCCACAGCTCAGATCTTTACACTTTCTGTATTCACAATCCTGTACTGTCTCTGACAGAAGTTCAATAAAATCATCTTTCTACCCTCAATATCTGGGTTCTCAGTGTTGTTGGAACTGAGTGTTATAGACCTACAGTCTATCTCTGCCGAGAAACCTGAACTCCCCTGTCTGCCTCATTATACAGCAGGCCACTGGCAAGAGGGAGCAGCAGCTCTCCTGTAAACTGATGCATCACTTCCACTGTTTTCAGCCTATTAATATATGTCATAAATCCTGAAAGTTTTGTTTTTACACATTCAGATGGTTAGATATCAAAAAAGGTGGGGCCTTATTGTTACTGTTGCTAAGCCTGGTGTTGCCTCTCTTGCTATAAATCTTTTTAAAGTTGGTTATTCCACTACTTTTTCTCTTTAGCCCATGTTATTATTTAAAGTTTTCCCTGTTTTAGACACTTATTTTCACTTTTGAAGTCACAGTTATCACAAAGGTTCTGCATTACTTATATTAAGCAGTGAAAATGTTCCTCATAGCACTAAATGACAGCCTTGCATGCAATTCAGAGACATTATCTGAAAGCTTATATACCTGCTATATATATAAACCTAATGCAGACAGCCATAATAGTCTGTATGAATAGGGAACACTCTGCTTACTGAACCACAGTCATCAAACTGAAAATGAAATTATAGTTCCTCCATCATAATACCCAAGCCAGTATATAATATTATGAAAGAACAAGCACACAGTAATACCTGGGTTAATATTGGTACCATACATTATTGCTCAATGCTATCAAAAACAGCATCTCCAGATTCTTTATTGAAACATATTACATTACTTAAATTGTCATGACAAAGACAGAAGTGTTCAATTTCAGACTGTTCTAGTACCTCAGTTTTTATGAAACTGCAGATTTTTTCTCTATTAGACATATAATTTATTTGCTGATTAAATTCCAATAAAGGAGTTGCTCCTTCCTGATTAAAAAAAAAA
>VWZP01008455.1:1131784-1352213 GCA_013396995.1 Dicaeum eximium | reverse complement strand
AAGGGGTTAGTCTTTCCTGAATAAAAAAAAAAAAAAAAAAAACAAACACGTTTGGGAACGTAAGTTCTAAGCCCTGACAGGAGCATTTTCCTTTGTTCCCACTTGCATCCCAGACTGGAAGACGGGGATTTAAGTGTTTATCCAACTATTTCATCATAAACCACTGAATAAATAATGTTCAGCATAAATAATGCCTCCATATAATGCTAACTCTGCATGCTTCAAGATAGGTGAATTTAATATGAACTGTTGTAAAACTGCATGGGTATCTCAGCCACCACTCAATTTTAGCTTTTCTTTTTTTTTTTCTTTTCAAGCCATGACTGTAAATGGACAATTTGTGCGAGCTAGCTGGTTAACTCTCTGTTACTCACAGGTGGATTACCCAAAGTGCGCACTAAACAGAAACAGATAAGGAAATGCTCAACTAAGGCACACAGCAACCGTGTCTGCAAAGACCAGCCCATCTGACTGCTGAGTTTGCTTCAGACTGTAGACATGACATCTGTGTTCACACCCAGCCTTAAGTCATTCCTGATGGATGGAACAATCTTCACAAATCTGCCTTCTGGGACTCACTTTCATGAAACCTCTGCCCAGATGGTGAACTCATGTCAGATTTTAAGCCCACGTGGTGGACACAAAAGTACCAGGGTTCTGCTCTTCTGCTCCATCCCTCAAGTGGGCCTGAGTTTGGTATCTCAGCTTTGGCACTAACACAGGTTTCACAGAACCATTTAGGTTGGAACAGATCACAGCACCAAGTGCCACATGTTCTTTGTTAAAAACCTCCAGGAATGGTGACTCCACCACTACCCTGGGCAGCTGATTCTAACGCCTGACAACCCTTCCTGTGAAAAAATTCCTCCTAATGTTCAACCTGACATTGACACATTTTACTTGTGGATGAAGAACAGAGGTATTTTGTAGAGCTCAGATTAAATGCCTGTGAAGAGTCAGCTAGATCCCATCAGGCCCTATTAGACTTTAATAGCTTGGGTTAATTTGGTATTTCCGAATAAAAACCAAAAGGCCGTTTAGTCATGAAAAAAGAAGTCGGAACAGCCTCCAGCAGCTCAAGGCTGGCACCTCACACTTCCCAGCCGCTCCAGCCATCGCTGCCTTCTCCACAGAGCCCTTTCCTGCTCCGGTCACCGCACTGGGCCCCAGCCCCAAACCCAGTCAAGGGTTTCAATGAAGCCATTCACCTCAAACACACTTTTACAGGATCATGAATGGGTCGGGCTGGAAGGGACCGCAGCGGCTCCTCCGGTCCAACCTCGCTGCCCAAGCCGAGCCATCCCAGAGCACAGGGCACAGGATCAGCCCGGACAGCTCTGGAGCATCTCCAGCGAGGAGACTCCACACCCTCTCTGGGCAATCTGCTCCCTGCTCGGTCCGTGCACACCGAAGAAGTTCTTCACGTTCAGGGAGGGCTTCCTGGGCATCAGTTCCTGTCCATGCCTCTCTGTCCTGTCGCTGCGCACCACCGAGCCGAGCCCGGCACATCCTGAAACCTTTAGACAGTTACAAACATTAACGATGTCCCCTCTCGCTCGTCTCTTCTCGAGGCTGAACAGGCACAACTCCCTCGGCCTCTCCTCACAGAGATCACGCACGTTCCCTCACACGGGCCTGCCGCAAGGTGCGGGCCCCGCCGCCCGGCCCCCCGCAGCCCCTCGCCCCCCGCCGCTCCCGGGGCCCGCCCGGCCCCTCTCCGCCTCCGCCGGGGCTTCCGCCCGGGGCGCGGGGCAGGGCGGGGACAGCGCGGAAGATGGCGGCGCCCTTGGCCGGGCGGGCGGGGGCCGTGCTGCGGGACCTGGCCCTGCGATCCGCCCGCCTGCGGGGCGAATTCCCGGTGAGTGAGTGAGCGAGCCCGGCCCCGCGTCCCGCCGTCCCTGCTGCCGGCAGCCTCCGCCTCGCTCGCCGTGCCCGCCTCAGCCCCGCGGCCGGCGCGGCTCCGCTCGCAGCCTCCCCGCGCCCGTGGCCGGCAGCGGGANCGGCCGAGCTGCAGCCCCGGCGCTTGCGGGGTCGGGGGAAGCTCTGGCGGCGGCGCCGGCTCGGGGCTGGGCAGACCGAAGCTGACCGAGCTCCCCCCACACCTGACAAAACTGTGAATTATTTCAGTGGCGGAGCTGGGTGACGCTGTGCACGAAGTGACACCGTTTGTCTGAGCACGTTTCGGGTGGCAGCATCGCGTTGGTTTGGCTCAGTGTGGCTGGCCGAGGTCAGGCTGGGGTGAAGATGCCTGGTTGTGCGCTCCTGGGGAAATCGATCCTAGCTCAGGCTTACCGATGGTCCTGAACCTCAGCAGAGCGATGGGAAAGAGTAGATGAGCCTCCTGGAAGGGCTCAGGGGCTCTCTTGAGGTGTAGCAGGAGTCCATTATTCACCCCGATAGCAGCCATGCCGAGCTAAAATGAGATACACACATCTTAGACAGCCCTCGTGCCTTTGGCAACCAACTCTGTTATTTTACCTTTCCATCATGAGCAGCTGCATGAGAATCTTACTTTGGTCCACACTTGTGAGCAGAAGTGTTTTCCCAGAAGCAAAAGCCCCTGGAGCGAACACAGCGTGTTTGTGTGGGCAGGTGCGGCTGCTGGGATCGCTCCTGGCTGCAGGTGCAGGGCTGCGGGGCACGGCTCTGGCATCAAGGGCGCTGCTGGTGCTGAGCTTAACTTGTGCTGCACAACTGCGGCTGGCTGGGTTATCTTTCAGCCTGAAGGAGGTTACCCACCTCGCTTGTAAATCTGAAGTCTTTTGTGCCCAGCTTTTCCAATTTGAATGCTGGGTACGGTATTTGAGAACTCTGTGAAACTGATTTGTTGATTTAGCATTTGTCCATTTCGTGTATTCTTCATCCATTTCATGTACACACGGATGAACAGGGAGACTACGGATGTGTGGATATACACAGTGATATCTACACACATACATTTATCTGTATATGTACAGATTTAATCTCATTAGTGTGGATGGGCAATGCTGTCAGTCACAACAATGTTTGGTTGACGTTCCTCCCATCAAGGCCTAGGCGAGTCTGATCTTACAATAAGGAATGCAGAGGTAACATTCCTGTTCTTGTAAGGCTGTGATTCAGAGGCCTTGGAAAGACTGGAGTGTGGAGCACTGTCAGAAAAGAGTCATCTTGGTGTGAACTTAGAAGGTGTTCTGGTTGAGGTGCTTTGGTTGGTTTCAAGCCCTTTATCTGGTGCTGCAGTGGGGATTTGAGATACAGGTGGAAACGAGGAGCTCCTGCTCTATTCTGTCATCTCTCAAAGCATGGAGGCACTCTGTAAATTACCCCACTGAAATAACCGGGTATCAGCTCAGATTCTCAAGAGTATTCTTAGGATATCAAGGTGGCCAACTTTAAAAATAACCTTTTTTTATGCATTGTTTTTCAACTAGAGCTGTTGAACTTGTACTGTAAATCGCATTTTGTTATTCTGTTTCCAAACTCTGCCAGATATTGAGAGCATCTCCCAAGATCTGTACTTTCCAAGTAGGCTATTTTCAAGAGCCACGTCAATACCGTATAACAACAAATCAAGTTCTTAATTTCAAAGCAAACCACTTTCCTTTATAAAGGTCTTCAGTTTCGCAATGTTGCATAATAGAATTCCCATCTAAACAGTCTCCTAATCTTCCACTGTCTCAGACTTTAGGCTACAAATAAGTTGATCAGCCAGTCTGGATTTCTGTGCTACAAAATAGGATAAAGGATCTGAGAGTAAGAGCCTTTCCATTGAAGTTTTTTCTCATTTGTATCATTCATTCTGTTGCTCAGATGAGAAGTTACTCTATATTTAGCATAAACCACTAAAACCTGTCCTCAAAGCCCATCACAGTGTTTCTTTCACAGATGAGGGTCTTCCATATGGTGCGAAAGTGATCAAAAAATATCAGTCTTAAACTTTGTTGTTTTGGTAACCCTGTGGGAGATATAGAATCTTTCCTCATAACCCTTATGACTTACTGTTGGAGTGGTGTTTCTACCCTTTGCTGCAAAATTTCTTATTATTTCAAAACTGTAGCTGTGAAATTTGGTTGTATGCTGCAATTGTAATCTGCACACATTTTCCTGTGTAGCTTCATTTTAGGGGTGGAGTAAATGGCAGTTGATCCTATCATATGAAATTATTTTCTCATCCTTTTGCTTTCCCTTTTACTTTTTTATAACCGTTAAACATTTTTTACTCCTTTTGCTGTTTAAATTCTTGGTAGATTTAATTCTTTATGCTGCTGGAGTTTGAAATCTGACCAAGTGTTTCAAGAAGATAAAAGATAGTTTTGAGTTGTGTGCAGTGCATGTGGACAGGAGCATTCAGGTCTGCTCTTGCTGGAGCAGTATTTGTAAAGAGCTGTGACAAACGCTCCGGGGACCACTCTACAGCAGAATTCAATCTTGTTGGCTGGCAACAAATAGGCTCCATTGAAGGCTGTTTATTTGAATGGGAGTTGGATTGGGCCCTTTGGGAGAATGCTGTCGTTTCAAAATAGCTTCAGATGCAGTGAAATTCAGCGATGAATATAAATGAGGAACAATTAAATCAGAATCATAAAAAAAAAAAAAGCTTAAGGTAACTCTCCAGTATTCTAATAGAGTGAGCAGGTTGGTTGGTGCATTATGAGCCCTATCCCAGCCTTCAGAATGGGCCCCAGTCCTGCCAGAACATATCCACATTCCACATGTGTTGAAAATATTAAAAAAAAAAAAAAAAGGGGAGGAGGGGAAGATGAAATTAAACAATATTTCTGTTATAAAATATGCTGGAATCTATAGATGTTACAAATAGGGAACTGCAAGGTTGCTCACTGCAGATGCCTTCAGTTCCTAGACTTATATATCTATAAAACCTCATTAATGTTGAGCAGAGAAAGTTCTGCCTTTTCTAAGAAACCATCAGTTGTGATAGCTGATCTTCCATGTGACACAAAATGTTAAAGAAAAAACCTTTTCAATTCATGCCTTCAGAAGCTACTTTAATGTTGAATTCTTCTTTTTTTCTTAGTTTTCTTTGGTGTTCTTGAAAATTTCTTTGGACTGCTTCCCTATTTGGCTTTTCCTGGTTGGCAGTTTTGCTATATTTTCAAGGTTTTACATTTAGAGACAGGAAATACATGAGCCTACAGGCTTTCATGAACAGCTTTTCCTACAGGCACCTCATCCAAATGACAGGAAAGCCCTCTTCAAACTCTAGACAAAACTGAAATGCCAAAGTGGAGCAGATGTTTGGCCCACTCCTCCCCGGCAGTTCCATTAAACACATGGTTATTGAATCCTATTTTGAGATGAAAGAAGGAAATGAAAACATAAATATAACCTCAGACTGTGATTTTTTTTTTCCCCAGTTAGTTTTATACTAGTGGAACTTCTACCCTGGAAGCAATCTGGCTCTGACACAGATACTCACAGCTCTGTCTTGAAGTAGAAAAGCTGCACTTTGCTGCATTGATTTACCTTCCTTTGTACCTCATGGAGGTTTAATCAAGGGATAGGGCTAATTATGTGAGAAGAGACAGCCTTCATAAATATGACATTAGATGGAGAATTAGCCACACCTGTGGTCTTAAACGTTGCTCTGAATAAATCCTTCTTCCTCACCCTCCATCTGAGCTCCCAACCAGTTTACCCAGAGACTCCTTACATTCCTTGGGTAGGTTTAGGGTTGGTTGAAGTTTTTTTATGTAAAAGCAAGTGGGTTTTTTCCATTGATCTACCTCCTGAGGAACTAGCTAAAGTGTCAATAGACAAACTGTGTCTTCTTTACAGTTATCTCAGTGATTGTTTCCTCCTGTTTTTCTCTGGAAATGTCAGTGTGTGTGAAGCTACTGAGATTCTTTTGGGAATGTAGAGAAGTGAGATGAAGGTTTAGACACAGTTGGGATATAGTTGTTTCTTAGAAATAGTTAATTTCTCTGCTATTTTATCCTTTTTCTTGTTTGGATGGTTCATTTTCACAAATGGGCAATGTCCTCATTTAATGCATAGAGATGAGGTTGTCTCCCTCCCAGTTTTGGGTACTCACTCGTTCCAAGGTGATTTAACCTCAGCTGATAATTTTTATTGTTGGTCACACCTGTATTGAGTAGCTCAGCTCATTATTGCCTTGGCCAGTCCAATTTTTCCATGCATATTTGTGACTGTGACTATCATCTACAGCTTTGAGCATATACTCTGAGGATTTTCTCCAGAAAATTTCCTCCTCTAATACTCTAAAAGCAGTTTCTAACCATCTGTGACTCAGCTTATTCCTTCCATGGCACTTTAATAAAACACAGGACAGAGAACTCGTAGTAACTGTCCAACTGCATATGACAGTAACTTTGGAACTGGTAATTAAACATTGATCCATGATTAGTAGCTGGCTATTGATTTTATTTTAACTAGATAATAGCAGGAGTGGGTATGAAACAAATAGGAGTTAAGATTGACTATTGTGAAAAATTCCTTAACAGTGGAGTTTTGCTGTCCTGCTGAATTCTTTGTTGCACGAGCAAGACTTAAAACAGATTTTGAACTGCAAGCTGAAGCTATTCTTTAATGTGGTACTGAAAATGAAAACCCTAGATTGGTGTTGTAGTTTGTTTGTGATATTATGCTGATGGTGATGTTTTTGTATAATTAGTGGCTAAATGTTAATGGTGAAGGAATTCAAAGACTTGCTGTTTTTCCACTTACTTGTTGGATCATCTTTTTTAATCCTTCAGTTAACAATTTATACTGATAGTACAAAATATATTCAATAAATGCAAGTTTTGTTTTGTTTAAAAGGTGCTGCTTTGAGCAGATTTACCCATGAGCTTTTTTCTTCCTCTCTGCTCTCTGGTCTCTTTCTGATTGCTCATAGGTTTCCCTAAACTATAAGAGTCTGTATCCCAAAATTGAATTAAATTTTATTTTGTTTCTGTGATGATCTGAGAGTTTAGAAGCTTTGAGTCAAAAATCATAAAGCTCTAGGCACTCACAACCCCATTGGGCTTGAATGTGCGTTGGGGTATTTAACTCAAAGACTGTTTCATTTAAGAAAAGACTTTTAAACATATTTTGTGATGCACTATTATTAATTTGTGTTTAATTACCTTGCACGTGGGTAGTACTTGGTGACAGATCAATTTCTGTCTATCCTGTTTGTTTTTAATTTGTGTAAACTACCTGTACTGTAGTTTACCTTTGATGTCTTAACTCTTGTCCACCTAAATTCTTCATGAGATGCAAAAGTTTTCTAAGAATTGTCAGGAGAACTGAAGAATTAAGCGAGAGTTTTGATCATGTGTGGTAGGTTTGCCTGCTTGTCCAAAACTTTTGACTGAAAAATATGAAACTGCAAATTAGAAACCAGACACAGATTACTAATGGAACACTTCATCATCTTTTGATACCTTCCTCTGAAGGATCTGGGGACAAAAGGACAGTTTAATTTGACATCTGCTAATTTCATGTCAGTCAACAAAGCAGTTACTGCCTTGCTTAAAAAAAAAAAAAAAGAAAAAAAAAGTTAGTG
This sequence comes from Dicaeum eximium, assembly GCA_013396995.1. Classification (NCBI taxonomy): domain Eukaryota; kingdom Metazoa; phylum Chordata; class Aves; order Passeriformes; family Dicaeidae; genus Dicaeum; species Dicaeum eximium. The sequence continues at coordinate 1,344,703 of VWZP01008455.1, read as the reverse complement.
TAAAAATGTCAGGGAAATTCCAATTATTGGAGGAGTTCTATGTGTCAATTGTTCATAACACTGATGGGTATAGGTAAAACATAGAGCTATTCATGATAATTAAAGATGAAAGGCCTATTAAAATGAACCATATCCTTTTTATTGTCAAGATAGTACTTGCTAAGGTCTGAAGATGGCACAAAAATGTATTTTCCCTTAAATTTTCTATCGTCTTCAATTCTGTCACTCCAAACACATTGGAAACAGTGAATCTATTTAATTGAATTCTTTCATGCAGGGTTTCAGCCTAGATTTGTTTTTCAGTTAAATGGCTCAGATTAAAATAGTCTAAAGTAACACCATAAATTTTGGAAGTAGAGGAACAGCTATTGAGAGCTTGCTTTAAACATGATGTGAGATGATTAAAGGTGAGTCCAGAGCAGCTGGAGTGCTGCAGCTCCATCCAGGGAGGGTTGGTGACCCAGCTGAGATAGAGTCAGAAATGCAGAAACCTGCTTTAAGGTCAAAGTCTTTGGAGATGAGATGATGCTTCTTGTTGTGTCCTAAGCTTGCTTTGAGATCTGAGAATGGCAGCAGAATGAATTTATATAATCAGGTATAAACAATGGAGAAATATTAATAAATTACCTGCAAAGGAAGGAAAAATATTCTTAATGTTTGGCTTCCTATTAAAGGCTGACTTCTACTGATTATTCTGGGTAGTTTCTGGTTTCTCCCCAGCTCTGCCCAAGTAGCTGAAGGCTCTCTGCCCCTTGTATCTTTGTCTCCTAGAGTTTGCTTCATGTCAGACTAAGTCAAATAGTCTAATTAAAACCAAGTCTTATTAACAATAAAGGGTGTGAAGCATTCAGATTGAAACAAAAAATGGGCACCAGTCTTTTCTTTTCTTGCTGCTTCCAGGAAAGAAATTGGTACAGACCATTCTGGACTGGTTTAATAAACCAGATATGACTTAGGCATGCAGTGGAACTGTTTTTGTAGATACTTTTCTATATTTCTTTATTTTACTACCATGAGCATTTGCATTTTTGTTGCTTGGAAGTGTTATGTTGCTTAGTGCTTAAAGTCTGTGATGACATAGTCGGGTAGTGTGGAAATTATCATTATTTGACTTCAATATTAAAGAACTGGAACAAAAAAGCTGTGATTATGTTTCATATTTCCTTCTCTGTGATGAAAAATGGAGCTCAAACTGTCTAAATTGGCATTTTATCGGTGTTTTTCTTAAAATATCAGCGACTTCTAACACTTGAAAAAGCATTCTTCAGGGTATGGTAGGCGTGAAACACTTCTTTGATAGATATGATTACTTGAGATATGAATGCAGAAACATTTCTGTTTATCTTATTGAATATGCCTTGAGTTTTGTAACAATTTAGAGAGCTGAATTTGCATGCAGGAAAGAAAAAATTGATAGTGGCTACTTTGTCTCATGTTTGGTGGTACAATAGTTTTAGAATTCTTTTTTCCTGGCTATGTTTACTGTTTTGAGCATTTCTTCATAATTGCATAAATATATCATTTTAATCTTGTAAAAAATTAGGAAATAAAACACTTTTTTAGGATAAGAACAAAAATATAAAATTTCCCCTCAAGATACTTAAAATAAAAGAGTATTTCTGATTTATGTGGAGAAGATGGCTTATTTCACTTTTTGAATGTGATGTGCATATCACCAATAATCTTCTTTCATTTGCCAAGGCAGGGAATGTGTTACAGTATTTTCTGCAACTGATTATGCAGTTGTGTATGGTAGTGAGTTTATTTTCATCAGATACTTCAAAGCCTTACTTTTTAGGTCAGGAAAGTATGCTTCTCTTAAAGCTTTGAAGTTAAAAATAAGCAAAATGAACATAATTTGACTAAAATTAATTACTAATGCAAAGCAGAACTTCTGATGGCGAGAACATTGACAAAAGCAGAAATTGAATCAGGGAATTCATGTTCTTCCTTTCTCCAAGCAAAGGCTCTGAAAATCGATTCCAGAGGTGTAAAGCTTCTGTAGACATGATTGCTCTTTGGCCACATGTGAATGTACAATAAGTAATTTTAATACTGTTTTATTAGGCTGAAATTTGATTTAAAAATGCAAGGAAAAAATATTTTGCCAACAATTTCTGCAGTAAGGACAGAGGGCATCGTTTGGCCCTTTGAGAGGACTGGCAGCTCGGTGTTGGGGCAGCCAGCTTTGTTTTATGACATCCTGTTTGTGGTGTGACCTTCTGCGTGTTGTGTGAACCAGACACTTTTCATGTAATCCCACAGAATAAGGAGCCTGCTCTGTTTGAGGGTTTTTGGGAGCTGCTGGTGGTTCACTGTTCAAGGAAAGGTTCTTGGTTTGGGGTGTGCTCAGCCCTGCTCAGGCAGCCTGTCCATACTAACCAAAATGCATCCCAGAGCTTCTCAGCTCCGCAAGGGTGCTGCCACTTAATTTGCAGAAATTTTATTTTGCTGATTGCACATAAATAGGGTCCTGAGTACTCCCCTGGGTGGGCAGCAGGATGCAGTTGTCAGGGATTTGGTGAAGTCCTGCTTTGTTTGGAGGCCAGTCTGTAGCAGCCTGACTGAAACAGCTGCTGAACAAGGTGTGGGAAGTGGAGAAGAGAGGTCAGAGTCTTACTCTTCAAGAGGACCTCTTCACACCCTCTCCTCTTTTACTTTTGAGGACTGTGGTCCTCACAAACCCATACATGCAGACACCCAGAAGGCTCATCCAGGCGGAGGCTGCGAGGATCTGCCTTGCAGAGCGGGAGGATGTGGGCTCAGATTCTGGTTTGGTGAGATAAGGAGAATAAGAATGACAGAAGGAGCTCAAGTGTGACCCCATGCATGTTGCTGGTAGTTTACAATGGAGCTTAGTGAGTAGGAGAGAGTATTTACAGAATAGCTGTCAAAATCCCTGAGTGTAAGCAAGCTGTAAATAAGTCTATAAAATGTAATCGTTACTGGAGACTTTAAATCTGCAATGAGTGAAGGACTCGCTTCAAGTTCATTCTGTGTCTGCTTCCTTGCATGAGAAGTAAACAGAAGTATAAATCAGAAAGCTGAGTTTGTACATATATAGGCACATGGGAAGATATAAAGGCACATCAGAAGAGAATTGTGTAGTTTCATTTGTGTTTTCTGGAGCTAAAGACCCGACTGAGCCCTGCAGTGGAAGAACATCACACTGCACTCCATCGTGTCCAGGAGAGGGCAGGGGTAAAGCCTGGGATCAATCAGTTTGCAATCAGACTGATTCCAGAAGGACAAACAGGAGCACAAGATCCAGTCAGAAGGGCATAGTAGGGCAGGCATTCAGAAATCCTTGGAGTAAAAGGGTTTCTTGCAGTAGACAGCGAGCAGGAGCATTCAGGAGAACTGCTAAGGGAGTCATTACATTTTGTTAAGAGTGCAGTCAGGATTTTCAGTCCCACTTCCATCCTAAGTACATTTACTATCCTTACCATTTCATCTGCAATACTGTGAAATACCCCAGACATAACTGAGATGTTTCTAAAACTTTGTGGTTTTTATGTGCACATTGCTATGGTTTTGTTTAAAGGAAAAGATTAATTAATACATACAGTTCTGTTTTTTTAATCCAATCTATATTGTTTTGTAATCTAAATTTCAGAATTGTGAAAGAGGTGGGTGCTGTCTTCTGAAATCCTCTTCTGTTTCTGTGACATTTGGTAAAGCACAGCAAAATTGTACTGTTTGCTGTTAGAGCCACGGTGCAAAAATTTAGAAGTTGGGCTTTAATAAAAGAGATAAATAAAGCAAAGAAAGCCTCCTCAGCATCCATCCGCTTCAGAACTGATGGACACACTCCTGATGTTCCTCTTTCCCAGCTGAGGGATTCCACCATTGAGAGAGGAAAGAAAGCACTGAGTCATTGCAGTTTAATATATCTTTAGTGGAAGAGAATATTGTTTTAAAGGTGGAAGAGGTAAATCTTCATGAATATTTATTTATTAATGAAATAATTTTGAGGTACTGGGTAGCGAATGAAATGTTTAAACCCTCCCAGTAATGGTGGTATTTTAATTTTAATGTGAAATAAACTTCAATAGAGCCACATATTTTTAGTTTCAATTACCTTGGAAAGTTGGCAGTTCAGCTAGTGAGCAAGTTTTGGGAAGGTTCTCCCACTTCAGTGAGCAAATCGGGGGAGAGTGAGGGAGTTTGAGTCATGACTTGACTTTGGGGTCAAATCCAGTAGGCTTATTTCTTTAGTTAAATCATTCACTTTCCCAGGTTAATTTTAACATTCTGGGTAGGCTGTTCAGGTTGAGGCTGAAAATGTTCTTTTTATAATTGGTTTCTGCAGGATCTTGCTACTTTGAACTGTCCTGTATTACACAAAAATGTCAGACCTTCCTACTCTGCCTAAAAGTGTTCCCTGCTGCAGTCCCCTGTGTCTGACTTTGTATTTCTTCTTAAAAAGCAGAAGTGTAGCTTATGTGGCCATATCATATAGAGGATATTTTATAGGTGTTTACTTGGTAGAAATTTCTGTTCATTTCTGTAGTACTATTGAAATAAAACTCCTTTGGTAAAACTGAAATTCGAAGGAGATCTTAATATTGTTTCTCATTTAAATTGTGTATGAATAAATGATTACAAATTGACAGATATTGCTTGTAGTGGTTCTTTCTTGAATGAAAAACCAATTTCTATATCCTTCTTAATTTAGGAACTTAAAATTGTTGAGAGAGAAAAAGAGAAACTAGATGCAACCCCAACACAAGCGAAACGAACTATGAATTGAAAATTTAATCACTGCTTTTGTTTCCAGGGCCGTGTTGCACTGCACTAAATCTGCAGATGAACCAGCTTTTACTTAGGATTTATTAGTACCAGAGGTACTGCAGGTGGTTGTGTGGGAAATGCAGAGTTCTCCAGTGTCCCTGATGGGAGTCCCCCAGCCCTGGGGCTCAGTGCAGCCCTGGGACAGTTTCTCTTGGGGTTCAGCCTCTGCAGGGGTTTGTAGAGCTCTGGCATTGCACGCCAGGTGGGCACCTCTGTCCAGGAGCATCCAAATCCTGGGGGTCAATTCCCAGGTGTAGTGATGCCTTAGGATTTTAGCTTTTATGTTTTTCATGTATTTGTAATCCTGCAATTCTTTGGTGTGTAACTCTAAACTCCATATGGAGTGTTCTACTCTGTGTCCATGTTCTACTGCTCTTCTTCCATTTTGGTCATGCAAAGCAATTCCTCTCTAGGCCTGGGAATCAAGCACACCTCACTGCCTCGGGCCCTGAGAGATGGAAACAAAAGTGAGTTGGGGGGGAGCAAACTTGGGGTAAATGACTTCATTACCTGAAGCTGTAATTGGAAGATTAACCCCTAATATGCAAATGGACCAAACTTATAAAAGTATGACAACCCATGACTCATCATCCATTTTTGGGTGAAGCCCCTCACCTGCCCTAAATGTACCTGAAGGCCCTTCAAAAAATACAACTGCTTTTATTCCCTTAATTTTGTCTGGCCTCTGTTTTTAGGTAGTTCCAACAAAGCATCAGTAGCAGTAGGGGTTTAGGTCCATGGACTTCTGAGACCATGAGCCTTTTTCAGAGGGCTCACCCAGAGGATTCACTCACTACCAGACTTCTGTTGTTCCATTAAATAGTGTACAATATTTTCTGTTTTAATTTGTTTTGAAAGAATTCAGCCATACTTTATAATGCCTTATGGAACTCATCAATATTGCCTGTGTACCTGTCTAATGAGAGTTCAGTAAATTAGCATATTCATTAAACAAACAAATTATTGTTCTGTTTGTAATTGGTGACTGCCTGTTTCTCAACAGATGAGTGATGTCAACTGGCATCAATTAGTTCAGTGTGCTTTGTTACCTACAGGTAGGTAATCAGTGGTTGATATCCTTGCTTTATTAGGTTGTATTAGAATAATCTCTGCTGCCTGGTGATGGGAGAAAAGTCGTTTCTCTTAAGTAAAAAAGATGAAATCCCTAAACATACCTTCTTTAGCTTTTCAGTTAAAATAGTTTCCTTCTCTAAAATTGACATTTTACTAGTATAACAAAGCTCTTCTCTTTGTTTCTTTCATGTTTGTCACCATTCTTCCCTGCTGTGACGCGCAGTGATTCCTGCCTTCCTCTCTCTGGTTTGCAGTGGCTTCTCTTAAAAAGGGAAATTGGCTTTTCCTTGAACTGTGGGAAAGTATTCAGGGCAAGATTTAACTAAGCACTTGTTTTGATTGCATCAACTAGAGCTAAATGGTGATGCAAACACCTAATACAGGAATAAAGAAAAAAATCCTGTGATTGTTTCAAACTAGATTTCTGAAGTTCTTCTGGAGTGTTACTGTCTGGACAGTGAATTGCAGTGACTGTGAGTAATTGCTTTGGCAGGAGAATGCTCTTGAGCAGGGAGTTCCATACTGTCTTCCCCAGGCTTGGTTTGCAGCAGGCAGTGCAGTCTCATCTCCAGTAACGAGAGCTTCTGAGCAGAGGTGGTGGCCTGTTTCACTCCTCTGAAGGTTTAAAATTTGGAACACTTAAAATTTATGCTTTTCAAGCTCTTGGCCACTCTCTCAACTGTTTGAGTCCAATTTTTAAAACAATTTAACAATAGCAGTCCCACTCATTGTAGTAACTGTGAGCTCCTTTTATAAACAAGCCCCCATTTCTTTTTTCTGTATTTTTTGAGTATATGAGGAGAACCATTTAGTTATTTAACACAGGCATCTTGTTTGAAAGAGTCATTGATGTTAATAACAGTAGTAATTATCCACCAGAACAGGCAGTCCAGATTTACTAAACAAAAAATAGGGCCATACTTCACATGTGTTTTTTATTTTATTTGAAGTTAGGTTTCATAAAGCTTTGTTGCATGGAGAGATCTCACTTGTTCTGAAAAGTGAATATATGGTTCATAGGTATAAAATAGTAAAGTGCCCCTGCAGTTTATTGATCAAAATGCCTTAGCCTTTAGAAAACTGGGAAATGTGATAGGTTGTTTTTTTTCTGTGTATTTTACTGCTCAAGATATTTTGTGTGCTATATTTTCAGGAATAAATAGGGAACTCAAAGGCCTGTAGCTGTTAACTGGAGTTTTTGCGTTGGTTTTAAGTCAGTTAAAATGAATTCCCATTTGTAGGAATAAATAATGGGATGTTAAAAGGTCTTCAGCTGTACCTGTAGATTTTAAAACCAAACGCTCTTGTTTAAGGCCTGGTCTGCTTATGGTGCTTTGATACAGACTAAAAATAAGCAATTCCTGAGTGCTGTGAACAAAAGTATGGAAGCTGCTTTTGTCAGGGAAATACTCAAGATTTCTCCTAAACTAGCTCACAGAATCAGTTTTATCCCTCATAAATACATCACAGGGGTCTAGATTGAGGCTTTGATCATAATGCTTAGTGTTGGATGAGGCTGCAGGGCTCTGCTGGTACCAAAGGGACCTCGGTGCCATATGGCAGCCCAGCTACAGCAGGCAATTTGGGATGTTGATGGAAGGCACTTCCCTCTGTGGCTTTTAAATGGGCTGACCTGGATGCTGGCTCCTGCTTTGGAAGATTAAAATTGCTGGTTTGTGGCAGCCAACAGGACATGAGTTGGGTAGGACATTTTCTGTCCTCTTTTCCATAATGTGCCCCCAGGTTTGCAGTGTTGGCCATCTCTGGAGAGAAGGGGATGTGTGGTGTGGCTCAGCTTCAAGGATGGAACAGCTTAAAGCCCATCAGCCTTACCACGACTCTTTCCATTTTCTTTTCTAATTTAAAGACTTACTTTCCCACAGAGCATATTTTTGGTTTTTATGACTTATATTTGTGATAAACTTCTGTTTAGTGTGGTGCCGTTTTGCTAAATTTTTGTTTCTTGTTGGGTTAACTTACTGGCACTGCCAGCAAACTGAAATAAGTGCTTTAGTTTGTTTTCAGTGGCCTATGTGGTATATTTTAAGTACATGACCTAATAAAATGTGTCTATACCTGCAGTGGTTTATATGAGGGTATTCAGTTTAGTTTATTTTTGATGGTTTCTTTTGGAGAGAAACTTCTACATCTTTGTCAATTACAGAGACTGTATGTCAATAAATATAATAAAAGTTTATGCCTCATATTGATGAATGGTCTGCTCTTTCATTACTGTCATCTTTGTGTATCTGCTTTTCTTCTTATGTGCTTGGAATTGTATTACAGGGCAGAGTTCACAAATTGAATAAACTGGAATGCTGTAGAATGTGTTGGCTAAGCAAATAGATTTTTTTGGTGACAGACATTTATTTTTGATCACATACACTAACTACACCTCCTTTTAATTTCAGATACAGAACACATCTCCTCACCTCCTCACAAACACCACGGTTTTTCTTCCCGATTGACTTATTTGCAATATAACCATTACAATAAAGTCCAAGTTTATAAAACCTGATACTTTATATATTTGGCATATGATTTGCATTCATGCAGAGCTAATTGGTGTTGCTAGAGCTGTTTCATACTGGCACAGGATCTGTGAGCACAGTTACAGCTGCTTGGCTTCAGTGGAGCTACACAGGGGGAATAAAGAAGTGGGCATTTATTTGACCAGCTTTACTGCCAGGTGCTTTTAAAAAGTCCATCTTTGTTTTGTGATACTAGTACTGGTTTCTAATAATAGTGTGAATGAAAAGGGAATGTTGGATGTTAAAGTGTGTCTTCCTTTCAACAGTCATGCAATAAAATGCATTAAGCTATGCTAATGAAAACAGTAGAGCTACTTAAATTGTATAGGTGTGTCAAGGGATGTTCAATTATCCTAGAAATTTGTTTAGTGGTGTTTTGTTTTCTTTAATAGTGTTGATTAATACTGGATTCTCTTCCCCAAGCTAGAATCATTTGGCATTTTACAAAAGAGTAATCATTTGGCATTTTACAAAGAGAGTCATACCAAGAGAAAATAAGTATTTATGTTTAGGGTTTTTTTTAGGGGAATGATCTATACATGAGCACTGGACTTGATAAGGTGAAATACTTGGTTGTGGATGGTTAGCCAAGGTAGTTCCATGGGGAATTAGGCATGAAATGGCACTAAATTTTTTAAAACTTGTTTTTTAAGTCCAAGGGGACTCAGTTGTAATAGAGGGTATAATTTGAATCTTGAGTTATTTGTCGGACTTGACCTTTCAGTTATTCTTTTTGACAGCTTCTTCATATACTTGTTATAGAAGAGACTTAAGTGATTCTTTCTATTCTATTTATTCCATTTTAAAAAGTCAGCCTTGAATATTTTACTAGGGAGTCCAAAGAATGAGAAAACCTTATCCTGAGCATATAGGTTCAGGTAAGAAATAACCAGTGACATAATCTGATGAAGTTTGGGTTTACTGATGCTGCTCCTGTTTTGTGCTGATATGGAACATTTCTTTTTCAGCAAGCTTCTGTTGAAGTAGTTAACATGCAACTTGCAAGCTTCTGATGAATGTGTTAAGACAATTTCTTCTGGTCTTGTGTGTGTGTTTTCTTTTTCCAAAAAGAAGCACCCAAGAGATACCTCGTGGGTCATCTGAAAGATGCTGTACATGAGAGTAGTTAATGTTGCATATATAACAATGATGTCTCTGTTGCAGTGTTTTCTAAATCTGTTTGGTTGTTTTGGTTTTTTTGGGGGGGAGGGGCGTTTAGTTCTTTGATTTTTTTTTTTTTTGGTGGTTTTTTTTGTTGGTTTTTTGGTTTGTTTGTTTATATTAAGCAAATTTCTGCTAGAAAATGTACTTTTAGTTCCTCTCTGGTTTAACTATGTTGCTTGTTTTTTAGCCATTGTTATTTAAATAATACAATTTTTTTCTTGTCATGTGACAGCTAAAGAATTGGCAAATGGAATAGTGGAAGAATAATGCAGCTGCTCTCCAAATACATTATTTGTGCAGAGCCTTTAGCATTTTATAAAAAAATAAGCCCACCAAAGTGGTGGTAAATAAGAGGTTATGCAGGTTATATGAAGAATCAATTTTTTCTCTAGCAGTAGTCAGTAAACCACAGATACAGTTCTGCACCACCTGACCTTGTTAAGATGACCAAAAAGAAATATTTGATTTCTTGATGTGTGTGCCATTCATTGAATCATGCTGTGGGACCAAGTATGGTCTCTGCTTATATAAAGAAGGAAGTTTGAACAGAAAGCTTCTTCAGAACAAAATACACAATTCCAGTAACAGGAGTTTTCTGTCCTCCTCACTCTCTATACTTTTGGTCTACATTAGTGGGATTCTGACTGGTAACAAAAATCTCGGAGATTGGAGAAGGGAAGGGAGATTAGAGGTGAAACCCAACCAATACTTCGTGCTTTTGGAAAATGCCAAATAATTCTAGCCAGCAGGAGAAAATCTGGTTTGAAAGTTGTCCTTGAATAAATAATTCTGGCTTCATCTCACTTCATGTTACTGCTCAGTTGAGGCCTTTTGTTCCATTTACTTGAGTTTTGGGATTTTTCATGTTGTTGTCAGGAAATGTTATCAGTTGTAAAAAAGCCCTATTAAAGTGTATTAATCTCTTTGATAAGCACTTTCTTAGAAGTTTAATCTTAAGAAATATCTTATTAGGATGAATTTCGTTCCTCTTTAAAGCTTTATTATTTTAAATAACAATGTTTTATTTTCTATGCAGCTAGTAATATTTTCTTAGTGTCACAAACTGATTTAAGATTAAATCTTATTTGTGGTTTGAAAATAAACACCTTTTGATTTACCAGGCAGATCTGAATCTCAAATAAGATCCACTCTGCATCTTCAATGTGTACATCAATACACAGCACAAAGTTCCCATATGAAAGGATAACAGAAAAATGCCACCAGTGGAAAATTTTCTGGTTCTTTATCTGTCATCTTATGAAGATGAAAGATGAGATGTCACACAGGGAGTCAGGGTTTACTAAAATCCACACACAATTTCCAGTCTCTTCTTCACAGGCTGGTGGGACAGGATCTACTCCTTGTACTCCAGCCCAAGCTTGCAATAAAGAGACAGATGAAACACAGACACATCTTGAACTTCTGGAACATACTGGGTGTCAGCTGGGACAGAGCTTCATGGACAGATCTGAGACATCTCTGCTGTTTTCTGATATGTTTTCTGACTAATGTGTAGGGGGAGGAGGGATAAGCTGGGAATAGAAGGTTCAGAAATGAACAGAAAGTACTAAAAGCTAGACTCTGCTCTGCTGTGCTTTAGGTTATCTTTTAGTTGCTACCCCCATTCCCTCTTTCAGATTGAGATTATTTTTCTGATGCTGATTTTACCATCTAGTTCTTTAGTTTGTCTTTGTTGAGAGCTGGAACTGAATTGGCAAATCAATTATGAAAGGGACTTTAAATTTTGATCCTACATTTGAAGTATTGCATAACTGTAACAACATATCACCTGTGAATAGCATGGAGGAATATAAATCATACGAGGTGTCTGTATGATGTGTAGAATTAGAGATAGCCATAGAGCAAACTGACAATGCCATTTTGTTCCTCTGAAATATGTTAATCAGGTTATGCATAAAAGGATTTAAAATGTCATCCTGAGCTATTTGTAACTGTATAAGTTCAGTGGGAGTCACTTTTACAGAAAACATGCAGTTATATACTGTAAATGATGGGTTTGTGTTTTCTGTATGCATCAATCTTTTGTGCTGTGTTTCAAAGAGAATAGAACAGATGGGAGTTTGCTTTTGAGACACCTCAGCCTGTAAACCGTGAGTATTGTGAAGAGGGTGTGTTATTGAAAAACTTTAGCATGGAGGGTTTTTGTTTTCAGTATAAAGTTGCATTAGGTTAATAATTTTTTTATCATGCTGTTAGAGATGAAGTATGAGTATAGTAAATAATCCTCTTTGTCCAACATTTCTATATACGTAGCACTGGCTTGCATGCTGTGTTCCTTATTTCAGGAGAAACCAAGAACTGCTTGTGGCTGGCTGCCAGGGGGACAGCAGTTTGTCTCTCCGTGTGGGAAAAGCATCTTTGGCTGGCACAAAATGGAATGATACTATTGCCAGGATCCAGCTCCACCTTTGCCATTCTACCATTGCCAGGAGTCAGCTCCAGCTCCTTAATTATTGCTTTTGTGTGGAACAATTTACCCTTTGTGGAGAATGTGTCCTTTCTTAAAACCATTCAGTAAAGGTCCTGTGACTTCTGTAGTGTCTCAAGGTTTCCTGCCAGGACAAGCAAATGTGGTGTCTGTGTGTGTAAGGTTGCTGTGTCTTTGTACCCATGGGGTGTAGATGTGTAGATTCATTCCCACAGGGGCATCTAAACTGGCATGTTGGGAATGAGGAGGGAATTATTCTCCAGCTGTTGTTGGCCTGGCATGGCTGATGTGGCTGTGCTGGTATCCTCAATAAAACCTGCTTAGAAATACAGTGAACAAAGCAGAGATAGCAGACCACTGAAAATACATGTATTAGTGTGTAGTTTCTCACAGATTAATGCTAATTCCATGTCAGTTGTTTTCTTCTCAGATATGCTTCAACAAATACACAGAACCAGTGGAAATAATTTTATAGGGAGAAATTAGATGAAATGTCATATAATAAGGATATTTAACATGAAACTGAATTTCTTTCAATGTAAGAGTCTGTTACTCTTTTTATAGCAGAGGATAACATGAAAACATAAATAGACTTTGGAGTTCAAGCCAAATTTGCCTTGGTATTAAATGCCAGATATTTTGTCTGGCCAAGTGAGCCTTGTGCAGCTTTTAAGAAATATCTGTAGCTTTCAGAGTACTTGGGATGCACAAATGTTGAGAAAAGGCACTTAGGTAAATCAATAGGTATTTTACCTTTTCTCTGGGTTTTGTTTAACTGCTGGTTTGAGATACCCATAAGGTGGATGAGCTCAGTGGGCTGTCTCATGAACTCTTCTTAATGAGCATTATGTTATTTTCCCCTCTTGTTTTTTCTAGACTGTTCAATTAACCCCGAGACGATGGCTCAACCTGCAGGAGTACCAAAGCAAAAAAATAATGGCAGACCATGGGGTTACAGTTCAGAGATTCTTTGTAGCTGATTCTGCAAATGATGCCCTGGAGGCTGCTCAGAGACTGAGTAAGTTGAGTGATAATGGGAGGACTCTGCTTCACTGGGTAGCAATCTGGAAAATAAATTGTTTTCTAATAAGTTTAAACAGTCTTTAAATTCATGCTTACTGAAAATCTTTGATATTTCATCCAGACCATAAATATATGCTTAATTTTATATATGAACAAGTTTATAGCAGAAATACTTAAAACTTTATTTCTCAAATGTTTTGCATGCAGCACGTAAGATGAATTCTTTAATTAACAATATAGTAACTCGGAATGTCATGAATTGTTGTGGAGGAAATTTTTTCTTGTATACTTGATATAATTTAAGGATCTGAAATAAATGAACTTGTGTAAAAAGCTGTTTTCAAACAAAAATTCGTTCTATTAAAAATCGAAGAAAAAGTTTGTGGCCTCTCCATTTAAAAAGGCACTTATATATTTGTTAATGTCCATCTCCAAATGAAGAAATAGAAAAGGTGAGTTGAGTTACCATCAGGATGTGACAGTGGCTGAAAGAGAAGACCCTGCTTCTGGAGCTTTCTTTGTTTCCCTGACAACATCCTCATTCTGGTGTGGTGAACAAAAGATGATAATGTGGGTCAGAAATGAATTTATGTAATAACTTTCCTCTCAGAAAGAAAGTGTTGAAGTACTTTGTCAATCTGTTCTAACTGAAATAATTTTTCTACTTTTTAAAGTTGTACAGTTTTCCTCTTTTCATTTAGCTTTTGTTAATATATTAAACATCAAAATGCCAGAGGCCAGACATTATTGTAGTCTAATTGTGTAGTAACAGGAAGATTTTTTGGTTTATGCTTTACATAATGCACAGGCCACTTAGTTAAATGCATTTGAATTTTGCACACTGGAAGGTAAATTAACACAACTTGCTCATATCCAAGGTCTCATCAGAGCTCAAGCAGCTGAGTAGCATTAGCATAATGGCTTGTTCAGTCTCTAGAACTTCATTAAGGTGATACATTTTTCAGTGATCAAAACCTTCTTATGACAATCAGTATATTTGAAAATATATCTGAAACAAAAAATTAAATGCAAGTGTTATGGTCATGTAGCAGTACAAAATGGAAAAGTCTGACATAAAGTGAAGCACATAAAATTGGAGTGTTTCCTCTTGTCTGGATGTCTGAGAAGATCAAGGGATGCTAACTGAAGCTGTGGCAGGTTTATCACCAGTCTTAGAGCACTTAAAGTCTCCTCTTCTGATGGAAATCATAAATTGATTGGCCTGTGCAATAACTATTGCTGTTCTTGATCTCTATGACTACTTGGAGATATAAATTACTCCATTAAAGGCAGTTAACCTCCTCTGTTTTATGATGCTAAGTTTATTTTAAATAACCCCTGTAGTTTGCTTGCTTTGCAAATCACAGAAATAACACTGTAAGAAGCAAACTATGTTTAAATAACCAAAAGTAAAATCCAGAACCAAAAAATGTTTGCTCATGCAACTTTATCAGGTAAATTTTATTTTAATTGTTAGCACATCAGAAAGTGGAATTTAGTGGTACCTTTCTTCATTTGATAAGTTGCATTCAGCTGTGGTGCACTACTGAGCATGAAAGAATTGTGGTTTATGGTGTGGAATCCATTTCATGTTGGAATGACTGACACTCCATTGATCTACTTAATAATTAACAACATCCTTGTTATCATTCTGCTGGTTTGCTGTCCTTTTACTTCTGACATGCACTTTGAAAACTAAGAATCAAAAACATCAGTTTTGCTACTGGGGTCGTTGTTGTTCCAAGATTTTGCCAGGTTTATGTTCTTTATGATCCCTCAGATTAATATTGTCTCTCACTCAGGGTTATCTGCACAATTTGCAACCACACAAAGTAAAAGGATATAGGAAAACAGGAAACTTCAGCCTACAGGAAGCATGAAATATTGTGAAATAAAAAAACCAGTAAAGGCAGTCTGGGTATGTTGTTGATAGACAGGTATTCTGCAGTAAAATATAGGGAGAGGCCAACCTCCCCTGCCAAGTCCTGCTCAAAAATCTCATGTTTTAGGTGCTGTGTGCCACATTGCAGCTGTCATTCACTTTGGCCTCTTCAAACAAGAAAAGGTGCTTGTCAGCATATTTTAAAGATAAAAATAGGATAAAGTTCTCAAAACCTGAAAGTCAAAGGTTCTGTATTTTTCTTGTGAAAGGAAATTCTTTCTATAGCCCGCAGGAGTTCAGGAGAAACAAGAATTTTCCTTTATAATCTTACAACATTACATCACTCCTATGGGTCTGTGTGTGTGATAAAGGGGTACAGATAAGGGGATAGGAATTTCTGTCATGGAAGTCTGCATAAAGCCTGGAATTCACAATTTCACCAGTTATTTTGTGCTTGACAGAGCTGTCTTTACTGCTGCAGGGCCTGTGCTCACCAGTTTTGCTATTGTTGGATTTCCTGTTGATGCAGTGGAAAGAGATGAGATGAGATGATTTTTGCTGCTGTCTTCACTTGTCAGGAATGTGTTAATGCATGTCTTCTTGAAAGGGTTTGCCTTTATCCAGTATCAGCAGTTTTGTTACACTTTGCTCATTTCCTCTGTTTCTCTCTATTTTTATTAATATGTACGCTGAATGTTATTTTTTCTCAGATCCTTTCAAAACTTACCAACTGCACAAAAGGCAGGCTACAAGGAATTTTTAATGGAACTAAAGGATTGATTTTTTTTTCCCCCTTCTAAGATAAGAATGGCAAATGTAAGGAAAATTAACATGACATCACTAATATTGACTTCAAAAGAAGTTGTACACAATAAAGAATACAGAATTAAGCCCCAAGGAATTCATTGCCTTCTATGTGCTAAGCAATTTTCAGGTGTAACTTTTGTAGAGAAGGCAATATTTACAGAGTGCCAAGAAATTCAGTCACAACAGTTTTTTGGTTTGTTTTAAAATTCCTTGGTTTTCAAGGAAAGGAAGGAGAGGAGAGGAAAGAAAGGAGAGGAAGGAAGAGGAGAGGAAAGAAAGACATTGTCCTATTTTGCTGCACAGTATGGTGTTGCTTGATTTGCTCTCTGAAGAAACTTAATTTGTAAACAAGTTCTTACAATTCCAGTGCAACTGTTTAATAGAAAAAAATACTTGGGAGCCAAGTTTTTGTCTGAAGTACCAGCTCATGTGGCTGTTTTTGTATTAACTCACAAGTCTTCTGATCTAATTCTCACTTAATTTAGGGCTTGTTTATCCAGAGAAGGCATTTCCTTACTTGCTGCTGCTTTTCCTTGTGCTGTAGCAGCAATATTTGAGGAAATAAGCCTTATATGTGCTGTGTGTGCATTGCCAGTGCCTGCACTGTGCATCATTTCAGGGCATCCTTTGCTCTGGGCTCCTCCAGCAGAAGCCCTCGAGTCTCGTGTTCTGCTCTCTGTGCTCTGCCTGATGGAGAAGTGATTAAGGGACCCATCATTTCCATCTAGGAGGTGGGCAGAGCTGAGAGGGGTTGTAATTGTGCTGGAGGGGGCTGCTGTGCACTGTCATTTGACTCTTTGAATCAGCAGAGAGCTTAGAGGTGGCTGGCACTGCTGACAGTCCTAAATCGATGCCAGGAACTTGGCATGTGTTTCTTTTTCTGAATTTTAACCAAAGCAATGGAATGCTGCCTCTTGCCACTTAGAGTGTTTCATTACATTTAGGAATCAGTCAGGTGCAGTGTTCACACTCTATCACAGAGAAATGCAGTTCAATTGAGTGCAAGGTTTTTATTCACTCTCCTTAAAAAAAAATAATAAAACAATATAGGCTCTGCATGTCCTATTTCTATTGCTTATGCATGAGGGAACTCATAAAATTCAGCTTTGGACTGAAGGTGTGCTTTTTATATCAGGCTGGAGAGGTAAACATGTATTTTATAAAGAACAGAAAAGGTTTATTGAAGCATCTTTTCATGAGGTCATTTACCTGTCACCTATTATTCACCAGTTTTTAGAATATTGAAAGAGTTCTTGGTCATGTAAGCACCAGTCTCCTTCCTATCTCAGCTCCTGAAGTTTTTTTCTTCCCATGGCTTTTTAATTTAAAGGGAAGGCTGCATTTTTAGATGCTGTTTTAGATCCCTTATGTGAAAATTCAGTTTTCTAGTACTAGTTGTGAAAACCACTTGAAAGCAATTTACATTTAGAAGGGATCAAAAATTGACCATTAGGCTGGTAGTGTCCTTTTTGTGTAGATCATGAAGAATTTGTTGGTGATTATGCTGTCTGCATTTAATTTAAACTTTTATGCTGGGAAAATTAAAAGCATCCTTGAACCTGATGTTTTTGAGGATGTTTGAAATGTGAATTCAGATCCTTTTTTGTTGTACCAAAAAAGCTTTTCTAAGAATATCCTGTACAGAGTGGCCCTCTGTATAAAATTTTATTTGAGAAACTTGGCTACTTAACTGATCTTTTTTTCTGTCATCATGGGGTTGCTTATGAGATTTAATTTCCTCTCTGTTTCTGTCCATCAGAATAGGTAGCAGAATTGCTTCTTCCAGCATTTCTATGATTTCCATATTTCTTTCCATTCTATGCTTTAGTGTGAAGTAATAATTTTTCACCTGGGCATAATGAGTTATTTCTCAAAAACCCTCATGTACTTAGTGATTATAACTAGTTATTTTTTAAAGCCACTCAGGTTATCCTTTTCTGCTGATATGTTGAAAAAATCATGTGTTGCTGCAGTAGCATTCCAGGGAACTGTATGCAGAGAACTTGCTCGCTGGTGAGGAACAGCTCTCCCACAAGTCCTCTTATTTTCTCTGACAGCTTTTATTAAAGTTCCTTAGACTTAAATTATAGCTTTCTGAAACTGTTCTTTCAGGCAAAATAATGCTCTAAGTTATTGACTAATATGATCCTATTCTCAGATGGGTAACTATTTAGAAAACAATCTTTTAAATTGAATAGAAAACTGGTGGTGGATGAGCTGTCTTGCACCACGTTCAGTGTTACTGAGCATGAGTATTTCTCTGTTCCACTTAATGGATTTTGCCTTGTCAGAGGGATGAAATCTAAGATTAGGGTGAATCTGCACTTTCCAAACACTTCTCAGTGATAGAAAATATCTCTTAATACTCCATTATTTGCAGTTTTCATAGGCATCCCTTGAATGCATCAATGCAGAGCTCCACAAAAGTAGTCAATGCCTGTGGTTCTACTCTTTCTGTCCCTTGTCCAGTACCCTGTTGTTTCTTAGAGCCTTCCCCTCCCTGTGCCCATTTGCTCTTTTCTTCTCAGCCCTTCTCCCACCTTATGAGTTCTGATTGAGAAAATCCTCTTCCTTTTTTTTTTTTTTTTGTGCTAACAGTCAGTTGTTACCCTATTTAGCATAGTTAGAGCACATATTTAGTAGTTGTGTACTACTAAAAGCCATTTGTGTGTACAGTGTTTTTTTGCTTGCTGGTGTGCTTTGTTCAGACCCAAGTCATTTGTGTATGATCAGAAGACAAATACTGATTGCTAACCATGGTTTAAATTCTATTTAAATATTATCAAATAATATTGCAAATAATAGATCTTTTCCTACATTTGTCCATGTTGCAATGATTTTATCTTTGGAAAAAATCCCCAAGTATCATGGTTGTGCAAACAACTTTAAGATTCTCACTTGTGACTGAAAATAATGAAAATAATAGTGTAAAAATTATGAAGGCAACATGTTTGCTGCAGTTAAAGTAATCCTTCATAGGAGGCTTGGTAATCAATATGTCAGTGACTCAATTTATTTACCTCATCTACTGTGTGAAAAAAATCAGTCATGGAAAATCAGAGGAGCTAGGAAAGGTGTTACAGGGTTTTGTTCACCAAATGTGCAATGCCAGGGGGTTTGTTAGAAGGTCCTGGGGAATTTGCTATGATACAGCTACAGAACAAACCAGGAGAAAAGCACCTATGCATAGTAGTTATGTTATGGACATTCTTCATTTCCTCACACATTGCTTTTTGGGGCTTTAGCTTAATCTGTCGTGGAAGCTGAACTGCACAAGGCACAGTCAAGGTGGAATTAAGATTTCATTTGAGGATTTCACACTCAGTGGCTGTTGGTGCTGCAGTTGTGCTCCAAGTCATTGTGTGTGTGTGTGGGTTGGTTGGGGTTGAATCTTGTAATCCTGCCTGTGCTCCCTCCCCTTTGCTTCCCTCCTCCCTCTGTGTCTCATGCTGAGAAGCTGCTTCACAGAGGTGGCAGAGAAGTGGCAAACTTTTATGTGCAGCAGTATTTAAACAGTATAACATCCTTGGTACATCCTGCAAGGGCTCTCTGCCTTTGCTTTCCTGCTTGTCTCATCCCACCTGTGCAGCTCAGCAGTGTTTTTCCAGGTAAAGCCTTGGCACCTCTGTTTTCTGTGGAAAGCAGGCAGCTGAGGAACCACGCGTGCATTTGTTGGTAACAGCCACGTGCGTTGCATCCTGAGTGCCAGAAAAAACAGGTAGAGAAACTTCCAGCTTCTCTAACTGGGAGTTTGAGGTTTTATTCTTTTCCAAATAAAGTTAATAATAGATTTTGTCAAAGCACGCCACTGGGTATTGTTTTGTTTCAAGTTGAACCTTTCTGTTTCAAGTTAACTTACAAATTGTGGCTTTTCTAATATTTTAGGAATGTAACTTCTTTGCAGGACACTCTGTCTCCAGAGGAATTACAGAAATAGTTATTTTGAAACGCATTGTTATGAAAAACAAATTGTTTTGTTTTTCTTATCTGTTCCCTTTGTTAGAGAATTACATGCTGAGTGTGAGTCAGTAAATGCAAGCTTGAGACTGCTTACATTAGTTGGATATTTTATAACCATTCTTTGTCACCAAATGTCTTCATATTCAATAGATTTATAGTAATATGAGTAATGGCTTGGGGGCTAACAAATCAAAATCTCATTTCAGATGTTTGACACTAATGTTGAGCTGACTTATTGTTCTCTGTGTTGGATTTCTGATCAAGTTACCAAAATAACTGCTTGAAAGTAAAACACAAAGTCAAAAATACTTTGGAAATGGGATACTGAATTCAAAATGTAATGTGTGCCACAGAGTGTGGGCATTTGCAAATTTCAGTTGTGTTAAGTACACTACTGGATTTTTGTTCATAAAAGAAGGAGGCAGCAGAAGTTATAGTTCTTGATTCAGGAATTTTATCAGGTGGTAAAAAATGCAAAGTTTTACACAGAGGGTACAAGATGACTGCTGGTATTTATTCCACTCCTGTCATACCATATTTTATGGTTCTTCAAGGTAGTTTTGCAGCTGCAGAACAATAACCAGATGCGTAATTGAGAAGCAGCTGCATGAAATTCTCTTTTTTTTATGCATAAAATCAGAACCATTAGACACACTTTATGTATAAGGTATGAAATGCTAAACAACAATGTTTTCTCTGTAGTACCAGCAGCTGTGTAAAGGAGAGAAATCACTCCTACACTCTCTAGAGGCCCATCAGCTTCTAAATATTCGGGGCCTGATTACTGAAAGCAAGTTTCATTCTGCTCTGA
Organism: Dicaeum eximium; assembly: GCA_013396995.1. Classification (NCBI taxonomy): domain Eukaryota; kingdom Metazoa; phylum Chordata; class Aves; order Passeriformes; family Dicaeidae; genus Dicaeum; species Dicaeum eximium. Next base: position 1,324,208 of record VWZP01008455.1, on the reverse strand, counting down.
TTTTCTTTCTTCTTTTCCTTGTTTGTTACTCTGTGCTGTGTAATGCTGCATCTTCCATGGGAAATTGATGCTTGTGCCTGTTTTTCATTTAAACTTTTCAGTGGAAGGACTAGTAGCACAGTCATGTTGGATAAAATCTAAAAAGGAATGATAGCATTCCTAAGATAGGATAGTTTATAATTGATATTGTCATCATTTCTCTGATCTCTTGTAGTGTCCCCCAAGTGACACAGGGTACAGCAGGAAGATGCTGTTGTTGGTTATCCACTTTCTATATACAATTTATTTGGGAAAGTTGGTTTTTTTTTTAAGATTTGTTTTTTCTGTTAAATTTATTACATCTTTTATCTTTATGGACCGGATGGTGGTTTAGGATGGTCTGAATTGATGAGTAAGGATATAAACTTGTACATTTGCTATAAAATGACGTGGTTTGGAACCAAGCCAGGAATCTCTCAGAGCTGACTTTTCAGCTTTTGTGAAGCTCAGAGAACACCCAAATCCAGCCTCCATACCATGATTCCCATCCCCTATTTCCTCCTCAGCCTCTTCCAGTCAATGAGGTAATATTAACTGGTATTTTGCAAAGGTTAGGATGACCTGCAAGAGCTTGTTTTATCTTTAAAGATGGGAGTAATTTACAAGTTGAATATATCAGCAGTTGAGAAGTATGATCATAAGAGGCTGTGATTATTTTCTTTTTTTTGGTAGATAATCTCTACCTAAAATGGTAGAGCAGTTTTTGAAGCTGAGGATGTTCTCACATTTTGCTAATCTGCTACTTCATATTTGAGAAAGTGCTGTGAATTTTAAATATGTTTATCTACATTTCTTCAAATATTTGCGGTTCAAGAAAAGTAAAATATTTCAACACATTTATGAATACAGAATGTGTCTTTGTAACCCTGCTGGATTCAGCTGGGAGATATTACCTGACTCTCTGCATCACAGTATATTTTAAATGATGCTCTAACCCTTGAGAATGTCGCCACAAAAAAACATTTTGTGAGAATCATGTTCAGGGTAGTTCCAGAAGTTAGCTGTGCTCTTATTTTAAGTGATTTTTGTTTTATTAAGAAAAATCTGAAGTTGACAATTTTACCTCTGTGTGGCATACTCTCCCTGGTCCTACAGTTAAAGTCAGCTTTTGTTCCGTGCATCATTATGAAGGGGAACATTTTTCTTGCACCTCTCCTGGGCTTAGTTGGACTGCTCACCTGAGTAAGATGAATATGGCTAAACTTCAGGCTATAAATCTTAAATATATTTATTGTTCTAAATACTTAAGAACAGCCCTGGAGGTTTTGGAAAAGAGAAGAGAAAGGTAACCAAGAAGAGTTTGCTGTATAAATAGTTAACAATATAAAGTCACTGGGAATATTTACCACTGCTGAACTGCACTTCCCTCTACTCCTGCCAAGTCTTTGACCCCTCTGTTCCTCCAGTTATTCACCTGTACAGTTTAGTTATAGTAGCTTTCCTGATCTTGGTGTGTTGTGCTTTGTCCCCACTGGAGATTATTGTCATAACAGTGCTGATGCCACATCTGCATGTCCAACACCCCCTCTTGTTCCTGTTCCCACAGATAAATCTTGTACCCAGGTTTTTGGTTTAGCTCATTAGATGTTCAGTGTGGTTGATTTTCTTACTGCCTTTCCACATCTTGCCTTCAGTATAATACAGCTTTTGCTTGGATATTTTTGGAATAAAAGTGGAACAAGAGAGACTTGAGGCTGATTACTGCAAATTTGACTATCTAAGGAAAAACTATTCTTATNTAAATACAAGCTTATGTCTCATGCCATAAAGTAATCTGCCAATTAAATATGACAATTAATGTATACCATAAATAACTTGCTTATTTTATCTTCTGAGTGACATTCCTATTTGAAGTGCATATGCCAATAGTATTTATTTAGTTGTTTTTTGATCCATAAGAAGCCAAGTTAGGTGCTTAAAAATGTTTGTATGGAAAAGTTATTTTACAGTTTTAAGACGAAAAAAATTTGTGTATTTTCATATTTTGTGTTGTTGGTTTACAAGACGAGACTCCTGAGTTGTTGAGCTTATGCAGCTTTGTGACTATTTCCACAGTTTTGATTTATGGGTTCTGATTTATGGCTGGGTTTTACATTGAGTTTCTGATGTTTAGTGTCCTGTAAACAGTGAGATGTCTGAACTTCCACAGACAGGAGTAAGCATTCTTTCAGAAATCTCTCTGCTGATGATAAAATAAAATAAACCACTCAAATTAAATACTAGAGAGAGAGAGACTTCTGAGGGCCAAGGTTCAGGGGTAATTGAACACGAGTTGCATATCACTGAAGATGTCTCGATGTCAAAATTTTCAGTTGTGCAGAAAGGATCCAATTAGTGCAGTTAACAGCAGGTAGGGCAATGTTAATTATATGTTCTTTTGTCTCTGTAAATTGTTTTAGCTATTTTGAGCCTTCTTCTTTTGCATACTTTAAGTAAATTATACTGCAGGAGGCTTTCTGAGAGTAAACTGTGACCACAGTTTACACAAATGTGATTTATACTGGCTTAGACACCAGTTCTGAACTTGACCTTGAAGTGAGAAGGTTGGAATGTAAGAAATGGCAGAAGCATGAACAAAACATCATGCAAAAGTGCTGCCTTTAAAGAAAGATTGCCCTATTGTATATCTGACACTTCACTAAGATCTGGAGCTCTTTTCAGTAGCACAGAGATGAGGACTAATCTACTGTGGGTTTATTTTCAGCTGTTACCTCATCTGATTTGTAAACCAGGCAGTCATGGTTAGATGACTCTGCAGAAGCTGAGAAGTGGGCTTTCTGAAGTGGTAAAGCAGCTTGCTGACCTTAAGTTAATGAAATATTAACCAGTGCTTAACAGTTGTCAGGATGACACAGAGCAATTGTTTTTCAGGATTCATAGGAGGGGCCACTGGGTTGGTGCTTAGGTCACATACTTGTTATTTTATTTAAATGGCAGACTGGCTGAACCTACACACTCTGCTGCCCAGGGTGATAAAGCTGACAGATGTGTACAGATGTGGTCACCTGCTGCTGACAAGTTTGACACGCATTTGATCCATGGTCCTGCTTGTCTGAAGCTGGGAAGGTGCTGAACAGCGCCGTGCATGAAGAATGTGACCATTTGAGATGTACTTACTCAGCTGTTGTGTCAGTCCCTTTATATGTTCAACACAGGTTCAAGGCACTTAAATCAGCTGCACATTCTCCTTTGCAAACAAAGTTGGTGTTTATTCCAATTTTACATTTTTACCCAGAAAAGTTTCATTTACATGTGAGTAATTGAGAAAGCTCCAAATTCCACTGTTTGATACGACTGCTCGCTCATTATGGTGTTTAGACTGCAATTTCATTAAAATATGTAGAATTCAATTTCCAAACATAATATCTGCCTTCAAAATCCCCACAGAGCTCAACTTGCAGGAAGCCTAAATGAAACAGCTTTGCTGGTTTCCACATCACGTTGAGATACATCCTTTCCTGCAAAAGCTGATTGCCAAACCAAAAGCTAATGCCTCTCTGTTGCTTTTATATTCATTTTTCTTGGCTAATTTAATGTTATGAAACCTGTAAAACATGAAGTTTAATGTATATAGTTATATGTTTGCTGCTGAGGTGGTGATTGGAGCTTGAGAGACAAATGCCAAGCTGTCAGAACTGGGGGGAGTAGCATGTTTGTATTCCTTCAGAGGACTGGGAAAGGGCTGGTATGTGAGAAAGGCTTCTAATTGAGCAGGGCAGTACTGTCAGTAATTGAGATTTGTGCCACGTGAATGTATGTGCTTCTCTCTGTCTTTAACTAACTGCAGAGTGCCCTATGGAATGCCAGAACTTGGCTGTCTCATGTACCCTCCCTGCCCTTTCCCAGTTCTAAAAGCTGATCATATATCTTAGAGAGAATCCCAGATTGCATTCCTTGGGTTTCAGCTTTTGGCCTCACTGCAGCCTGTTTGGGTCATAATGACCCAGAATTTGCTGTGCTGACGTGCTCTGAGCAGTCCTGTGAGACAAGTCAGGTGCTGAATTGATTCCAATGAAACGCTTGGGCAAAGCTGTGTGAGCCCTTCCAAGTGCATAGGAAAAAAAGAGGTTAAAAAGACTGGAGTGGTCAAGGGAAGCACAAGAGCAGGTAAGCAGTTTGTCAGCTCAGATTTCTTCAAGGACTTATTAAGAATCTGTGCAAATAACTCAGGAAATTTGTGGTCCAGGAGTACCAATAGTATCTGTAGGTGATAGGGAATGTTGGTTTCTGCCAATATCAACACATTATTCTGTAATACAAGTTGTGACAACAATCAAAGAAATTAATTAGTAAATTCAATAATTTTGGTCTCACAATAGGTTAAAATATATCTCTGGTTTTGAATGTCCCTACTACTCACTGTATACAGTAAACTCAGGGGAGCATGGACCAGTGGGTAGAAAAGAGCTCATTTTAAAAGAGAGAGGAAGAAGGAGCCATCAGAACAAATATCATATTCCTCTCAACAAAGAACGCCAGCGAAGAACAGCCCTAGATCAGAATGAAACTGTCCACCTTTGGACCCAGACGTGCAGTGGCAGGATGAGCATAACACCAGGAAAAGAAGTAGCAATTAGGAAATAGTTGTGCAACAATTTTAACTCCTTTATTACAGAGTTTTTTCCTGCATATAAGCATTTATTCCTGTTCTGTAACAAGTAAATCTGGAATTAAAAAAAAAAGCAACTACATTGCTGAGCTCATGAGTATTTTTACAATATATTCTTGGCTTTTTATGTGTTTAAATTATGTTTTCTCTTTGCCTGTAAACAAGGTTTTGAGTGTAACATCGCTCATGGCTTAAGTTTCTGCAGACACCTAACAAGTGTGACCTGCTTCCCTGAAGCTCAGCTTCTGGACTTCTAGAAGGTTCCTGAGGTGTGTGTGCTTCTCTGCAGGAGGCCAGTATCTGGGATTTTAAACACCTTCCCCCCTTTTTTGTAATGAATCCAAAGTCAGTACACTGAGGCCGTTCCCTACTTGGAAATATTTTTTTACAAGAACAAAAAGACAGTTTCTTTTGTATATAAAGAAAGAAATAGGCTTATGTGCAGGCGTGAAGGATCTTAAATAAAACATTGTCCTTTTTCTACCTTAGTTCAACTGGGAAAATCAATTTCTGGTTCCTCAACTGCAAAGAAAGATCAAAAGGAAAAACTGACAATCCAAACAAAGGGCAAGTTGATGTGGGCTGCTTGCACTCCCATTCCCTGGTGTGCTTCATACGGGCACTTTTCCAAGCAGAATATATTTATAGAAGAATCAAGGGTATTTTTTTTTGTATCTCCAAATCAACGATGTTGTGACTAAAAGTGACTTAAGTATAAAAGTAAAAAACCCCTACTTTATATTACAATCTGTGGAGTTCCTTTGGTGCTAATTTAGGCAACAGTTTTCAGATGTGTCAGGTTCCTCCTTGCAGAATATTTGTTTTAAAGAAGTGGCATTGATTTTACCTAACTAGAAACTGGCCAAAGCCAGCACTTTTTTTTTAGCATGTTATGTAATGCAAGAGAGAAAATAATTTTATTCTTGCTTAAATGCCAACCAGATGCATGTTTAAATCGTCATATGAAAACTAATTTCAGTCAGTGTGGAGGGAAACTTTATGGAGATAGGCTTTCCTGCTTTGTATTGATTCCTGTTTATATCTTCAATAAATAAAACATGATTTATTGTTATGAGCTCATATTTACAAGAGGAGGAGATTAAAGTGTCAGCAGGAAAAACAGAAAGGAGGAGTGTGAAAACTCTTTAAAACACAAAAACTGAAAACCAGCTTGAATAGCTTTTATGAAGTATATTAATTATCTTTTGCATAAATGTAAAAAGTTGAAAATAGTTATAAAAGTATTTTATTTTAATGTATTTTTACTTCTTTGAGATAATTATTCTGTAGACATCCATTTTGTAACCGTATTAAATGTTAATTCAATGGATATTATAACTACAAAATAAACAGGCTGCATCTGACTCAAGGCACATCCTTTGCAGGAAAATATTTTTGTCTGTATGTTGTGTATCAGTTTGTTGGGTCTTTACCCATGCAGGCAGAATACATTTACATTTGGGTCTCTGCGTTTGGCATGTCTTGGCATGGTAGGGATGGAAATAACTCTGTACAGAATGCTCATTTCAAATACAGATGGTCCCAAGTTTCAAAAGCAGCAACTGTAGCTGGCAGCTCTGGGACTTTTGGGAGTGTTTGCAGGGGAAGGCACTCTGCACTGTAGCATTTGAAAAACAGAACCTTCAGACAGTGCCTCCAGGTGATTGGCACAAATGACAAGTGATTTATAGAGTTTAGGCCTATGATTTTTTCCCTCGAGCACTGATTAGCTCCAAGACCTCCCTGTTCTCATCAGGTGTGTCCAAGGAGAGTTTTGAAAGCAAATCTATAGATTTAAAGCCTTAAATTTGTGTGCCTGTGTAATAGCTTTGTAAGACTGATGTCAATATTACTTAATCAATAAAAATAGGTCTGTATGTTTGATCTGTGTAGATTTTGAGGCATTTCAAACTGCTTTCAGCTTTTTTATTGTGCAGTTAAATTTTAATTTCTGATGACAAAGTGCTCTGAATTAGGTGAGTGGTAAGAAGCCATGTAGGAAAATTATAATGATAGTAATGAAATGTGCCTGATTTTGTAACTGTGCTCATTTGCAAGGTTTTTCTTTCTTTGTCTATTCATTAATTAATTGTGTAACAGGAGAGTTCCTGGGAGGTGTCGACAGAAAACTGGCAGCTCCACCTGCTCAGCCTGCAGTGCCATGGAAGTGTCATTGTGGTGCTTTATCACTTCACTTCTTAGACAGGAGAGCAGAGCTTGGCTGCAGCTCTCTGCTGAAAGCAATGCACTCTTCATTTTCACTCTTATTTGTTGTCCTGCTTCTTCTTTCCCTGGTCTGGGCAGCTGAGAGCTTTGTGGAAAGCTGGAGCACACGTGACTGACCAGGGTCAGAGCCTCCATGTCTTGTTCTCCATCCACAGCTCTCCTGCTCTGCTGGCTGGAGCTGCCCTCGGAGCTGCCCCGACTGAGCTGTGAGCCTGCCCACTCCTGGGGGAAGTCACTGCATTTCACACCAAGCTTCCTGCTCATCCCTGACACTCCTCTCATGCTGCCAGGTCCCTTGTCCCCCTGCAGTTTTCCTGGGTTACAAGCACAGGGACGGGGCTTTGCCCTGAGGGTAAGGGACCTTTATGCCTTGTTTTGTCTTCTGGCTTGGCCCTGGGGGTTCCACACAGGCCTGGAGAGTGGAGAATTTCATTTTACTCAGGCCATAGTTCTGTAACATGCTTAAATCTCTATGCCTCCTGATGTTTCCTATGCTGAAAACTCAGGAAATAGTTGATATTTCAACCTTTCTACGGGCTGCAGGTGAGTAGGACCTACCCTCAATTTAGTTGCTGCTGCTTCAAAATTCTTTTAACAAATGCAGATTATGTTCTGCAGAAACCAGGCAAGGTGATGTCAGAAAAGCACTTCAGTGTTAGTCAATTGAAAGAAAAGATGTGATTGTAGATGTTCAGTTTCAGATCAGTGGTAATAAAGTAAAGGAAAATTATTATGTGCATTATCAGATTTCATTTCTCATATATCCAGAATACTTGTCTTTAAAACTCCAGTCCAGAGGTTTTGCATCTGATTTACTTGAAGAAAAATCTGTTAATATCACAACAGCTACTTTTGTGATGAATTTGAAAAAGTCTTTCCTTGTGAAATAAAGGAATTTGTACAGACAAAGAAAGAAAATAGATTGTGTTAAAGAAGTGCACAAGAAAATAAGGAATGGTTTAGATTCATGTAGGTTTGTTTAGGACGTGCTAGAGATAATCTGTCTCAGGGGGAAAAACAGGAAAACTGTGAGTCTGGTTGATAATTACTGCAATATCCTTGTTACTCTGGGATAAATGACTCTACACCAAGATAGGCAACTTTACTAGCACTGTTCTGTAAAAGCAAAATGATGGTTTTCAGTGTTCGTTAAGAGTTAAAACATCAGTAAGGTTTATAATGTCCCTTTAACCTCCAATTAATTAACATTTGGGTTTCCTAAGGAAGAACCATTTTTTATTTTTACTGTGGAATTGTTAAAGATCAACCACTGGGAGTTTCTTGCTGTTTTTCACTTGGGACTGCACTAGCAACCAAAAGGAATGTTACTGGTTCTGGCTTTGCCCTGTAAGGCAGCATCATTGAATTTGAATTCTCTTCCCTCTGTCCCCAGCCAGATCACTAATTACAGCACAACTCTGAGAAGAATGGTGCAAAGATGTATATCCAGGGTGAATTGATTCATAAATTCAAATCTTAAAATTACCTTGTAAGATGGACACTTTCCCATGGTTTTGCTTGATAGCTACAACTCAAAATATGGAACACAGAGTGTCATTGTATAGCCTTAATCAGATAATTAGTTACAGGCCTCTTAAAAAGAGAGCTTCAGGAAATACTTAAATGTATTCCCTGTTAATGGAGGAAAATGTGCACTTAACCAGGGTTACTTAGGAAATTGTTGTCTTCTTTCAGACTGTGTATGTCTTTTCTGCCTTCGCAAAAATAGGTATTTTAGTTCAAAACTTTTCAAAGCAATTCTGAAAGACAAAATGCACAAATGAGTGTGATTATCTTTGAGGTGCTGTGTCCTGGCAAAGAGTTGTGGCTCTTCTGCTGAGGGAGCATCTGTGGAGACCTGCTGTGCACCAGGTTACTGCCAAATATTTTCTGCCATTGTGTGTCATGTTCTAGCTTGGCTGGGGTTGTGTAGGCTGTGCTGCAGGTTCTAGAGAATCTGAAGGGAATGCCAGCATGAAATACCAAAGAAAGAAAGAAGCCTGAATTGACTCACCCCTGAAGGGGCTTGCACCAACTAATATGTGTGTGAATGTATATGAACAAATATTATTTACATATATATGTGTGTGTGTGTGTCAAAAACTCTGCCCTTAGGTTGACTTCCAGTAGTGGACAGCAGTAAAACCAGTTATCCCAGGTGCTTCTAAGGAAATTTCTCCTGTTACAGATGTTTTAGGAAAAAAAAACATTCTGATGATGCAGGTAGTTTTTTATTTCCATTTTACAGTAAGAGACTTTAAGAGTTTATGTGACTTCAGGTGCTCAGATGGGACTCTCAGACCAGATTGCTCTCCAATCAGCACATACACAAGGTCTAATAAAGGGCAGGTAAGAAGAAGGTGGCTGTTCTGGAGTCATTTAGAGGAGCAGCTTGCAATTATTTGGAGTAGGCTGGTTTTTCAGCTGCTGTGTTGGGTACTGGGAATTCTTAGTCCCTGTAATTTACATTCCTGGGAGCCTGTAATGAGCTGAAAGGCTCCTGTCCCTGACTGGCAGAGCTCTGCCAGGTACTTCTGGCTGGGCAGGACCCATCCTGTTAGCAAATTTGTGGAGTGAATAAAGGTGAAGAGTATCAGAGTCACAACATAAGTTGTGCTACACAATTCATACAAGCTGTTGTTGTGAAGTTCCACTTCTAGAAAAGAAATCTTAATTGTGATCTTTGAGGCATGCACTGTGATTAATTGTGACTTCCAGAGGCTGGCATGGACCAGAAGTGTGTGAATGGGAAAAAGGCTGAGGAAGTGTTTGGAGCATCTTGGACATATGCAGACATTCCAAAGCATAATTTCCTCTATATCATTCCAACCATATGTATTTTTATGGGCTTTTTTTTAGTGCCTAAAAATGAGAAAATAACTTTTAATTGTTGTTTATGAAGCACCATATGGCTGTCTGTAATTTTGGCTTCTTGTGAAATGAGGAAAATGAAATTAATAGGAAATCACACTCAGAAATCCATTATTAAGTTAATGGAGCTAACAGCTTGTCCAGTGTCCTCATACAGATCATGTTGTAGCTGCATATAATAAAAAGCAAATCCTTATAAATAAAACCACTGAGAAAATGAAGTGGCAGAGAGAGGCTGAGCCAAGAAGCTGCATGTGTTGGTATTGGGCATGGTCATGAATGGCTCAGCTAAAAAGCTGCTGGTGAAAATCAAGGATACAACATGTATTTTGACAGTTGCTTTACCATGTGTTCGAAATAATTAATATTTTCTTCTAGGTGGTTTATGAATTAAAGGCTTATCTCAGGATAAAAATCTCTTGTAAGAGATTTTTTGTCAAATCTCTTTTTTTTTTTCATCTTTCAAGTAGAAACTTGTTTGGCCCACCCAACGAAGTTGTTCAAAGCGCTGTGCTTTTTTTTTGTGGCTTACCATTCAATAAGTTATGGGAACACTTTAAACCTTTTTTTTTTCTCTCTTAACCTGTTCTAATAGGCAGTGAGTTTTCAGAGCTGAAACTGTAAAGTTTGTATTATCTTGCTGTCACCAAACATTCAAAATTGAAGACTTTTAATACAATGGTATGAAAAAAGAATACATCACAAGATGAACATCTATAAAAATTACCAAGCTATGAAAAGCACAGTGGGCCTCCCCCCCCCTCGCCCCCCCCTCCTTATCTGGAACATTCCATAAATTGCCTTTCTTCAGCATTTTTGAAAAGTGTCTGCAGATGATGTGATACTAAGAAAAATATCACAGAACAAAAATCTAGAAAACTTTTTTTTTTAATTAGAAAGATAATTATTATTGGCAGAGATGTGTTCTGGATGGGTTTATGTTGAATATCGTGGCTGTATGTGTGAGAAGGAATTTTATAGATTGGGTAATTTTATAAAGCTGTAAAAAGAACATTGTTCAGGTAATACAGATTTGAAACTATGTTCTAAACAAAATTTTTTCATCATTAAATCTAAATTAACCAGTGTATCACTGATCAGTGGGATGGCCTTTTTATGGAGTAATTAAGTCTGAAATATTGAATCAGATATTAAAGATTCTTATAATAGGTCTGCTCTTAACCTTTTTCCAATATTAGATTATTTTGGCAATTGCTTCTATTTCACATGTGATGAGTAAACAAAAAAAAGACGAGGATGATAGTGCATCCCTTTTTACTTGGGCTCAGTGATTACTGGTGTTATCTGACATGAAGTTATAAACACAGGTGCTTACCACAACTGAAACTTCATCTGTCTACAGCAATTAATATTAACCAATTGCCAGAGGACTAAAATATTTCTTTTAATACTGCTTAATGCAGTAGGATTTTTAAATGTAATTAAAAGCTAGATACCATGAAGTCTAACAACAGGAATCCTTAAAAGGTTTTTAAGCAAACTGTGTAGGAAAATATCTCCAGGAGTAAATACTGTGGCTTTTTTGGTTGCAGTGTTTCTGTGTTTTAAATAGATATCTCTCAATTCATTTTTGTATTCCATCATCACCTGAGTTCTTTAAACCTTTATGTGGTGACTTTTCTCTCTCTGTATCATACTTGGATAACTCTGTTTGCTAGATCTGGGCCTCTGGAAGTGAATGAGCTTTTGCCCAGAGTCTGCACTTAGTTAACCTCTACTTGACAAGAAGGAAACATTAGAACCAACTCTGTTTCTTCTTCCTGGATTTTCTTTTCACTCTGGGTAAAATTCATTGCTACTCCAGATGGCCAGAGCCATACCTGTTCAGCATTTTAGTCCCACTTTTATCTGCAAAAGAACTTGAATGTCACATCTGTGCAATCCCTCAGCCCAGCATCTCAGTTACTGGATTTTCCTTCTCCAGCTGGCTTTTACACCTAATGTCAGGTGTCTGTTAGAAGCTGTACTGGAAAAAGGCTTTTTCTTTAAATTGACATAGTGTTTATTTTCATTGTGGAGTCTGATTTTCTTCTTCAAATAGAAAATACTTCAGTAAATGAGGCTACATCTCAGTGGTCAATACTGGGGTCTTAAAAATGTCCTCTTTTAAGTATGTGATTTCTGTCTGTAAGTAGTTGAAGAAGTAAGAAGAAGGTTGGGAAGGTGCTGGTGGTGGTCATTGGTTGTGGGGAGGGAAAGTCAGGTATTTTGGGTTAGTTTTGGCAGGGGGCAGCAAATCAGTGCCTTGCTTCAGAATCAGGGCAAGGAATCAAGGGCATATGTAGAATAACTGCTCCAAAGCAATACTTTTCAACTTTCTGTCTTTAGCACTGCTGAGGCAGACATAAATTCTTCAATGTGATCATTTTCCCACCCAGATGTTTCCTAGATAATGACCAGTCTAGCATGATTCTCTTCAGAGGCTCAATAAATTATTTCAGCAATACATTGAAAAGTTTGTGCTTAATTCCACCGAATAAGTTGGATAATGAATCAGGCTACTGGAGGACATTTCAGTCCTACTGGGCTTGGCTCAGATCAAAATACTGCAAGATTTGCTATTCTTTTGTATGTTTCTAGTTTTGGATGTGGATTGATTTATTTATGGTCTAAACAGGCAAATGTGTGGTATTTAATGCAGCCCTACACAATGAAACAAAAGGTAAGGGATACAGGGCTAAGAGCTAGAGTAGAATTGCATAACAAGAACTGTCTCTGGGAGAGAAATGTTAATTTTGCTAAAAATGTAAATTTTCAGCTGAGAGCTGTTCAGTATTTCCATTGCTTTGGGTAAAAATGCAAACTGTAGAAGAGATTTAGGTTTGGAGCTTCATTAAGAAGTTCTTCATGAAATGTGTCAAAGCCCCACTGGGGGAAATGTTTATGCAGGCACCCAAATGCCAAGCTGGCATCAGTGTGTGCCTAGAATTAAGCAGATAACTAAAGGCATCTGTAAGTTGTTGTAAAGAGGAAAAATGACCACTGTGGTGGTGAGTAAAGAAGCGAGGTGCCTTGGAGCACATGTGTACCTGTCAGGTCACTTTGTCCCAGCTTTTACAAAGCAGCAAGAGATGATTAAACCCTTTGAAGGAATTTGGTCCTGGCCTAGTATTGGCAGCCTTGCAGAAACTGGGTCTGAAGCTGATGCACACTGAGATTTCTCCCTTTGAGCATGTTCCTCGCACTTCTGAAGGCTGTTGGTTGCCCAGCCTCCACTGTGTCCTGTCCTCCACATTTCTTTAAGCTTTGCCTTCCATTTTAATGCTTATTTTTAGGGATCCTGCTGGGCATAGCAGGCCTGTATGGAAAGACTGTGCTTGGCAAAGGGCTAATTACCAAGTCTCTACTTGAGCAGTGTTCACCTGTCACATTAATGGATTTGTTAACACTTCTTAAGTACTGGTGGTAACATTGCAGTTGTCTTCACTCTCTGCGTATTTTCAGATATGAAAGAGAGAGAGTTTGGATTTTGTATCAGGAAAAAATTCCTTACCATCTAGGAGGTGATGCACTGGAACAAGTGACTGCCCCATCCCTGGAAATGTCCAGGGCCAGGTTGGACAGGGCTTGGAGCAGCCTGGGATGGTGGAAGGTGTCCCTGCCATGGCAGGGAGTGGAACAAGATGGGCTTTAAGGTCCCTTCCAAGCCAAACCATTTGTGATTCTACAATTCATATGAACTTGCTTTTTTACCATGTGAACTCCCTGGTTTCTTGCTTAGGTTTTTTATTTCATGCTCCATTTTTGAGAATATCTCCAACTACGACAACTCCTTTATGACTAAAAGTGAAGTGTGAAAAAAACTAATATATATGCCTGGGTTTTTATGTATTCTACACTACATACAATTTTTCCAAAATCATCTCTGCAGTTCAATAATGGATAAAAGAATTAGAATCAGTCAGAGAAGGCTTTGTGTCTTTTTTGCCTTACATATAATCAGAAAGAATGAAATTTTGAACACGTTCCAGGAAAGCAGGTGTGTGTATTGTTGCAGCAAGGGGCAGGAACAGTGTTTGTTCCTAATGGCTGCTTGACTTCAACACTACAGATTGCATAAAGCCTGTTCCCTGAACTGTATTAAAACAAATTGTGTTATGGTATTCAGTCAATAATTTAGGGCATAGTTGATCTTCCTGGGTCTGCTAACTTTAAAATATATTTCACTGGTTGGGGGGGAAGGGTTTGCATGTTATTTGGGCAAGGAAAACTTCTAATCATTGTAAGCTTTAAAAGGTAAAGATGCAAAGAAAACTGTCAGCATATTAATTTCTCTCTTTTTTTTTTTTTTTTTTGTAATTTAGGGAAATGGGGAGTGTAGAGAGAAATGTCTTGATAAGTATCTGTTAACACTGACAGTTTTTTGAATGATGGTTTTACAAATCAAGTCTTGTAATTTATTAATGTGTTTAATACAAGGAAAGCACATGATTTTGCATCCCCAGGTTTCTCAGTGCTTAACAGAGTATCCTGAGAAGCTTCCATGGTGGTATTGTCAGGTCACAGGGATTGTGACTAATACAGAAGGAAAAGTCGTTGCTTGCTTTTGCAGCCTCTTAAAATGAAGTCCTCTGAAGAAGAGAAAAATCATATTGGCTTGGACATAATATAAAGAATATTTTGAAGTCTAAAAGTAGCAAGAATGGACCTGTTGGGTACAATGGTGGAAGAACCCTGGATCCCTTTGCATGGATTTTCTATTTTTGTTCAGTATTTACTATTTATAGGCTGCAGGATGCCAGGGTGACTGCAGGTTACAGAAATTGCCTTTCTCTGTTTTGCCCATAGAATGGATGTTGCTTTAGAGCTGGCAGAAGGAGCTTTTTCTTTCTTGTTAGTGAGCTTCAGTGCTCTTCCACAAGAGGACAAACTTGTTCCTTTCCTGATTGAGTTTCAAACCACGTCTGCTGTCAGGTTTGTAAGCAAATGTGAAAATAGCCATTTTTCTGAGCCCTTTGTCTATTACAGAGGAAATTTATGTAAAAAATAATGAGAAGTTAGGTTGAAAAAAGAAGCTGTTAAAGGCTGAAAAATACCAGAAATAAGATATCCCATGGAGTTTGAATCAAGCACATACAATGAACAGTTTCAATATGAGAACAGTTTCTTTTGGATCCCTGCCTTAATGTGCATATTTTTCCATGCATTATAGTGGTGCTGCTGGATCTAGTGAGGCTCTGTTTGCTGTATAAGTAATTTATCAGGTTTAACTTATATGTAGGATGTGTGAATACTTGATTGCTTTCACTCTGAGAAGGTTTAAGACTGCGATATTGAGAGTGAGCTTTAGCTTAGCTGATTTTATCTAGCCTTAAAATTTTTATCACCAGTGAAGTGTATAGTAATGGCTATGAAAGCAATTAATAATAGTAGTGACAGAATCAAGAGACTGACTAATTTATCACTATAGATTTTAATGAGGCTTATAATCTAGCAATAAATATACAATATATTCAAAATTATGGAATTATAAAAAGGATGATTTATTTAACTTTAATTCTAAACTAGCATGCAAACCGAAGGTTGTAGAAAGTAGTCTTGTAAGAACATAATCCATTTTGGTGTTATGGAGCAGAAGGATGAAATAGCAAGAGAGTTCAAATTAAAATTAAACAGGGGGGGGAATAATTGTTTATCTTCATTCAAAAGGCCTTTAAGCACAACAATAGTTTTGTAGATGTGGGAGGTATCTTGTGGACAGCTTCTTTTTCATCTCAATCTGCTCACTTGGCAGAGTGTGGGAGCTGCCTCAGATGCTGCGTCCCTGCAGCTCTCAGAAGATGGGCAGCAGTGGAATGGCAGCAATACTTGGGAAAAGCTGTCTCAGATTTCAGACTAAGTTGGTGTAAAGACACCCAAATGTGAAAAGTTACTATATCAACTTTAAGGTTCAGTGTTCAGTGTGGAAACTAATCTTTACTACAGTTTTTCTATTATTGTATTATGTTTGTTATGGTCTTCCTTATTGCTTTTATTCTTCTCCATTCTTTCCTTGCTGGAGTAATCTACAGAATGTCTCTGGCCTGATTCTTGTCTGAGCAGTGTAAGAGGGTGGCTGAAATTTGGAAAATGAATTATAGCCAGTCCCACCCAAAGGGAAGTTGGAAACTTGGGTGGTAGGGATAGCATTAAAGCAAGAAAGAAGCAACAGTAATAAAACAGGACAGATGAGACCCCAAAAAGTAGATTTCCCTACTGCTGGATCAGCTAGACCTGAATATAAAACCCAAATCCAATCCAAACTGGACCCTTTTAAAGCTTGTAAGGGGAGCCCTCGGTTTTGAAAGAAAGGGTCTGACCTGCAGAGATGCAATTTGGGAGTGATTATTTAGAACCCTTACAGGACACTTGAGCATTTGTGGGTTTGCATCAACGTTGGGGAGGAAACAAGTAGGAATGGCATGTAGGTGTTCTGGGGTTTGTTGGTATCTTTGTAGTTCTTGTGTTAGCCAAAATAAGGAATAATTGCTGTCAGAAAATATCTGTAATGTCTGCTTATTTTCCTCAAATCTCATGATGTGAAAGCAAAACTATAAAGCAGAGTGGGAAAAACCTCTTGCTTTGGGAAAGGAAGCTCTGAATTTACTTCTGTTTTTAGGAAAACAGTGTTAAGCAGAAATGCTTGGGAGATGGAATTGATCATCCAGTGAGATTCCCAGCCAGGATATTGCTCCTTAATGGAGTAATAGTCTAGACAGCCATGAAAGAGATGTGGAATAAAGTCTGGGTGGTGAAAGCAAAGCTTGAATTGCACATGCCCAAACGAAGAAGTGATTTGTGTCTCTCAGAGCAGTTTTACCAGGTAACTACATCTTTATTTACATCTTTTACCCCTCTGCTTCTTTGTAGGGGTGGAGAGTTTGGAGCTGGTTGCAGATTCCTGTACCTCATCTGGCTCTTTTGGGGTTTGGAGAGGAGGAAGCACTCCACAAGTTCTGCTCATCAAGCAGAACTTAATTATTTTACCTAGAGAAGGGTGAACAGCAAAGTTCCTGAGAGCAGGGACTCTCTGCTGGGGTCCTCCTGTGTGTTTATATACTCAGTGTTTGGTCAGTGAGGAGACAGGGCTTCTGTAAAACCTGGATTTGGCATGTCCTGACTTTGTGTTCATTGTGCAGCTCGTGTGACAGTGGTTTGCTCTCCTCTGCTCTGCAATGTGTGCTAAGCTCATTCTGAGAGATCAGGGCACGTTCCAGGGACACTTCCCTGCTGCTGCAGTACTTACACTGGGGTCAGGGGTTTGCTGTGAACCCTTCTGTGCTCAGCTGCCTTACACTGGGGTAAAAATACACTGATGTAATGGTGGAATGGGTTCTGCATTTTTAAGGAAGGCACAGACAGTAATTAATTTATACAGAGCCCCTGCAGATAGAGAAGCCAGACCACTGAAAGTCTCATGGTGAGCCAGAAATTTGATTAGGAATTCATGTGAGACCTCCTCCCTTTGTTCCAAGCTCTAATTCTGTAGTGTGGGAAGTCTTGTCAAAGTAGTCCTGAGTTCCCTCTGGTGGAAAGCCTTTTGTTCCTGAACTGGGGAGCATGTGAGACCTGTTCCCATGCAGCCATACACTGTGTGTTCTCTACAGCAGTTTATTTTTGATAAGCTACAGCACATTTTAATGTAATTGTTAACATGCCTAATTTGCAGCCACACAGTCGTATCAATAATAATGGAAAGTTGTTCACAGGTAATAAATTAGCATAGCATATAACCAGCAGAACTCTGCTTCTCAGTACATTGTTTCACGATCAAGAATTCAGTAGTTAAATATACACAGCAGTGGGCTGAGAACAAGCTGTTCATTTTTGCTGCAAGCAGTACCAGTGGACCAGAGTAATCATAGCTCCCAAAAGCAGGACTGATTTTATTGATTTTAAATAGGCTTTCATTATAGCACTGAGCTTATTCCAATTGCAAGGAGTATCACTGCTGTTCGTATTCACAGTGCTGACTGAGGGAAGGAGAGGTTTTGTTGGATGCCATGTAGAGGCTGTTTGTCCCTCAGTGTTCTGTTCTGCCCTGCTGAAACGTTTGAATTTATTATAGAAAAATAAGTACTTAAAGCTTTTTTTCCTGTGGTTAAAGTTTTTTAGAAACATAGAGCCAGACCCAGTTCTGAAATTTTGAATTCTGAGTATTCTTCTGAGGAGTAAAGGTCTTGCTTATTTCTTGGCATCTGACTTAGGGACCAGCTGTATTTTGGTTCCATTTTTTTAAAGGATTCTTTAGAAATCATGGAATCACTTTGCTTGGAAATGATTGCTAAGATCACCAAGTCCAGACATTTAACCTAACACTGCCAGGTCCAGCACTTAAACCTATCTCTAACACCACACCTGCACCTCTCTGTTTTTCCATACATTAATGTAAAAAAGGCAAATACAGGAGCTGCTCAGTCTGAGATATTAATGTATTCAGGTTATAATTAGTGAAGAACACATGCTGTTACCAGCAATGCGTCATTAATCTGCATGGAGCAGTTTGCAGCTATTTGTTGCTAAATTAGTGACACTTAAAAGCTGTCGGGTTTTTGTATTGTTTCTAATGGTAAAGAAAATTATAAATCTGTGACTGAAAATCCACATATGCACGCTTAAGAAGCTGGCTGGTTTGTTATTTGGTTTTCTTTGGAGCTTTTGTGTTTGTTTTTGTGTTTAAATTTACACCAGGCTGGTCAGTCAGTGGCTGTACACAGAAGTTGGTTGAAGCCTTAATGCTGTTGAAAATGTTGTGCTGTACTTTATGGTGGTGTAAAGGCACATTGTTTGTGATAGGTTTTCTTCAAATCCTTTATGTGTAACTACACAGTTCTGCTTACACATTTTTCCAGTCTTATTAGAACAGTTTGGAAGGGTATTAATAGAAATTAGTTACATCTCTCTGGTTTTAATGGGTTTCATACTGACTTTAGGTACCTTTTTTATTACTTTTTCTTTCTTAAACCTACAGGTGAAGGTGAATTACTTCAAATATTCTAGCTAATCCCACATTTTTGTTTTGGCATAGTCTTTCATAACATAATTTGGGAATTCAGGCAGGAACAAACAAAAACTTTGTGTGAGCATTTCTAGGAATCAACTCTTTAAATAAGATGGTAACATTAAGTAGTGAATCAACTTGGTAAGTACTGAATGATCAAGCCTAGTTACTGTAAAATGAGATCTGGATGGTTTATTTCATTTTAGAGAGTTTGGGCAAATAATTATGGAATTAAATTGCTTCCTGTTGGTTTCCTGCAGGGCACGAGGAGCCTCCTGTACTGTGCTCTGCTGAGCTGCTGCATTGATTAGTTCTTCAGGTCTAATATTTATTTGGCTGTGCTCACTTTTCTGTCTGTCTGTTTATGGGTTTGATAGTTGTTTTTCTGAAGTTACTGTATTGCCTTGATAGTCCTCTGGTGGATTATAAAAATGTATTAATTAATTCCTTTTTCTGAATTGGTTTGTTGGAGCCCAGTGGAGATAATTGGTGCTCATGGAACGTGGTGGTTGGAAACGAGGGAGATGATCACTCCCAGAACTGATACCACCCATCGCTGACAATCAAAGCTCACATTGTTGGGATGGTTGGAAGCTAAAATTGATTTAATTAAATGCTTACAGCATCTGTTAACAATACCATGCTAGATTGTTTATCACAGCAGCTACTGTGATTTTTAGAGTTTGCTTCTGCAGGTTGAAAAGTGATTTATAGTTTTAATTCATCTTAATTTGTGTGCTTAGGAAACATTTGAGATAAAACTTTTTGTTGCATTTAAATTTCCTTGTTATCTGCTCTGCAGTAGTATGAGTAATAGGGAGCCCAGAACATGAATATATTGGAATGCATGAAATATTTTCAAGGAGAATGCTTTTAAGGTTCAGAGTGATATATGTCAAATGTTACTGAATTTGGATTTTAGCCTCAAGAAGCTTAGAAATGAAGCATTTCTTAGTACAGTATCTGTGTTAAAAATAATAATGATAATAGAAATAGTAACTGCTGCTACTACTATTGTGTTAAAGTACAATACCTGTATTAAATAGAATATTTGTTTCATAATATTTATTCTACTCTAAAGGTTCAGCTTTTTTTTGGTAGGTGCTGAAATTTATTATACAGGCACTTTGAAATGATGCTGTGTCATAGCTTGCCTACTCCAAAAATTGCTGCACCTCAAAACTTATATTTAATAATCTGTAAAATGTTTTTATTTGCCCTTTGGAAATAGGGATTTCTTCTTTAAGAACCACATCCAGGCATTTCCTTCCATGTCTTCAGAGCAAGGAATGGGATTTATTTCCCTTGATGAGAATTGTTTTGTTGTGCATTCAAGACAAAATATGATCTGATTTATGTTTAAAAACCGTGCTGGTGTGTCAGCCGTGGAGCTGGGCTGGTTGTGTGCTTTCTTGTGCAGGCCATGAAGCATTAACAGCATGGTTCTGATCTCCACAATGACTTATTTATCCATCTCATAAGCTGTGTATCCTCAGCTTCCTTCAGCAGTTCTTTTTTGGCAAGGTTACTTTATAGAAATGATGAATTTACTCTTGGTTTGTTGCTCACTAGTTACAAAAAACTTCTTGTTGTTGGAAGAGTCCAATCTGGAAACGCTTTTTGATCTCATACTAACAAGCTCAATAATTGACAAACCACAGAATTTCAATGTGTTTTTCTTCTACAGAGGCAAAGGAAATTGTTCTGAAGGCACAAATTCTGGCTGGAGGGAGAGGGAAAGGTATTTTCAATAGTGGATTGAAAGGAGGAGTTCATCTAACTAAAGAGTAAGTACTTTCAATTGGAAAAACCATAAATAAATTGCTCCTTGTATAATATTTAGGCTGTTTACAATAGCTGTGGACTGTTTCTTTTAATATTTTTTAGTAAACTAACATTTTTCCTTTGTTTGTAGCCCTAAGACTGTTGAACAGCTTGCTAAACAGATGATTGGGTACAATCTGTCAACCAAGCAAACTCCAAAGGATGGTGTGACAGTTAAAAAGGTAAGATTTTGGCCTCTTGAAAGTTGAAAACTATGTTCAGCTGCAATTTTGCATTAATAAGCTGGGATGTACAACATAGATTTTTTCCAATCCTTCTCCAATTCCTGATTGATTACATCTAATTGATAAAAAAAAATAGAGAATGTTGCTTCATTTTGTTTATATATTTTGTTCATCAATTTTGTCATACCCACTGATGGAAAAATAAATTGATTTCTGCAGTTTATATTGAAAGGAATCCTTTGTCATCAAATACATACTAAATGTGATATAACTGCACTGTAGAATTAGCTGTACATGCTTATTTACATTTTGCTTACAGAAACAATAGATACGTGGTTCCCTTTAGTAATAATATTGTCTATATTTCAGTCCCCCTCAGGTCTGGGCAAGCCTTAATAGAGTGACAGATGAATCACAGAATGGTTTGAGTTGAAAGGGATCTTTAAAATTCCTTCAGTCCAACCCCCGGCCATGAGCAGGGGCATCTTCAACCAGATCAGGCTGTTCAGAGCCCCATCCAACCTGGTCTTGAGTGTCTCCAGGGATGGAGCATCCACCACTGCTCTGGGCAACCTGTGCCAGGGCCTCACCACCCTTACTGTAAAAAAAAAATCTTTCTTACATGTAGTCAAAATCTGTCTTGTTTAGTTTAGAGCCACCCTGATTAATTGCAAAAGGCCCTATTAAAAAGCTTTTCCTCATCTTTATTGTAAGCCCCCTTTAAGTATTGAAAAGTTTGCATGAGATTTTTTCTCAATTAGAAAAGAAGTGTCTCAACAGTAGAGTCTTTCTATTTGTTGCAGGTACAGACTAAAATATTTTCATGATAGTGGTTGAGGTACCAAATGAACATGGGAGTTCATTTTCCAATGGTGGTGCTTTCTGCAAGGCACCAAGATTCACTTCAGCATAAATGATTTGCTCTGTATTGTCCTAAAGAAGAGAGGTAAAGATTCAGCAAGATTCTCCTTCAAATTAGTAAAATTCTGTGAGTTAGCAAATCCTGGCAATTGCCTATCTGCTGCAGCTGTTTTTATCTCTTGCTTTGTTTGACTGAGCAAGAATTCTCACACAGGTAAGTAGCAAGAGCCACACTGTATCTGATGCCAGGAAATAATTTGGCATGAGCTGAAGGAACTGCAGTTCACATTTAACATCCTGTGAACAGCTTGGTGTATTAGCATAGAAGGGGAAGGAACACCTGTCTGGAAAGATCCTGTCTAATGAGGGCTGGAGGAAGGTGTTCAGGCAGTTCTTCTCTTGGGGAGCAAGGAGAGCAGATTGCCATCACTCCTCAGAGTTGTTCTTACAAAGAAATACTATATATTAGAATAGGAGACTCAGTATTACCAGTAAGGCATGTCTGTCAGAGATCCTGGTAATACTGAGGATATAAGACAGGATATACCTCTTCCATATTAAGGCACTCTGCTTGGGAAAATTAGTATTGGAAAGGCAGATTTCTTTGTTTTTATGCTTTTGCCCTAGTTGGCCTGCCTTGAATACATCCATAGAGAAATTCTACTTTTTTGTCAGAGTGCAAGCCTATTCATCATTGGCAGATTCAGTTCTGGAAAAGAAAGTTGTAATTTTCTTTGAAATTGATGGAAATGGAAGAAGGGTATGGGTGTTGGGAGGTTTTTGACCTGGATTATTCAAAGCATTTATATTAGGATGTCTTCTCTGCCATGTAGCTATAGAATATTTAACTTGTGGTTCCTTTCTCCCCCTCCACATGTTGTTTGTGTGAATGAATAGTGGGCAGGACTGAGCAGCTGGCAGAGGTGAAGTTTAAGGTGAAGTTTGCACTACTGAACTTCATATATTCATTTTGATGGTAGAAAATTGTGTACAGCCTTGAGAGACAGTGTATTTTGCCTTTGCTGTAGAGTTCCAGGGAAACTGATATTTTCATGTTTCATTTATCATGTTGATCCAGGATAAACCAAAGTGATGCTTTTCACTGGGAGAAGCTGATCATTTGCTGTCATAGACTTTCATTCTGATTACAGGGCTGGCTTTTAAAAGTATGTTGGCTTTTAACTAGTAGGTTTTATATTTTTTGGTACTGAGTTCTTGGTTCTTAGTAATTGATGGTAAGAACATACACCCTGTTTTAAATCAATTCATTTCGTAGCAGTTTGCCCAATTGCTTATTAGATAGTGAAGAAAGCATGTTTAAAATTATGCACTAGTTCATCAAAAAACTATTTCCCAGCAGAATTATGTCTGTTTTAAAAGAATTTCTAATTTACAAAGTTAGCTCACGTTGGGATTTTAGAGGAGCTGAGGCACTTGGGTTTGTGGTGTCAAGATTACAAAATCAAATACTGACATTTTAATCAAGGGGCAAACTACAGTAATATTATTAAACATATAAATTCAGCTATGTCTGAGATATCATTTAATGCAGTGGGAACTTAATGCACTGAAAATGCCAGGCAGACTCTTTGGGCTTACTAAGGGCAGTGGGGAAGATGAGAACAAATCACTGGTATTTTTCTTCTATTTCAAGGCGTGTGCTTTCTCTCTGCATGTATGGAAGAGTTGGAGTTCTACATGTTCTTAAGGAAAATTGCATTTCAGGAAGAAAAGAAAAGGCATGTTTTAGATTTGTGCTTTTTAAACTTTCCATTGTTCTGGAAAGTTTGAGTGGTTTAAAATACTCCTATGTTTTAAAAAATTAAAGTAATAAGCATTTTTCAGAAGGAAGATATTTATTATGTCACTTTTTGTGAGGCAATCAATGAGCTAGTGTCAGGTCAGGGAGTGGAAGTCACGTACCTTTTACATCCATTTGAAAGGGAAGGTATAAAAGGTAGAAATTTTCTACAATTAGAATCATTATGAAACAGAAAATGATGGTTTCAGCTTTCTTTCTCAGTTTGTGCACCTGCTACAGAATTTAAAGTGTGTTTGTGCCTGTTCAGGTTGATGTTTCTCAAATTAATAACAATCTCTTCATTTCCCTCATAACTTGGAACCTGTTTTGTGAGTTTACATAAAATCCTCTTATGGCAGTTTGGAATCTGGAGAGCCTGGCTATCTGTGATGACAGTCTTCTCTTATCATGACAACCTGAGAATTCACTACCTGTGTTTTTCTCTCCAAGCAATAACAGAATGAGTATTTTGCATATTTGATTCTATTTTTAAAAAGCTGCAACAGTTACCCTCATGACATTAGATGTGTGACTTAAACTTTTCAGTAACGATTTGTTACAGAGAAGGAAAGCTTGAAGTTGTCAGGAAGTTTTAATGAAAACTGATTTTTCCCCAGGATATTTTATATATAAATATGATACGGTAAATAGATAATGATGTGTCATATTCTTTATCAAAAGCAAAACAGACAAAATGTCAGAAGAGTCAACAGTCTGTAGATTCAATTTCACTGTTCTTAACTGTTCATCAGTGTGTTTGCATTAGTTCTGTCATGTGAGTGATAGGTAGACTTAAATGATATTTAAAGACCTGGAACACCAATTTCCTTTGGTTTTGCTCTGCATCAAACAGGGAGGATGGTGAAGGAAAGTTATTTTGTTGGGAGAAATCAGAGCTGTTTCACAATCTGACAGTTTTTGCTCTAAGGTTGCCTGCTGCAAAGCAGACTCTCCGTAGTTTTGTGAATTGAGACAGGGAAGTATCTGATGATGTTGACATTGTTAATTAGCAACAGTGAGGACAACCACTCAGTCTGGAAGTTGCAGTGGAAGATACCTGATTTACTAATGTTAGTTCCACCTGCCATGCCTGCAAATGTATTCCTCAAAACTTGTTGAGTGTATTCCCATCCTAAGTCTGCCCTGACCCTGAGCTCTGTGGAAACTGAACAGCTCTGACAAGATCCAGTAGGACCAGCTGGTTTTATCTGACTTTTGTCTAAAGCAACTGACTCACATTTTTCAGATACATTGATGCAGGATATGTAAGAAGGTGAAAACATGGATGCAGGTAAAAATAGTAGCAGATCAAGGATGCTTTCCCTACCCTTGCTTGTTAATTTGACAAATCTTGGCAGGTAGCCAAGCTGTGTCTCTGAAGTTGTCTGTGTCGCATCCCTCTGTAGTAGACTAAAATAGGCAGATGCTTTTAAGTAGTATAGTAGTTTTCTGCATTCTTGGTTCTCTCCTTCACCCTGGCTTTCTTTACTTTCCTTTTGAACAGTCGCTTATTTGAACTATTCCTTTACATCCCCCAGCGTTGTGTGAATAAAGTGAGGTAAAAGTAGAAGGAAACAAAATTACTATAAAGCAAATTTTTTCCAAGTCAAAAAGACCATAAAGAAATTTCATCTTCCTTCAGTTCTGAGCACTGATGGCTTTATTTGATTTCTTGTTTCTTACATTTTTTTTTTCCTCTTCTCTAATACCTGCTGCCTGGCAGAAAGTCCCTAAATTCTTTCTTATCTACTCTGGAATAGACTGTCAAAAATGTGACTTGGGTGAAAGTATAGTGCATCTTTCTTGTTTATAGTCCTTGAACTATGAAAACCCCAGGAATACTTGTTTGATGGAGCACCTTGTGCCAGATAGGCAGAGTTTTAAGGCTGCAGGTATAAAAATGCCTCTTGCATCTGCTGACTGAGGGAATGAATTTCTCCTTGTGGTACATTCAGTGATGATCATTGTCTGCAGTCATTGTTCAAAACTGTCATTTCATAAATAGACTGTGCTAGAAAGATGTTGCCACTTAATCCTTCTTAATTATATTAATATTTGGGAAGTGATTTTCCTGATTTCTACCATTTCCATTGAAAGCTGAGAAACAGTAGCTCTCTTAAGGAAGAATGTAATGCTAATTAAATTGTAGAGGTGACTGCTTCACTTCCAGATTGAAAAGCAAGACTAGTGCAGAGCAGAGCTACAGTCTTTTCAACTTCAATTCATCTGGTATGATCACAGGCAAAAATTATTAATGATCATATGCAGATTTTTTCCTAAAATTAGGAATGTTTTGGGAAATTTAGTATTCTTATAGTGAAACAGTTTTGTGAGTCCTTTGCAAGTGTAAAACTACTCAGTCTCTGAAATTGCTTCAATAGCTATTGTTAAACTATTGCAAAAACAGACAGTTCAGATGAGAGGAAGGTATAATTATGGTAATACTAAAATAGAAAGGACCTTGTCTTGTGTTTGGGAGGAGGGCAAAAATTGTAGCAAGGACTTTGTGTGGGCCAATTTCTGACACTTTTAATGTGGTGTTTGTAGATTCCAAACGTGGGATTTGAATCATCTTTTTGTTTTGTGCTGTGGTGTCTGTCAGATACTGGTACAAAATGGCTCTGTAGCTGATAGTAATAAATAGAATGTAGAAGCTCTTTGGAAAAACAAATATCTGTGTTTCTAGATCGTGCCAGTATCTGAAGGACACACACCTACTTGACTCTAAACTGAAAATAAAAAGCTGGATGGCAGAATTACCTGTAAACCCATTTTCTTAGGAAATACTTGGGCAGGGCAGGAATTCAGTGCAAGGATTAGAAAGGTTGGGTGGCCTGTGGTCAGAATAAGGGAGAGAACTCAAGGCTAAGGATTTGCTGGTGAGATGAATCCAAAAGCCAACATGCCAGCCCTTCTATCTGTGTGATCTGCACACTGACTCCTTTGTGACTCAGGGTCTTTCTGGGGACAAGAATTATTGTCTTGATAATCAAGAATTATCCCAAATTATTGGGATAAAAAGGAAATAGAGAGGTCTGCAGTATGGACACAGCAGCAGCTCTTGGAAAAGCCCAGCACTGAGGTGTTCCTGGTTACAGGGCTCACTGCATGCCCCAGTGAGACGAGCAGCATCAGAGGGGTCTCTTACTTAAGGAGAGAGCATTTCTTGGGAAAAAGCTCACAAGGTTGTAGTGGTGTGGTAAAAGCAGTGAAACCAATGTTTCTGTTCAGGATAGCAAGTATCAAACTGCTGCATTTTAAGGCAAAGCAGAGGGACCAGTCAGAACCATTGATGTTTTCTTTTCTTCCATTTTTAGGTGATGGTTGCAGAAGCACTGGATATTTCCAGGGAAACATACTTTGCAATTCTGATGGACAGAGCCTGCAATGGACCTGTCATGGTTGGCAGTCCACAGGGTGGTGTGGACATAGAAGAAGTTGCAGTAACTAGCCCAGAACTTATCTTTAAGGTACTGAAATAATGTTTTACAATAACAATTTTCCCTGTCAGTTGTCCAAAAGAATATTTTTTCCCTCTTTCTTGTCCCATTTTTCCTTCTTCCATGTAAAAAGGAGACAGGAAGAACCATAGAAATAGTGTTTCATCAAATACAGGACCATACCTGCCATCTAGTAAATGAAACATATTTAACATCTGATTTTACTCGAATTTTTCAATTAGAAAAAGATCTTAAATCTGGCTGTTATGTGATATGTTAAACTTCATATCTGAAGTGTTTTATGAGTGAGTTTCACTTTCAGGGAGGTACACCATTTTTTCACAAGTGGGTTGGTGCCAATATACTTATTGTTTCTGTGGCTGTTTTTCTCTAATTGACAGAGTTGTTAATTATTTTTTGTACCTGCAAGACTTTTGCATCTGAAATACAACTGTTGTAATTACTTTCTTAATGATGACTACACTGAAGTATTTTTTAAGTTACTGTGGCAAGATAATGAGTAGACAAGCTATTCAGCTGAGAAAATAATTGATACTATCAAGTATAATTATTCAAAAAATTGTAAAAATATTTAATGTGCACTTAAAAATTGTATAAACTTCACAGTGTCACTGGGCAGTGACACTCATTGCCTTGAAAATATTCCAGAATATGTCGTAAAAATTAACAGACTAAATATTCGTCAGTGCCATCTGTACAGTAATTAAAAGTGAAAACTGGTGTCACATTGTCTTGTTGGCATGCCACCCTCAAGAATTATATATTTTTGGGAGGACTGGTTCACAGTCAGTGTGGTAATTATAACATCCCCTATAGGCAGCTGCTGTAGCCTCAGTGTTGGGGAGCCTTGGCAAACAGCCAAGCTTTAATTACTAATTTGCACATGTACACTGAGTGTTTTCCTTTTGAAGTTATGAACCTCCATTCTGATGGAATATTTAGTTATATTTACACATATTACTGTTGCAGGAGGAAATAGATATTTTTGAAGGCATAAAGGATCATCAGGCATTGCAGATGGCAAAAAATTTGGGATTCCAAGGACCTTTGCAGCAGCAGGTAACTTGACTCCACTCCCTGGGTTTAGGCTGAAGACTTTTTAGCCCAGCTCTGTGTTAAATGTTTTCCAATAGGCAGGAAAGACCAAGTATCCATTAAATCAGGATCAGTTTGACATTCTAAATACTAGATCACACCTATGAAATTGTCATTAGGCTTTAGCACTTTGAATAAGTTCCTTCAGTTTAAAGTGAGAGTCCCCTGTCTGTGAAGCAGTTGATGGCAAGATGCTGTTCCACCATGTGGGATTCCTTTGCTTTCACTGGAATTCCACTGGAGCTCCATGAATGGCATGGGTAGAGCTGGTTTGGAAAATTGGCTCTTAATATAAGGAGAAATAAAAGTGTATCTGGCTTTGTGATTGAAATCTTTTAAATTTTTTTTATTCTTCAACTCAGAAAAAAGGCTGCCAGCATGTTGTATTTTCAATATCTCTTTTCTATACTTATATATATTTTGAATATATATATTTGCTTTTGTGCATCATTTTGGAGAGAAGAGAGCTCATTTAAGCTGGCCTGTCTTTTTCCTGTAGTATCAAACTGTCGTTTTTGTAGAACTCCTTTATTTTTAATTCAGCAGTTTTAATTCTTTTCTATCCTAACATGCAATTAAAAAATGCATAATGATTAAGTTGATTAACACACATTTGAAGATTTAGCTGTATATATAATGAGGAGGAATGATTATGTAGAACCTTTCAACCCTTGAAGAGTTCTGGTACTTAATAATTAACAGCAAATATGTACGGACTTTTAAACAACACATTTAAATAATGCTGGAGGAATGCATTTCCTTCCTCATGCTGTCAGCTAAAAGGAATTTACTGAAGCATAGGGACATAGGTTTTTATCCAGACAAATCCTAGTATTTACTTATACATTCTCTAGTTCTAGGCTGGGATTTTCTGCTTGAAGAGGCTCAGTTCTTACAGACCCTGAGAAAGAGAAGCATTGACATTAAGCTGCCTGATTCAGAGAGGTGCTGAAAGATGGAGCAGCCCTTAATAAAAGTGAAGTGATTCTGGTGTGCTGGTGCAATTGCAGCAGAGGACTGTGGCAACAGCAGCTTTTCAAGTGGCCCAGAGTCAGTGTGGGGTTCGTGGTGGGGCTGCCTCCCAGTGTCACTGCTGGGAGCCTCACCCCTCTGCTCTTGGGGTGCTTTGTGCCAAGGAAGCTGCTGCACTTTTACAGCTGATAGGGCTTTTTTAAGTCAAACCCACTGAGAATGCTTCAACTGATAACTCTTGAGCAGGGAAGGCTTCCTAAGCAATTTGTGCTGCTTCCCAACTGTGACTCTTTAAAGAATCTTCTCACAGAATCACAGAGTGGTTTAGGTTGGGAGGGACCTTAAAGCACACCCAGTTGGAGTCACCCTGCCCTGGGCAGGGGCACCTTGCACTAGATCAGGTCATTCAAAGTCCCATCAGGTCATTCAAAGCCCCAGCCTAGCCTTGAACACTTCCAGGAATGGAGAGAGAGAGTTTCCACAAGCTCTCAGGGCAGAACTGGGATTGGGGTTGAGTCTTTCCAGTTGTTATGTTTTCTTTTGCATGACTGGCCTTGTAGGGGAAAGCTGACTTATGCTTTCTTTATTCTAATTCTTTTTACTTAGCAGGAGAGGTCCCAAGTATTTTTGGGTTGTGTACTTCAGTTAGCTGATCAGTAATGAGAGGAAAAAAATTGAGTGGTTCTTTATTAGTGCACTTCATGTGCAAACTTATTTCAGCTAATAGGTTCACAGTGTGTAATCAACCAAAGGGATTTTTTAATACAAGTTCATGTTGCTGTTTTTAAGTAGTTCTATTAGTGGAAAAATATTATAAGAACAAAAGACTTGGAAATTAGTAGTCAGTGGTGATACTTTCAGCCACAGAGTCAGGGATGGGGATAGATGTGAGGAGCAATAGGGAACAAGCAAGAGTATCTTGTAATGTGTAAACAAGCTTGCTTTGGATGTAAGTTCTTCAAGAAAATTTTCAGACTGATGTGGGAAGGAGAAATAGATATTTTTTCTGAAGTCACCAGAGTGCACAAACTACTTTGTGGTTTCTGACTTGAGACTGATTAACGTGAGTACAACTCAGATCTCGGCGTACCAGAGAATATTTCATTGTGCTGGTGATTAACAGTCACTACCCAAATTAAACTTGTCATAGTAATTGCACTGTCTGTTTCGTGGAGAATCTCCAGTTCATGTAGTCTTTAAATGCACATTTACTAAATCTTACACAGTATCATAATGCTACATTATAACAATGTAAGAGACTGTATTAATATGGTTAAGAAAACAGAAATAAAGCAGTAATTATCTAGACTTACTGTGCAATGTAATACATTAAAATAATCTATAATGGTTTACCTTTGCCTTGAAAACATGAACTTTTATTTTTCTGTGTGGTAATTGTAAATCATTTGCTCACATTTAGGCAGCAGATCAAATTAAGAAGCTGTATCATCTTTTCTTGAAAATTGATGCCACTCAGGTTGAAGTCAATCCCTTTGGTGAAACTCCAGAAGGGCAAGGTAAGAAATGGAAGGAAACAAATGAATGCATTATAATTCTTTATTTATGCAAACTATAAATTAAATTGCATAGAAGGATGTAGCAGCAGCTTTGCATTAATTTCATTTTGTAATGTAATTTAAACAATATTCATAAATATTCCCCTGGCAGATTTTATATTTCAATACCTTTTGTTGTTTCATCCAAATACTGGAAGTATTGGCTTCTACATGTTCTGCTTGGTGTGAGACAGCAACATTTTCTGCTCTTCTGCTTGTGTACAAAGTTGGGGTTTGCTTGATTTTGTTTTGTGGGGTTTTTTTTTAATCTTTTTTGGTGTGTATGTTAATGCTGCTAGAATTACTGAGATTGTGTGAAAATAAGCTTGTTCTTTTATGTTTGTATTCATATGGGTAATTTAAATTTTAAAGTGCATGACTCTACAGTCTGCTAGAGCACAGGACAAATTTCAGCTGAAACAGCCACTTGGCTACATCCTTTGGGAAGGAAAAGGTTCATTGATCTTCCTGCACCATGACTGCAGGGCTGAGCAGGTGTGGGGTAAAGCTAAGGAGCTGAATTAGCTTTCACCTCATTGTCACAGTTGGTATTCCAGCTGAAACCTTTCCTTCTACTTGTCATTTTTGTCCAGGTAACTCCAAGGACAAAGGTGAAGAGGGGAGGAACTAAAAGTGCCTGATATTGAAATATGGTGGGGCTGATCCAGGGGGATCACAGTTACCTCCTCATTGTTCCATTTCACTGAGGTGCTGAAGGCTTATTTGGTGGGTACCAAGAGGGGAAATCGGTGTGCAAGTAGAGAAAAGTGAGGGAGAGGACAGTAAGTAATGAGAGGAAATAAATTTGAGTGGTCCTCAAAGATTGGAAAGAGCCCTGGTGATACTCACTTTGCATCCTTGCTAGAGTTCTGCAGGGTGGCACTGTGGAAATAAAGACTTGGATAAATCACCAAGCCAGCTCTTCTGGAATGGCTGTGCATATTTAGTGAGAAGGGCTTAATCTGAGGGATGGAAGGAGTCTTTGTGCTGTTTCCTGTGAGGTTTTCCCCTGGTGTTTGGCATGCAGGAAGCTGAGGAGCAGAAGCAGAGTGGGTTTCAAGCTGTGAAAGCCATCCTGCTCACAGAAATGCACAGGAGTCTTCCTGTCCTTATTCCTTTTTTGCTAGCAGTTTATCCATCTGAAATGTCTTAAAGAAGAATAAAGATAAAACAAATGGAAGAACATTTGAGTAGCTTAATGCAGCTCTTCCTAATGATAAAATATAAGTCTCTGTATGAAGCCCATTATTCTTGTCAAAGTAATGGATAAGATGGATTTATTTCCTGCTGTGTTTTGTGTTTATCACTTGTGTGGATTTCCATCAGGTTGTATGTATTTCCTTGTTTAATATCCTAGCAAATTCTTTATTAACACTAGTGGGTCAGAAGCCTGAAACTTCCCCTTTTTTTGTTGTTTGTTTGTTTTTGTTTTCTTTGCTCTCAGTGTAAACTGTTGGCAGATGACAAAAATCCTACACTGCTAACAAAAACAACAGAAGTACTTCATCAGTATAAATGTTGGAGCATTCTTTGATATTTGTTTAAAAAAAAATACATTTGTATAATCTATCATGCATATAACAATGTGCTTTTGATAGTGAAAATGGTTTGATAAATATTAGTACATGTTTTTGCTGCTACTTTGTACAGCACAGCCTTTGTTAAAGATGAACGTTCTGCAGAAATGAGTTTCTGTTAATGTGACATGGAGGATGTTTGTGTGGAAGGTAAACAGAGCTCTGAAACTGCAGTTGTTCTCTAGCTCTGACTGGGCTTAGCAATTTAAGCACCTGAAAGCTTGAAGAAGAAAAATTGTCTTATTTCATTGCTAAAAGAATAATTAAAGCAGCTCTAGTGCATTAGAAGCATGTTAGGAACTGCAGATATTTCTGCTTTTGGCACATTCCCACGTGATTGACCAGGTAAGATATGGACTCTTCCAAGAGATTTATTATACACACGTGAACAATTTTCTGAAACTGCAATCACTGAAGTGAAATTTGATAGCTTTAATTGAATCCGTTATCAGTTACAAGTCAAATACTAAAAAAAGAAAAAAAATCAACATCAAAAAACCAAAACAAGAAAACCCAATGCAAATCAAGATATACAGTTGAGACACTCCTGCTTGTTTATATGTTTTGTTTGCTGTTTCCTTCTCTATTTTTTCCTAAGTTAAGAAACTTATATTATTGTGTGTCTTATCATTTTAATTGATGTGTATCTATAGCAAAGACTAAAATTGTCCTTTTAATTGTCATTGACCTCCAGATGTGTGCAATACTCATGAACACATGCACATGTACCATGGACATGTCCCTGTGGCAATGTGAATAAAAAATGCCAGCAGATAGAAAAACTATTTGATTTTTATGGACACAGCATTTAAAGGCACTTCAATTTGATTGGTTTGCCTTGAGAAATCAATTATGCTTAAGTCAGTAATTATAATCTGAACATAGTACAAGGGAAATTACTTGCATAGTAATATGATAAGTATATAGTCTTACATTTACTTAGAACATTTTAATCTAATGAGGCATTTGCCTATGCAAACCCATAGAAATAATGAGTCAGAAAATAGGCAAATAACACTCTCCAGGCATTTCTGTTGCTGGTGTGTTTATGTGAATACTGGGGCTGCTAGCCAGTCCTTTGTATCTTATTTAATGTAGTCAGATTTAGCAACATCTTAATTTGTTTTTACAACCATAGTGGATGTTGATATTGATTAGCAAGTTTGTATTTACTTTGCTAATTTCTTTATTTAAAAGTAATCTTTTGCTCATTTTTAACATATTTGGCTTCAGGTATTGTGAGCTCTTTAGTGAAATAATATGTGTATACTTAATAACATCAGAAATTCAAAATATGGCTAAGGAAAGCATTTTGTGTTGCTTAACTCTGAATGACTGCATGTTACCACACGTGGCTTTAGGTTGGTGTTACTTCTTATATCTGTTATTCTTTCAAAATATGGAAGGCAAACTCTCCTGTGTCATTGCTGCAGCCCACCTGTCCAAATCACAAAAACTGCCCTCATAACATACAGGAACCTTGTTTGTAGCAAACACAGGAGATCTTCCTGAGTGTGTGGAGATCTTGCTGTGCCTTTTCTGAATTAGAGGATTTATGGGAAACCTGCCCTTTGCTGCTGGACTCAGTGCTAGGACTTGAGCTGCTCCTGTGTTGGAGGCAGCATCATTCCTACAGCAGCCTCCCCCTCGCTGCTGGAGTAGCTGTAATATTTCAGAGGCTCTGGCTGACTGTAAACTCTAAATGCCTGGGTGTTGTTTTATTTTCTCCTCCAGTTGTTTGCTTCGATGCCAAGATAAACTTCGATGACAACGCAGAATTTAGGCAAAAAGAAATATTTGCCATGGATGACAAGTCTGAAAATGAGCCCATAGAGAATGAAGCTGCCAAATATGACTTAAAATATATAGGACTGGATGGAAACATTGCTTGCTTTGGTAAGAACAAATACATCCAAAAGACATTTGAAAACAAATTTACACTTATTCAGTGCATAGACTTTGTTTACATCTGACATTCATTGACAGAATTTCAGTCTGTTTTAATGAGTATTTCTGCAATTTTGTCTCTTTCCACAAGTTCTTGCAGGAATGAAACTAAAATTGTGTGGAAGCTGTGCTGGTGGCCACAGCACCCAGGGAGGGCAGGAGTGGTGGCAGAGAGAAGGCAGGCTTAATGGTGTCATTTTCTGAGTTTTTAACCTGATGGAATTGGTCTTTCCAGTAATTAAAACAAAACAAGAAAGTCATCAAAACCTAGTCATTAATTTAAAAAAATAAGACTGCATTACCTAAAAGACATTTGAAAAGTATGTTTGTATAAATGTGACATTCCCAGTTACAACTGAATATTAAATGCCATTTCCCTTTAAGGAAAGCTGCTAAAGAATCTGCAGGTTTTATATTTTCCTGAAGTTTCTGTAGAATAGAAATTACTCTGCTGTTTAGCAGAGATAAGTAGAAAAGTCAGCTGTGCTCAAAATAATTTTCATTTTGTACAAATTATTTTAGCCAATACAACTTTTTATTATTAATCTAATTGAATTAGGTAATTTTTTTTGACTTGGTGAGAAAATGCCCAGCATTTATGTTGGCTCAGATGTGTATTCCAAACACAAATCTAGAAGATTCTGATAATGTGTTGTATTTGATTCAGTAAGTCACAGTGAGACTTCAATCTCAATTTAAAAAAACAACCAAAACTCCCAAAACCCAAATAATAATGGCCAACATTATCCTATTTTTTAATAGCATAATTATTCTGTATTCTGGGTGACTCAGGAGCCTTTGTCCAACAGGAGTAACATAAAGGGGACACATCATTCTCATCACTTTTCCCAGTTTAGATCTTCCTACTTACGGAAATACTTCTAGACTAGTGGAAATCTAAAATAAAAGGCAGTTTCAGGAACATCTGAGGTCTGCCCCCAAAACTGAGTTATCTGTGATGCAGTAATACAAAGCATCCACTGCTACCAGAGTGATGGGAGAGGAGCTTAAATAGTCAATTTGTCCTTCACATCACTATTCCAGAAGTTTTTATATCTCTTTAATAAAATCAGAAGGTTCTGCATTGCCACAAGTATTATTCCAGTGCTTAAAGGAAGGTGCACATCTAAACCCTAAAAAAACCTAAATGTTGGTGTGTTTGCACCACATTTTGAATTATTTGTTACACTGGATATCCTTGAATAGCTACTAGTATTTAGAAATAGCTGTGTAACATTTTGATCCATGTTCTGGGGTTGTACTGGTACATTTGAAGCCTTTTCACAAATCTTATCTATGTGAATTATAAGCACTTTGGTGTTTGCAATTACAGTCAATGGAGCTGGACTTGCAATGGCAACATGTGATATAATATCCCTGAATGGTGGAAAGCCAGCCAACTTCCTGGATCTGGGTGGAGGTGTGAAGGAAGCACAAGTCTATCAAGCATTCAAGCTGCTGACTGCTGATCCAAAGGTAAAAATGTTGGGTTTGTACTGGGAGCTTCCCTGTGCAGCAATAGGGCTGAGTAGGACCATGAACAGTGCACAGAAAAACCCAGATCATGGTGGCAGCTCTGAGGGTGAGTTCCTAAAGGGCTGCTCTGGGAGGAAAACTAATTCAATATGACCCACTGGACAGACTTTTCAGCTCCTGATCAGGTTTGATGGTGAGTTGTGAGTGGGAACTTGGTCAAGGCAGTTCAACACAGAAGTGCAGGTGTGCTAATGCTGGGCATTGCAGTGCTGAACTCAGAGCATCTCACTTCTAAAATGGAATTTGTGAGGCTTAGATGTTAAAAATATCGTTCCTAATAGTATACTGCCACAGTAGACAGAGGAGAAAAATGGGAAAATTAAGCAAATAGCTAATTCTAAGGGCTGATTTGTACTCTTTTACACTCAAGGTTTCTAAAATATCTGACTCTGCACTGCAGGATAATTATTTAATTAACATTCTCAGGCTGGAAGCATAGCCTGGAACGTTCTGACACCTCCTTTTGCAGATGGAGCTGCAGTTGCTCTTTTCTTTTTTGAACAAGAGGAGAAGACATTAGTCTGTGTGTACGGAGTGGAAGTTATTTCTAGAGACGTGTGTTGAGGTCGTTGGTCCCCTCTGCAGACAGAACTGGAGTATCTGCTGAGAGAATATTGCTCAGGCGTGGGCTTTGGAGCAGTGCCAGCTGCCCATCCTGCCAGCATGGAGTTCTGCTTTTGTGTGTAGCCAGAGCTTGGTTGCTGTTGATATTTTTACTAATGGAAATCTGTCGGAGGGCTTTGATCATCTTTCCCATCCCCTGCACCTAAGCATCACAGCTGAAGTCCCTATCTCAACATATTGCTTCTTTCTGTGGAGCTGGCTTCATCTCCTTTATCTCACATTTGCTGTGATTCCAATCATTTTCCTCATGTTCATTGTGATGTGATACCAGCTTCTAAATGCCACCTTCCTGTGACAATTACATTGCTGTAATTGTATGCTCTGTGCAGCAGTAAGTGACAAAATGCTCTGGCTTTTCAAATAGAGGTAGATATTGTTTGCAGCAAAATATCAAGGCAAAATTAAGAAGAAAATTTACAGTACAAAATAAGCACAGGTCAACTTCATACTGTAAGCTCTTTGCAGTTGTAACTCTCCCTGCATATTTTTAAGTACCTGGTACCTTGATGTCTCAAGTGTTTGTTGTTTGTTTGAGTTGCTCTGCAGTGTGTGCTTCGTGTGATGATCTGGTTTTGCCTGAGATGTAATTTAGTTCTGAAACTCGTGTTGGTGGTGGAGAAGCAGGTGCAGTAAGGTGTCAGATACACAACTTACTGGTGATTATCACTGTGCTAAGTAGTTTCTACTGTGTGCTACA
The DNA here is from genome assembly GCA_013396995.1 of Dicaeum eximium. NCBI lineage: Eukaryota > Metazoa > Chordata > Aves > Passeriformes > Dicaeidae > Dicaeum > Dicaeum eximium. The sequence goes on along the minus strand of VWZP01008455.1, from coordinate 1,287,326 downwards.
GCACAAACAGCAGGTATTAATTTTGGTGTGAAGCTTACTGAGTTTAAACAATTTTAAAATAAAAAGGCATTCTAGTAGCTCTCAGCTATAGAACATCTGTGTGCCCAACATTTGACTTGTAGTCATATTATATCCTTCTATTATATATTCTGCTTCTGTGTTACTGCTTAGCTATTTCTAATTGCATCCACCAGGGCTAGGGAAGCTCTGCTGCTGAGAGAAAGCAAAAGGGAGCATGGAAAGGACCTGGATTAAGCATTTATGCTGGGGCTGTGCCAGTCCTGCCATTGACTGGCTGAAGATGCAGAAGGCAAAACATTCCATGTTTTATTTCATTCTGTTCAGAAAATAGAGCAAATGTCTGTTATTTCCTCTCCTGATACACCATGTCCATTAGCTCACTAATATATAATCAGAAAATTGAATGAATCCTCTCTTTTCTTAACTGATGGTATGGTTTCAGTCCCAAGAGTCTTTGTGCCTAATTCAGCATTCACAGGTTGTATCTGGTCAGTCATTTCCCTGTGGCTTTTAACTTGATTCCCACCTGGTTTGATAAGATGAAAATTTGTTCTTGGGAACTTGAGATTCAGTTAATTTTTGAAAATATCCAGATGCGTGTAGACTAAAAAAATTTAAAAAAAAAAAAGTTTTTAGGGCTGTAATATGGAGAATTGCTGTTTTTTAGTTATGCTGACAGAGTTAAGGACATTGCAGGAGATTAAATCTTCCAGAAGGAAAGGTTAAACTGCACTTAGAAAAAGATCTCTTTCTCTCTCTTTAGTTGTCTTTGAAATGTCTATTTGTGTTATAGAAAAACAAACAAACAAACAAAAAACAACCCCAAAAAAACCAAAAAAAACCCACACAACCCCTCCTTTCCCCCAGACAAAGAAAATAAACAAATCAAGGTAAGCCATGGTTTGATTTAGTGAAGCTGAAGATATTGTTTTTGGGAAAAGTGAAGATCTGGGCTGGTTTGCTGCTGGTTTAATGTGTCAGCTGTCAGTGTCTTTAATTCTTGGGGAAAAAAAAAAAGTGTGAGGGCTTTTGTTGCAAAAGGTGATCCACTGACTTTTGGATGGAATTGCTGTCCCTGGAGCCAGTGACCCTTGTTGCACTCTGCTGGTCCTGTTTGCTGACTGCCATATCCAATACTTCCTAGGTTAGGCAGGTCATTGCAATGGTTCTGAATTCCTTTCTATTCACTGTCTAAATTCCAATTGCTTTTTTTCTTTCTTTCTTCTTTTCCTTCTTCCTGCTTGTCTTTTTTCTATAAGTTTGTGCTGTGCATCTGCTCTGGCAGGAAATGTACAGTCTTCCCTGTTTTTAGATACCAGCAGGAAAGGGAAAGATGGCTCAATTCTGGCAGTTCAAGCTGCTGGGAGTCACTGCAGGAGCATCATTTATCCCCCTTTGTCCCACAGTAAAGTAGAAGTGGTTGTTTCCTGTGATATTTCTGAGGTTCTGGGTGGTGCCTGGCTCTCCCCTGCACAAGTGAATTCCTGCTTCAGGCATCCCCACAAAGTCCTCATCCCCGAGTACTCTCAGGTCCTTGCCAAGCTCCACAGGTGCTTGGTTTTGTTCATGCTGAAGACCTGGTTACCATATGATGACTGTTTGTAGGATTCAACAAGGTTTTTTGGAAAGGCTAAAGCTGAAAAAATACCTGCTTCCTGATGGATCTCCATGGGCTGTAGGGGAATCTTGGCCCTGGCACCTGGGGCAGTTCCTGCCCCTCCTCCTTCACTGAGCCTGCTGTCTGCAGGGCTGTTCCTCTCCTGTTCTCACTCCTCTCTCCAGCTGCTGGTTTGCAGTTTTCTGTGCCCTTCTCAACTCTGTTATCCCAGAGGTGATGCCACTGTCCCTGATGGGCTCAGGCTCCATTTCAGAGCTGATGGCCCCATCAGACATGGGGGAAGCTCCTGGCAGCTCCTCACAGAAGCCTCCTCTTATCCCCTGCTACCAGAGCCTGGCCTCACAAACTCTTACAAAAGCCAACTAAGCTGTAAGTAGGTTTGTTTTACCATCAGTAAACAGTGGACTCCTATTAGAAAGTGTCACAGAAACACAGGCAGTTAAAGGCCAACGTGGTTTGTTGTTCTTTTTCTCCTTTTCCCACTGAAGTTCCTTTGAAAACCTTTTTTGAAGCCTGTCATTGATGATATGACTAAAGACTCATCAAATCAATTGATGTTAACAACTGTTGTCTTGTTATTTAGGCGAAATACTATTGACAGAAAGACAAATGTTTCTCAGGAAAAGATATTCCATATTGACATCTGTTAGCTCATATCCAGGGAATAATTAATACCAAGCACACACAAGACTGTATTTTTTTTTCTTAAGCAATTATCTAGTCCAAATTCAGATTATTGTCTTAATTATATGGAATAGACAGTCATTCCTGTCACCTTGCTTTGCCTGTTCATGTCCACATGCATCTCTGTGCCCACCACGTAATTGGCACTGATGTGTTTCACTGTTGTGTGTCAAGCAGAGGTCTTGGGGCTTTTGTTTCCCAGGCATCTGAGAGAGTGACCAGAATTCTGAAAGAGGGTATCATTAAACCATAACTCTGCAATTCACTTCTTTTCCAGCTGTGTTTGGTGTGGAAGTAATACAGTTTATACATCCTTATTATACAAGACATTTTTATCACCAGTTTATCCTATTGGCTTCAGGGATTTTTAGTATTAGCTTTCTTAACATTTGCTGTCTGTTATGTGGCAACAGAAGGGATAACATTTACTAAGAGGAAAAATGTGGGATATTCTTTTCTTAGTTTTCAGAAATAAAAATAAAGTTGCCCTGTGTGATGTATTTGGTCTTTATTTCGGGTAATTAATTTAAAATAGAGTGAGCTCTAGTTCAGTTCAGACCATTCAAAACATCTCCAATCATTCAGGCAGATTGGGGTGTAGTAACTACATTTGAGTGGTCTGTTTGCTCTCACTTTGCAACTTTGAACCTTCTGAAGGGGGAAAGTTTTAAAAATACAAGAATTCCAAATGCCACTATTCTCATGGTTAGAGCATAGGCTGGCTGTGGACAGTTTGCTGCATTTGTCTGATTGTCAGCAATGAATTTCTCAGTGTTACAATAATGCAAGCCCATAAATCAGGAGGAACAGATAACCTTCCCTATCACACATGCAGCCTATGTCAGTCTACATATAATATTTTGGAGAAAAAAAGGAAATGAAAATAAGATTCAGCTGCAGACATAAAATAGAGTGTTAGCATTGAATTTGTTTAAATTGTCAGACCTCGTGGCATTTCAGATAATGCAGAGGAACCCTGAATCTTTTTGCTTTCTCATTCTTGTATCATGCACCCTTTACACACTTCATTAGCCAGCTCTTCTTTCTTTACACAGCATGAAAATTCTTTACACCTTGTGTGTTTCTGTGAGCCACACGAGAGGGTGAAGCATCATGTGCTGGTTTGAGTGCTCTCAAACGCTGAGGAGCTGCTCTAGTGCACAAAATCTGTGTACTGCACTGTTCCACAGGTGTTAACTGCTAGGGCAGTGTTTGCACTCTGCATGGCTCCAGCTGGGTGTCTCAGAATGGTGACACTTGAATTTAGTGAACACTTCTGGATGTCGAGGCTCTGACTGCTGTTTTTACCCCTCAGTGTGAACTATGGGTTATAAAACTCATCTACCATCTACAAACATTGATCAAAATTTAAATAGTTTGAAAAAGAAGTGCTGTGAGAATTATAAAAGTTATCACTGTTCCTTCACTGCTTATTACAGAGCCCTCTTCTCCTGGCAGTTTCGTGCTCAGCACTGGTTTTGTAGAAGTGCAATATTAAATTTTTAAAAAGAAAATCATAATCAATAAACCCGTTGTACTTTTTGCCAGAAATTTTGACATTTCTGTAGGATGTTGTCTGTTCAATCATTGAAAAATTCCACATAGTTTTTGGAAGCTGGATCTTGCTGCATCATCTTTGTGTTATCTCCTATTAGCACAATTCAGGGGTGTTTTTGTCTGGAGGGACAGTAAACAGGTAGGTAGAGACCAAGCTTTTCTCTGATTTCAAATATACAAATGATTCAAGGGTTGAGAGAGGAATCAGGCACAGAAAGGTGGAGGAGCCCTCAGTTAACCTGAGCAATCTGCCTGGTGTTGCAGGTCAGTGTCTGCCTCAGGCAGGAAATAAGGGTTAAGAGCAGCAAAGAAATGTGGCTGTGCAGGGTATCTGTTCTGAAAATACTGCAGCCAAAAAAGGTAGTTGAATCCTACAGCAGTTTATTTTAGGAATTTATACACTATCAAGCACCACAAGTTATTCAGGAATAGCTAAACAAGCAATTACCCAGGAAGTTTTAGGGAGAGTTGATCCTGCCTTGGAGCCAGTGAATGGTCTGGAGCTTCCTTTCTGTGTTTCAGAGAGGAAATACAAACATAAAGGTGTGATTGGTATTTTTGTAAGAGCAACAATGTCTTGACTCTGGAAGTTTAAGATGATTCTCATAAAGTGACAGTTTGTGGAGGTGGAAAATACCTATTAGGGCACAGAAATATCTTGAAAAGCTGGGTAAAGTTCACAAAGGCTTATTGTGCTTTTTTGTCTCAGAAATTTGTACAAGTATTTTGCCTTTAGACAATAGAACAGCTCATGGTTCTTTTGAAGATACTGTAGGTTTTGAGTTTATAGGGGTAATTATGGAATTTTCCCACATTTTTATTACATCAGCATTGGTGAGAAAATACAGACTAATAGAACTATAGCACGGATTCTTTTCTAATGTGCCTTTGCAGTTTGGCAGAATTAATATGAAATTACTATTCCTCTTTTAGAACACTTAAAATATTGAAAAGTCATTCTTTCATTTCACTGAGGCACTTGTACAGACTGATAGCATATTGACAATATTTATGAAAATGGGAGGACAATTATGCATTTAAAATGCATAATTGAATTGTCTTGATTTATAACCAAAAGTAAAATATTTTTCAAGAGCATATGTAGTATTGAGTCCTAAGTAATTGATATGTAAATATAATTTAACATGAATCTGCCATTATTTATGGCCATTGACAAGTTGAATGCCTTTTGGCATTTTATAGTAGGCTATAATGAATCCTAAAAACTGGATATGAAAATTAAATTCCTAAGCAAGAGGAAAGCTTGCAGTGATTTTTGTAATTGCTTTCTTTGTGGCAGATCAGGGAAAATTCACAAATGTTTTTGTAGATGGTAAATGCTGGCAAATTTGTGGAAGAACCAGAGCAGAAACGGAGCTGTTAGGTTTGGATGGAACTTGAAGTGTTTGTTTGCTAATTATCCTCTCTGTAGTGTTGCCCCTTCTGAAACAGGGAAGGAAAGAGCAGCAGGCATTTCCATTTCCTTGGAGCACAAACAGCACTGCCCTCCTCAGACAGCTGCTCTGGGGGCAAGCCTTGTTTCATTTTCCTGCTGTTTGCAGGTGTGCTCGATTGGTGACCAAAGTGAGAGAGGATTTTGTTATTGGCTTTGGCTGTTAGTGCTGGGGATTGGAAAATAGGGACTTTTTGAGGTTTCCCCTGGTGAGCTGGGATGGCTGAGCCTGTGGTGGGGAGTGTTTGGGAAGGACATGGGAATGGTTATGGGAGCTGTTTCTTGTAATGTCATAGCCTGGTGTCACCATCCTGCTCCAAACCAGGGCTCAGGTGGCAGTAATGGATGCAGGCAGTAAATTCCATCCCAAACACCTTCCCAGCAGCTCTGGCACCAAAGGCCTGGTGCCATGTCCAGAGTGTGCAGGTGTGTCTGCATGTCTTGGGATTGCCCACTGAAAGGAAATGCCACGTAAAATACATCAGAAAAGTGTTTAGTCCTTCACTGGGATTTCCAAATTTATTACATTTTGAAAATTTACATTACTCATCTCACAATTAGCGAGGATAAAAAGAGAAGATATTTCGGGAAAGTCAATTTGGTAATTCATCTTGGTGAGATGAGTAATTTATTATGAATCTGCTTTTAGATCATCCATCTAGCACACATACAGGAGTATGAAAGACAAATAATCTGATAATACAGGTAGGAAATAGTATATTAAAAGAAAAGTTGTTGGTGTCCTTACTTCAACTCTTCTGTAGAGAAAATCGCATTTTAATTCTCATTATTTTTAAGTGGGTGTTATGGCAGTGTAGGAATGTGTTTGTTCTTTCAATCAAAATGAAGAAATTGAATCACCTTGCCTCCATCTGTTCCTGGTAAACTGGCCCAGATGATGAAATGTGTATCTTGGGGAGGTGCTTTCAGCCATTTGTGCACACTCTTGTGACAGTGAAATAAGTAACAACTGGTTTTACTTATCATTGCAGAAGCACCCTGGATGGATAGAGCACAGATAGATAGGACTTCATATTTTTCTTATTGATAAGACTCAATTTGGGGAAAAAATAGTAAACCATGACAAAATTAACAAGCATTTTCTCATCATAAAATTATCGTTTAATAACAGAAGGGCCTGATATTGCTAGGATTTTTGGAGTAAAGACATATTTTTTTCTTTTTGAAGGGTATCATAGGGTGATGGAAAAGTTTTGAAAAAGACAAAAATGGTTTGAAATACAGCTTAATTAAAGAGAACTAAAGCTATTTCTCTTGAATCTCTGTTTTGCTTCAGGTAGCATTGAATTATTTCACAGCTTCATATTCATGCTCAAATTCAACAGGAATTCAAACCTATTTCAAGTTTTAATATTTTATTAACTATTATTCTGAGTGGATTGATAAAGCTGAATTAAATGAGTCTATTCACTTTTAAAGCTTTTCATGTGCTTAAGTAGTTGGCAAATCAAGTCCACGTCTACCACAAATGAGTTGCTCTTGGTCTTTTTGCACCAGGTTTAGTTTCATCTTCTAATAAAAACTACCCTCTATAGGAAGATAAACTTAGTCCTGTTTCTCAAAAGCTGTTGCATTTTTTGTGCCTGTCACACTCAGCAGTCTCTAAAGTCAGGTGTTTTCTTTAGAGTGGTGTGAAAAGTGAACAGTTTAATTTTTTTAGTCCTCCTACTTCTGATAGCAGTCTGCAGAAAACAGAAGTTATTCCATTTCCATCTGCTAATGGCCAGTTTCTTCATGTTTGTAGTCTGGGGTGTGTGTAGGAATATTCCCAACAAAATCTTTGGGCATCTTCCCACATTCCCTTCAGTTGCTCAGGGGTTCAGCTGATGGGGTGGCTCACACAGTTGTGCAAACTTTGAGTAAGGAACAGTGGAGTGTAGAGTCTGTGTAAAGCTGTGTGAGGGTGTAAAGGATGAGATCTGCAGGAGGAACCACTTCAGTCAGAGCTGGGCAAAGCCTGGGGACTGTCTCTGTGAATATATTGGATTTTGTGGGTATCACACAGCTGTGATCATACACCAAACCTGAACTATCCTGGAGAAAAAGCACTTTATGTGCTGTTTGTGTCAGGTACAGTGAGCATGTGTCAGCCACTTGATCTCTCAGTGACTTTGGTTTGAAATGTGTTTGTAATGTATATGTGTTTAGAGCCCTGAGCTTAACCAACTTTTGAATTTTCTTTACAGTTCTACCTGATACCTTTGGGGAGGGAAATACTCTTCCTGCAGGTGTTTTGTTCATTTCTTTTGCAAGCTTTTCTCTCTATATTAAATATCCTTATGTGTTTGTTTTTCTGTCCCAAACACCATAGCAGATTCTGGCTTAACTCTGGTGGGCAGAAAGCAGGACATTTTTACTGCCCTATTTTTCCACTCTTTTTGTGACAACTCAAAAGGGTGTTTCTTCTCTGTCCCCTTTGTTCAACAGAATTGAACTCTTGCTTAACATATGGGTACTTTTAAAAGCACTGGAGGGGAAAGCAGTCTTAAATAAATATCTGTATTTAAGGAATGCATTCCCTCTCCATTATTAAAGTGACAATATGGATTCCTTTCTAAAATGTGGACAGAAAACCCACTGAGTTGCAGGGGGCTGTGGCTGTGGATGCCCAGGGAAGGGATTGCATCTGGGAGAGGGCAGCAGGTGAGGGTCTAAAGGTACAGACTGGGCTCCTGCTGCCTTTTGGCATAGATCACATGGCTGGGATCCTGCACAGGCTCTGCTTGTCAAGGAAAACAGGCTCCCAATTCCCAAGCATTTCCCTACGTCTCTATTGTAAAGCAGAATAGAAATGCAAAGCTTTTTTTTTTTTTTTTTGCTGTGGTAGTACCTGAATGTTAACAGAAACTGTCACTTTAAATGAAGGGGTTTTGTTTGGAAATCTGAGATCCTTTTATGGAAACTTATGAGTTTCCTTGGGGTTGGTAGATAACCACACATTTCAGGGGAGGAGAAATGTTTCAGGGAAGAGAGCTAAAAGCTTAGTTTTTCATAATATTTTTTATGGAAAAAAGATTAAACCATTTTGAGCCAAATTACTTGGAAAATTCCAACTAAAAGACAATTAGTGCCTGTATGTGGAAAGATAGGTTGCTAATGTCTGGCCAAATAGATGTTGCTGAAACTTCCAAAAGTATTCAGATACTTTCAGTGGAAAAATACCAAACATTTTAAAGATTTTTTTTTTCAAGCAATTAGAGAAGTTGATTAGGAATAAGGTAGCCTTACCTGTTGCAAATAGTCATATAATTTCTTCTTTTTGGCCGAGATGGAGCAGGGATTGTACTGCTGCAGCGCTTCCAAATGAATTTAAAAGACATTTGACTGCTTTTACAAAACCATTTTCACCTTGAATGTTCTGCTATGGCTGTCATATTCCTTTTCATTTGCATACATATTTTACTCATCAAATAAGCAGAGGGAAAAGAGAACTTTAATTTTTACCTGCAGCTTGCTGTGGTGAAGGTGAGTAAGTCTGCAGATCTCTACCCCACTGCTGCTCTGACTCAACTTGTGTGCACATTTCCACAGCCTGTTTTGTATGCAGTGCTGGCTGCTGCTGTACTTTGGAAACCATTTCTAATTATTTAAGGGTAAGCCTGAATAACCAAAGAGCTGCAGAGCACCAGATGTTCATTCCCTGGGAACGTGGGGGAGAAGGAGCCTCCCTTGCTGCAAAAAAAAATCTGCTCAGGGCAGAGGAGCTGGAGCTGTTGTGGCTCCCACCATCCTCTGCCATCCTCCCCCAAATAACTCTGCGGTGCCTCAGTGCAGGAAACACAGCAATCCTGCTATCAGTGCCAGAAAATTGGATTTCTGGGTGGCTGACAGGTGAGCTGACTGTGGAAGTCAGTATTCACTTTACCAGCAAAGGGAATGAAATCTGCACCTTCAGACAGGGCCTCTCTGAGAAGGTCGTTCAGCAAAAGTGTGCATAAAACTGTCCTGTGACAGAGTGATGCCAACCCTGTGATTAAAGCAGGAACCTTTGTATGAACTGTGGATGGCACTTGTGAATGGTAGATCTGGAATTAATAGTTATAACATGGGAAAAGAGTAAAAACATCTCATTAAGAAAATAGATCATATACATGTTTATGTGGTGCAAGTTTTAATTTAGACAAGATTAAAACTTGAAAACGCTGAGGATTTCTTTTTTCTTAACTAAATCTTGATTAAGTCACCCTCCCAGAATACTGTTATGGGCCTGTAACAGGCAAAAAAAAAAGAAGAATCAGTTATTGGTTAGAAATGAATAGATGTGCAGAGTCAATATTTTATAGTAGGTGTTGAAAGTTGAATGCCTGATGCCCAGCAAATCATTTGATTTAAAGGTTTGGGACTGCAATGCTCGACTTCTCATTGAAGAAATATAAAGGAGCAAATTACTATTTGCTGAAAAGTCACAGAAACCTTATCAGAATTGTTTAGTTCCTGCTGCTCCCTGGAGGTTTTCCTCTTCAACCACTGATTGAGTATGTGCTCTCTGAATTGTGAAGGATTTGCCTTTAATCAAAACTTCCATGGGGCTCTGCACAGTTGTTCTGGGATTTTTGTGTGTATTACTTTGAGGGAATCTCAAATACATTTTTGTTTTCACTTAGTCATACAAACTGTGGAAGTAATTGAACTGAAAAGATAAAAGCAAATAAGGCAAGGATGGTGTCTACATATCAGCAACATTCCTTTAACTCTCTTAATAATGCTGAACATCTGTTAAACTTCCATAAGAGAAGCAGATGGGCTCAGCCTTGCCCCTGACCAGTGGAAGAGCTTCCACCTTACTGACAAGTGTGAGACTTTTCATCAAAGAACTTCCTTCTGCCACTTGGTCAGCTCTGTCATTCCCTTCTCTCAAGAACTATTGGGAGGGTTTTTTTCAAACCCAAGGACATAAGAAAGGATTTTTTGTGTGAGTATGTTTTCATATTTAATGTCCTCAAAAAAAATTACATCTAGGAAGAGATTTTCTGCAGCTCATTCTTATTGAGGATAAAATGTGCTGCCCTCTTCTACCCTTTGTTTGACACCTGATTTGGTATTTAATTTATTTTTCTGTCTTGCTGAGTTCAGTGTGTTGTACCACACAACACTCCAGAGAGCTCACCATAACAAGCTGACCACCAAACTTCCATTATTCATTATTTACCATTTCAAACCAAAGGAGAAAATGTGGCACAAGTTTGCTTTCAGTAGAAACTATAATTAGCATTTTGCTGGTATTGGTGCTGCAGTTCTGTACAGTGAGAGCTTCCCTGTATGTGAAGTTGAACAATACCAAGACAAGATTGTCCCAGCAAGCCAAGAAGAGCAGCTCCACTTTTGAATTCTCAGGTGCAGCATCCTGGCCTATAAATCAAACCCAGTGTAGTTCTAGTGCCAACTTCTTGGTCAAAATCTCAGCCCTGGTGTTGAATTTAATTACACGGTGGATAAAGAGCGTGAAGTACTTTCATGTTATTTAGGAAAACGTGGTCATGACTACTAAATAGCTTTTACTGTTCAGCTTTTACTGAACTTGGTACAGGGATAATTGTTTATCACTCACCAAGTCCCTCATTTTCTCACTTCTTACAGTCAGAAGTGCAGTCAGGTCCCAGAGTCACAATGCCACCCTCAGCAGAGGAAGGTGATGTTTATCAGAAATCAGGGGAACTTGGAATCAAGCTAAAAGTGCTTCAAAGGTGGGGCTCTTTTGTCTCTCTTAAGGGAAGAGAAGGAAAACTTTAGTGAAAATGATTGTGCTGTCTCCATTCCTTCTCTGTTTTTGATATACTTTCATCAGCTGATTTGCTCCACAATAAAATGCCACAAATGAATTATTGTAATATAAAATAAAATACTGTTTGGGTCAGCTCTTCCCTCTCTAGAGGTGCATTTTATATGCTAATGCATTTTTTTGGTTACTTTGGGGAATTGTATTTGCAGAAAGTGGGGATTTGTTTTGGAAGTCAAATATTCCACTCCATTTTCACACTGGGAAGGACGGGTTGGTTGGGTTGGTTTTTTTGGTGTTTTTTTGTGTTTTGGTTTTGTTTTTTTTTTTTTAAGCATTTGTCAGGCCAGAACAGCTCTAGAGGCTTTAAGTAAAGTGCTGATTGCCCTGTCAATCAGGGTGCTGAGGAACTGGGAACTTCACAGATTGATGCTTGACAGAATAATTAGAAAACTGTCACTTGAAGTAACCACTCTGGTGTTCCCTAAAGAAATGTGCTGGTGCCAAATGTGTGCTGTCCAGATCTAGAGGTTAAATGTTCAGTAAGACAAAACATAGCATGTCACCAGAGAAAATTACTTCCAACATGCTGGGGAAGTGAAGCTCCTCGAGTCCCTAAACAGGGACTGCACAGTTTATTGAGCTCACCTGCTTTGATCTCGCCCATGTATTCGAGAGCTTTTCAGCCCTGAGCAAGGGGGTTTAACTTGGTAACCCACTGAGGCATTATCTAACATTTTAGATAGCAGAGGGTCTGGAAAGGTTGGAGGAGAAAGCACTTAAAGCTGTAACAATATTTTCCACTTCTGGAAAGTTTTTAAGGCAATTCTCTAAGTATTTTTGAGTACTTCTCACTTAAAATAGATGGAGGCAGGTAATATCAAGTTTCTTTCTTAATCCCTAGCTCTTAAGGAAACTTTGAGGATCAAGGCAAAGAACTTGCTGAAGGCAGGATTCCTCTCTTGCATAAGGTGGGATGCTAAGACAGAATCCTTCCCTTGGCTCTGTGTCTGAAAGGTTCAAATTCTGCTGGAGTTGGAAATGTTTGAGTTCCTGTTCCTCCCCAGCTGCTGGCTGCCTGCAGAGGGAAGGGAGAGGTTTCTCCATGTGATACAATGCAGTGGAGCACTGATTGTGCCCTGGGTCAGGGCAGCTGGTGCAGCCATAGACAGAACACACATTTCAATTCAGTTTAGGTTGTTTTTTAACCCAACCACCCTTCAGATTTCAAAACAGTGTGTAAACGAACTTTTCACCGACACAACTTTTCACCTGCTGCATCAGTGACAAAATTGTTTCCACAGAAACTGATTTCTTCCAAAGACCAACATCAAAAAGCCAAAATCAAATAAATGGCACGAAATAGAATGTGATGGTGCAGATGCTCTATCTTTGTGATTATTGTCACTCATGGGGGGAAAATCCATGTAGGACATTCCTATCTCTGGCACCCGTTAGAGATGTTGTCACTTCAAGCTCACAGCAGTGAAAGCTTTAGAGGCTCCCAAACCATCTATTAATTTTTATTTCCTTTTTTTCCCTATCACACATACCAGTTTTCCATGCATGCTTCATACACATTTTTATCATAACAGTTTCAAGCAAACTTCCCTTATCTTGCTGCTATTCTCCAGTCCAGAATTTTTAAAGTTCTAGTGTACTTTTCCTTTCCTGGGCTACAATAAAAGTGTTCTCTCTTTTTTTCTTTTTAATATTTTTTTAAGGATTTCATAAATTTCGATATTTTTTAAAATTTTTATTTCCTGTCTTTTGAAATAATTCTTGTGTAGATTTTGATAAATTGGACCTGGCGTAAATGCCTGTATTTTGTTCTTCTGTCAAACTTCTGTGTCTGAATAAATCAAAGAAAACATCAAAAATAATGGAGGCAGGGGGTGAAAGGGTTATAGGGAAATGGTAAAAAATTATACTCCCTGGGAAGAGGGACATGCTGAGCATTTTGAAGTGTATAAAAGGTGTAAACATGAAGTAGGCACTATAATTATTTAATCTTAGTAAAACTGGAACTAATCATTTTTAAAAACAAAGAGAAGTGAAGATCATAAAAAAAAAATCATATCAGCAGGAGCTGTAGTGTGAGACTTTGATCCTGAAATTAGCTCGGTGTGTGCCCTTCCTGATGAGGCAAGGAGTCTGCTGAGTAGGTTCTTCCCTGACTCAGTCTGCGTTTCTGTTTGCAGAGTCCTGCCAAAAATCACTTCATATTTGAAATAAAGTACGAGCCATCTATCTGGAAATCTTTAAAAGTAAGTAGGCAAAAAAAGGAGAGATATTTCATGGTCTGTCAAGTGAGTAACTGGAACTCCTTGCAGGTTTTTTGGGGGTTGAATTAGTGATCTGGTTGCATGCACAGAAGATGGCAGGTGGTAAGTGCTGTTTCCATAGGCTCTGGTGTAATTCCAGATGTGCATCTGGAAGCAGCATCTGACTTCAAATGTGTTCTCTCAGTATGCCCAAACTTTTGCAGGAGTTACTTGTACGGTTCCTCCCTCTTCCTCTGAGTCTTCATCCTTTCCCATGTGGGAATTTGTATTCCTAACACCTTCCCATTCCTCATTATGGATTGTCCTTTCAGCCCCTGCACCCAGTTTGCAGCGGCCCTTCTGAACAGGGAGCCAAATCCATGGTAGGCAGTGGCAACCAAGACCATCTCTGTTCAACCCCTTGCTGCTGGAGGAAGCAGAGACCCTGAAAATATGAGTAAGGAAATGGGAATGGTGTCATTTAGTGCCAGAATCAGGGCTTCAGTCCATTTCCTTGAGTTGGACTCCGTGATCCATGTGGGTCCCTTACCACTCGGAATATTCTGGGAAGATGTGTCTGGGTGAGGTTTTGTCAGGTTTGGGTTGTGGTTTTTATGTTGTTTTGTCTTAAAAGACTGTTAAAAACTCCCCAGCTCTTCTTGAAATTTATTCAGTCCTTCGGGGAAAAGTCAAAGCATCAGTGTCCAAGGCTGAAGGGTCCCAAGATTGGGATCCCAAAGTGGCTTTGAGGAGATCAGAGCTGTCACTCTCTGGGACAGAGCCATGACACAGACTTGCCCATGCTGCTTGCCTTTGACTTGCATTGGGTATTACCTTTTTCAGAGTTAATATTTTCAAGTTAATCTCTTTGTTTGTAGCTTTTATAGCAGAAAGGAAGTGATACATTTCTGTCTATGCCTATTAATTTTCTATCTTTATTTCCCAGTCAACACACACCATATTTCTGCCTTATCTTAAAAGCAAGGCTTTGCTGGTGCTGGAGTAAATATTCTAATTGAATCCCTCCAGTTGGCACTCTAATAGCTTGTCAATTTGCTCACATTTGACAGCCAGCCCTGCTGCCTTCACAACTAATGCTCGTTGAGTGCCAATATAAATGAGCATGATAATAGTCTGATATTATGTCTAGTCTTTTTCTAAATTCAATGTCAGCATTTTTCTGACTCTTTTGTGGTGTGGCGTTTTCCTCAAAGAAAATGATTCAGGAATAATGAAATCTTGCTGTGTTTGTCATATGACACTGAACCCTACAAAGAATTTTTCATTTTCTTCTGAACAGCAGAGTTGTGAACACTTTGTAAAACACAACTTATCAGGTAGACATTGCAGTAAAGAAAGAATGTAAAACTTGATGTTCATTTAAGAGAATAAGAGAAAGGGAAAGAAAAAGGTGAAGCAAGGCTACCCTTTAGATGATTGATGGCCTGCCTAGATCAAATGTGTCTGAATTAGATACTTTTGTATAATTGATTATGAATGGATATAGATTGTGTGATTGATGATGTCACTATTTAAAGAAAGACTTGATTTTTTTTGCCATTTTTGATGGCATATTCTGTTGGCATCCAGGAGCAATAAAGCAAATAATTTGTCATGACATTTTAAAAGGCTAATAAATGGAGTGGAGGAAAGGAGATGAGTTGTGATGGTTGTGAGGGTGCTGAGGCCCTGGCACAGGGTGCCCAGAGAAGTTGTGACTGCCCCTGGATTCCTGGAACTGCCCAAGGGTAGGTTGGACACTGGGGCTTGGAGCAGCCTGGGGCAGTGGAAGGTGTCCCTGCCATGGCAGGTGAGCTTTCAAGTCCCTCTGACCCAAAGCATTCTGTGATTCCTTGGTTTTTACATGCTGTACCACTTCAGTTTACAAAATTATGTACAGAGGAATGCTGAGTTTAATAGGTTCTTGGAAGAGTTTTGTTGTAATTGTTCATGTTGAAGTGTGGAATAGAAACCTGGGCTGAAATCAAGGTCTCTCCATCCTCAGCTTACAGTAGAACTCTTCCTTTCCTTATGCAGTTTAACCTAAACAGGTAAAGAATAAAAAGGGAAAGTTCCCTGGAGGTGGCAATACTCTGCCAGGTTACCCAGCAGCCAGAGGCAGAGCTGTGTTAGAAACCAGGTGTTGTGACCTGAGCTGTGCAATGCCACATCCTCCCCTGTGCTCTCCTGCTGGGCTGAGCTGAGGGAGAACACTTATTTATAGAGGTGTCAAAGACATGCTGGCTGAAGGTTTGGTATCCATATTCTGACAGGAAAGGAGATGTTATTTTTTAGTGCCCAAAACAAATAGATGCAAATAAACACAAATAAATGCTATTCTTTGGTAAAGTTGAGGAGAATCCCTGTAAAATGAAGTCACTTTCATCTCATCTGTCTGCTTTGTTGAAATAGAGGTCTGTGAAGAGAAAAAGGTTACTTTTTGAGATTTAATGCCCTGAAAATTTACAGGCTTGATGCTTAAGCAGCAATAAGTGAAGCATTAAGGTATTTCTTGTGGATTAATGACTGGCTGGGAGGAGTTGATGGTTTGAAGAATAGCTGAGGACCATTAACCTCCACTGGTCATTAATCTTCAAAGGCTGCCTTGAATACTGAGGTCATTATTGCTATGGAAAATAAATATTTGAGGAGGGGGAGAGAGGAAGGATTATACAGACTTCTAAAATATATGGTTTGAATGGTTTAGTAGCTGTCCTTCTATCATATGTCATTTTATGTGGACGTCACTAATATTATTAGTCTACAGGACTGATAATAGTTTTGAATTTTCACTGCTGAGGTTGCTTTTATTTTATTCACTAATTCAACTGTAAAATTCATAACATCAGGATAAATACAGTTGTAGAAATGTGACTGTAGGGTGTGTACAGCTGCATGGTCAGAGAACTGGCCATGTAATGGTGCTTCTAACATGGTTTTCATGTTTAAAGGAGATGTCGTGGTTTCCATTAAAACCCTTTGTTCTGCAGCCCCTTCCCCTGTCCAGGCACATGGTAGGTACATGCCTTGTCTTATTTCCCTGCCAAAGGACGTACCTTTCCTTGATTTAAGTGCTCAGCAGTGTTACTCTCAGCAGTTCTTCACGGAATAACGTGATGTAGTGTTTCATTTGCTGCAAGTCAGCTTTGCAGTGTGGATGAAAAGGGCTCAAAGGGGCCTGTGTGCCTCAAATACAAGTGAAAATCAAGCTGGCAGTCCTGCTGCTGTTCACAATTCCTTGCCTTCAGCTGCAGGACAGAGAACAGTGACACCTGGAAGAGTGGGTGCACATTTGCAGTCTAACCTGGAAGTGATTGTTTCCAGCAACCTCTCAAAAGCACTGCTCTTATGTGCTCTTTGTCCCAAATCCAGCACATGAGGAGTGTTTGTGCTGTTGAAGGGGAAATGTCAGATGAAAGTCAGCTCATCTGTGTCTATGTTAGGGTTACAAAACTGAGCAAATTCATGAGAGAAACATCTGGGGCAAACAAGGGGGTTCTTCCTCTCTGCCCTATTCAGCACAGCTTTCCATAGACCCTTAATTTCTTTTGAACTCCCCTGCTCTTACCTTTTGTCCTACCATCAAAATGAGCTCTCAAGGGAGCAGCTGATGGATATTTTGATGATCAACTATCGTGTTACTCTAGAGTTAAAACAAACTCATGTCAGTAATATGCCAAAAATGTTGAGGTACAAGAAGGTTATACAACCCCAAATCTTTGTGTTCCTTGAGACAGACTGGAAGATTAGGAAAGACCTTTAAGACCATCTAGTCTGACTTGCCACAAACATTTGACCAAAAATCTCTGCCTTGAGGTCGGAGTTCTGAGATTGAATTAGCATATGTCTTTTTTAGAAGAAATTCTTAATCTTTATCTTTAGTCTAGGCAGATACTACCATGTATTCCTGGAAAAACTTCTCCATAGTTAACCTACTGTAGTATGTTGTTACCTTCTGAAGTGTTAGCTGTCTCCTGTCAAAAGTTACTCTGTCCTGTTCCACTCAGTGGTGTAATAGAATGAGTTTCTTAAGTGAGTTTTTGATATTCCGAGTAGCTCCTCTGACTCCTTTTTCTTGCCAAAAATCTGAGAATGTGAGACTTAAATTGAATCCTAAGAGGAGAAAAGACTGAGACAGCCATTGCTTTGTAGTCCTCGTATTTTACACAGGAAGGAGTATCTGAAGTTCTGAAGCAGAAACTTTGTGTAGATAGCAAGAGCAAAATTAAGGTAAAGACTTCCCTAACAGCTGTGCATAATATCAAATTTGAAAGTGTGACAAAGATGCTAAAAGTCCTTTTTCTGATTCAGTTTGTAAAATCTGCCTTTTCCTACTAAAACATTTTAAATGGGAGACTTTACCTCAAGTGAAAGATGAATTAATCAATTTAAGCCTAAGGCAAGACAAGGTATATGTCAAGTTACAAGTTTTTGGAGAAAAGCTGTCTGCTGCTGGGGCTTGTGTGTGCAAGTTGCATAGCAAGCTATGCAATGGAATTGAAAACTTAAGAATAAATACGTGTCTAGTGTTGAAAAGTGAATGAAACAGACTTGCACTGACACTTAGTGCTCCCAGGAAGACTTTTTCTTGTAGGAATGAAAAATTAATGAGAAACAGGCGACAACTGCAGCATCACATTATACTGAAAACTGCTACCTGTAGCTTTTTCATAATTGGGAAACAAAAATAGCCATCCAGAAATCAATACAATGGGTTTTGTTTCTTTGAGGGTTTGTACACATTTAAGTCTTTACCATTTGCAGCTGTGTGCAGTGTTGAACAGTGTCCATGTTTTTGGTGGGTTTTTTTTACTTTTTTTTTAACGAACCAAAGTACTTTTAGAAGAATGCTTGCAAATGCTTGCCATATATAGGAAGGCCTGAAGATAACCAGGGAGTGAAGTAAAAACCCAAACATCATGGTGACATCCACATTCAGCAATATACAGGCTGAACTATTGCATTATTCTGTGCTTTAAAACAGTTTGTCCTGCCTACACTGCAACCAGTGGCTGTAGCTAAATGTAGATCCTGACTGAGGAGTTGTATGGTTTGTGATTTAACAATAAGTAAATCTTGTTTGTTTGGTTTTAAAATGTTTGAAATAATTCCAGTTCGTTCCTCACATGAAGCATTATTAACTGTGAGCACTCACAGCTCTGCCATTGCATGGGTTTGTGGAGTTCATTTGTCAAATAAAAAATGTGGGGCGTAAAGTATGGCTGTATTTCCTCAGTGTTGGGTGGGGTGGAAGGCTTTGGGCAGACACAAAAAGAACTTGCTGGGTTTTGATTTCAAAGCCTGAAGAGTGGACAATTATTTCAGAAGTAGCTTTGTAACTTGTGTGTGTATCTTACACCAGAGGGAGAGCAGCAAGCTCTCAGTGTAGAACCTCTCTGGCATTTTCTGCCAGTTCCAGTGTTCTCCAGAAGTCATTTTCACAGCTGCAGCCATAAGTGAAAATCAGGGATATTGGATTTGCTGAAGTCCTGGTAATCAAAGCCTAGCAGGTAATAACAGAGGCTGGCTATGATGGTGATTAACTGAACCATAGTTGTTTTGCAGGAAGAAGGATATTATGGAAACTTGCAGTCCAGGCCAGAAGGTAACTGAGGTCATGACATTGAATGAGGGCAGGCTGTGAATTAGTGCAATAAACATTGGCCAGTATGAGGTGGAAGTGTTGAGACCAAGAATCCAAACGTCCTGGTGACAGCCAACTCTCATGTCCTTGGGCTGGCCTGGGCAAATTAAAAGGTGAGGCTGGCTAAGGCTCCTTGGAACACCAGTACTGTGAGTTTGCTGTGCTCCGAGTGCCCGTCCTTGAAGGAAAAGAATACAGAATCAATCAACACAGGGCATGACCAAAAATATTGCCCATTTGGATCAGAATTGTCACCTCTACTGGGTATTATCATCTCTGATGATAACCTTTAACAGACAGCTAATTAAAAGAGAAGGGTTAAAGAAACCCTTGAAGAGGCAATTACGAACCAAAAATTAAACATCTTATTCAGATTTCCTGAAATATATTTTTTTTAATTTACTAAAATGTTGTGTTGACTTTTCAGTTATAAAATCCATATGCTTGGAGTGGTTAAATATATTTGTAAAGATGGATGTAAGATTATAATTTAATAGCAATGACTTATTTTAAATTGCTTCATATATCTCTGTACTTTTGATACTGTTGACTATAAAAGAATGTTCTCTTTATGTGAATGAGTGAATATATTAATTGGATAAGGATTAATGAAATGCAAGTATATTTAGGTTGTTGGCTCCATCAAGTACCACACCTATTTACATTTTAATCCATTGCAGTGAAGTTCTGCATGAGATTTTTTTCTTATCCCTGTTGAACTGAATATTTTTAAACCTACAGAAAAATGAAGAATTTTGCATGTGTATTTTGGTGCTTTGTTATCCAAACTTCATTATCTGAGCTTTGAGCAAGTTTTGGTTTTTTGACAGGATGAGTAAACTCCTCCCATGTACATTAATATTGCTGCTCTACTTGAACAGATGAATTAATTCACAGGTGAAAGAGTGCAGGAACTGGTATTTCAGATCATTTCAATATCACTGCATTGTTGTTCATTCCATAACTATAATCAGTTAATTTGCTTTCTTCAGACCACTGGTTGTATCACCCCTCACCTTTCTAGAGAATTTTGACATTTTTTAAATTAAACTTCAAGACATTCACTGGTACATATCTGCCAAGGTGAAAACTGACCCTTTTCATTTTGCACTTTGCTTTCCAAATCTAGCCTGTCTTATTCTTAATCTCTGACAAAGCTCTTTCTTCCACGTTGAGTTACTCTTTTGGCAACCTCTTGCAAAGGGACCTTTGCAAATGCTTGTGCATTTCAGTCATAATGTGTGAGTGGCCAAAATTTGCTGACACAGTTCATTCTTTAATTCTGAATTCCAACACCTTTTGATATATTGTTAATCAAATATTTGGGGTTTGTAATCAGGTTGAAAAATCAAGAAATAATGACTATACAGTATGTGAGTATTTATGAGAGATGTACTGACTGTTTCAACAAGGACCTATCACATTTTCCAGTGCTTCTCATTTCTGATTTACATCAGTTTTGTCTGCAGCAATGTGTTGCCTGGAGTTGTGACTGGTAATCATTGTGTTTCTGAGATAGCTTTGATCATGTGCTCATAGAGGATTCTGTGAACAATCTATTTAATTCCATATGATCAGAATAGTCCCAAATGAAAGGAGCAATGCAGTAATCACTGTACCATTTACCTTGGCTTTAATTTGTTGATTTGTTGATTTTTTTAAAGTATAAATTCTTCTTTATGCAGTTTAAGTAGTGTTTCACTCTTAGTTTTGTAACAAAACTGAGGAGAGCATTTTTCTTCATTGATATGAACAGCAGTTTCACTCTGTTTAAAGTGTTTCTGGTGAATTACATATAGTAGAACAGATTAAAACACACATAAATTTTTTTGGACCGCTTAATGAAAATCCTTGGAGGTTCAGATATGCTTCTAATTTGGATCGAAATTGGAACTAGTCAGAAGTTTTTAGGGCAAAGAGATTTTCTTGATTCATTACTTTTGATACTTCTTAAATTTTTCATCCAGGTTGTGTTTAATACAAAACCAGCATTCCAGGAAATGCCAAGGAACAGCCTGTTGGTTTCTCTGTTATGTACAATATAGGGCTTTTTGGGTGTCTTGAAGCAAAGTCTTGAAACATTGCCCAGTTGTCTGTGGAAACAATTAAATTTGTAGGCTCAAGTTGAGGGACTAATTCAAAAGCGTTGCCAGTTTGCAACTGGCAGAGGATTATAAATGAGTGTATCTGTCAGCTGCAGACACTGAAGACAAATGACAAAGTGAAAGTTTGATAATGAATGTTTTATTATCTGTTGTTTTTCAAGAATCGTTCTTGTTGACTTCATGGATTATAAAGTTAAATTGTTTCTCCGCCTTTCCCACTTCTCGTCCCATCACACCAAGGCAGTACTGTACATGAGTTACAGGTATCTCAACAAAACCATTGATTCTTAAGTTACTGTATTAAATTTCTGGAGCAATCTCACATTAAGTCTGTAAGAAATTTAGTGTTTTGTTAGTTTAAGGTTCACTATAATGAAAAAGATCTTTCAAAAGTAGGTGGCATCGTGCTGTTCTAGTCTAGGTCTTGGCACATCTTCCATGTCCTGCATTGTGTGTGTTGTAGATTTTTGTTTATTTTACCAGCAGTTTTTTTGTCTGTCAAAGATGTCACATGGTCACTATGACTGCATATTGCTTTTATTCTATTTGAATGTACTGAGCTTGTAAAGCTCTCATACATTTATTTTTCCTATTGAAGTGCAGAAAAAAGCATACAAATGCTGCCATTACATTCAGAACCGTATTCAAGCAGGGGATTACATTTCTGGTCTATTTTGGATTAATATAATATTCCCACAAAGAATTTAGTTTTTTCCCATGAGCAATATGATTTCCTCTGTCTTCATATTGACTGCTAATTGTTGGCATTTCAGAAGATTAAAGTAAGGTCGTACAGGGAGTGCAATCATTCAGCCTTTCAGATCTAAACATCTTGTTGATATAGAAAACAAAATATTCTTGCAAATTATTTAAGCCTGAAATTAAATAAGTTCTACTGAGTATTCTTTTAATATCTGAAACTCAGCCTTTCAAAATAAGACAGGATTTACAGCAGTTAATTCCAGTGACAACTTTTCACAGCTTAAGAGTTACCTTATTTTTCAGAATTAGTCTTAACCTGTGGCCTTTAACATTTTACCCATTCAGGCAGGCATTTTTCAATTTATAAGAGGGGTGACATCTTAGCAGTGAGTATAGACGGGGAAGCCTGCAATTAATAGATAACCTGAAACAATAGTTTTAATAGCCCATGATTGAATGCATTTAATAAGTAAGGAGATTTTCTCACTTTAAACAAAGAATAAGAGAATGTGTGTGGGATTAGCAGTTTGCATCAGGGGATTGCCATTGTCTGGGCTGAAAAGAGCTGCACATCTGTAGATAGTTGATAATTCAGATAATTATTCATTTATGTGTAGCTGACTATTTCATAATAAGAGGGGGTACAAGTTTGGGGGTTTATTTTTTCTGGCTTAGATAGGGAAATGATTAATTACAGAGCTGTATTTCGTGTCAAGTTGTGAATAAATATGTTTAGCATTCATATGGTTGTTTACAAACAGGAAACTCACACCGCTTGCCAACAGTTTGATTAAAAAAAAATCACTCAATTCATCACTAATTCTCTGTAGGAAAGATTTTTGCATTTGTGTAGTTTGGCATTTTATAATTAAATTCTTTTAAAACATTTTAATTAGGCAGAAGTAAACCAGAGTCCTTTTGTTTGCTCTTTGTAAACACTCGAAGGTGTCACTGAGGTGAGAGCTGTCGAGAGTGCTGCAGGGTATCTTGGCTTTGAAGAGTGCTCAGCTTGAGCTTTGCAGCGTGTCCACACTTCATTGGGAGATGGCTTTATCAAATCAAATAACAAATTCAGGAAACCCTTTTCCAGTTTAAGTTCCTTGACTATGTGTTGGTTCCCCAAAGTGTGGTAGAACTCCTTGGATTGATGTCTCACACAAATGCATTTGTGATGTTTTTCATGCCAAGGAGAAGGACATCTGGAACAGGGACTCAGAGCAAAGCAGTCCAGTCATCACCTGGCCAGACAGAGTCTAGGCAGGAATCTATGCTGTTGGTGCTTGGAAAAAGAAAAGGTGGGAAAGTCCAGAGGAGAGCCACAAAGAAGATCTGAGTGCTGAATAATCTTTAGACTGAGAGAGCTGGGGTTGTTCACCCTGGAGAGGAGGAGGCTCCAGGGAGATCTTAGAGCACCTTCCAGTCCCTAAAGGGGCTCCAAGAGCGCTGGAGAGGGACTGGGACAAGGGCCTGGAGTGACAGGACAGCGGGGAATGGCTTTAAACTGAGAGATGGTACTTGTAGATGGGATATAAGAAATAACTGGTTCCCAGTGAGGGTGGTGAGACCCTGGCACAGGGTGCCCAGAGCAGCTATGGCTGCACCTGGATCCCTGGAAGTGACATAGGCCAGCTTGGATGGGGCTTGGAGCAGCCTGGGACAGTGGAAGGTGTCCCTGCCCATGGCAGAGGGGTTGGAATGAGATGGGCTTTAAGTTCCCTTCCAGGCCAAGCCATTCTATGAGTGAGATTTTGGTGGGCCATTAAAGGCCTTGGAAGCGAAGCCAAGGCTGTCCTGGTTAATCAGCACTGCTGTTACAGACTGTGGCTCAGCTTGAAACACCCACTTGGAAATGTTTCTATGTAATCTCCTTTTATGTAATTCCTCTTTAGCCACTACTGTGCGTAAGTACTTAAAAAGTAATTAACAAAAACTGCATGCAATGCATGCATTAAACTGTTTCTGCCAGCAATAATTTCCTTGGTTATAACCATTTGCATTGTTTTCTTTTGAAATATGAACTTCCAATTCGCTTCTACAGTTTAGCCCAGATTTGGGCTAACCCACAAGTTTGTCTCAGTACTGTGTATACTGGAAAACAAGGTGTGTTTCTTAGGTGAGGAAATAGATCCTAACAATGGGAATATTTCCTTTTTGTGGATCATCCAGCAGTAAATCACAAAAAAAAAGTCACCATGTGAAGATATAAATGTGCAACTTTACTTTTATGCTCTCAAATTGTTGAATAAGTAATCTGCTTTGGATGTACTTGCTTATCTGATTTTAGATTGAAAGGTATGAGACACTGCTGGACTTGTGTGCTTAGCATTAAACATTGCCATTGAATTTTGCACTATATTAAGGTTCTGAATTAATTTTTATTTGTGAGTTGCCTCTTTGTATCTTTGGAATCTTACACCAAGGAATTACATTTAAGTTGCCAATACCCAGCAGAAAATCTGAATTTAGAAAAAGTGCTACTGAAGCCAAGTGGCAGCTTTTGGCTGTGTGAAATGTGGTTGGTTGTATAACTGAGTATTTGCTGGCTATTTGTTTGTTTTCATCCTGCTTAGTTTCAAGTGTTGTGAGAGAGTACATTTGAGGCTTGTTCTGACATTTCTTTTGCAATTTAATATGGGAGTTTTAAATCCTCATAAGCTTTTTCCAATTCTCATTGAAGTTGACAAGTCTAAGAGAGCCATTTTTTGAGATAGATATTTTCCTTGACCATACTGCAAAACCACTTGTAAAGCAAGGGAATATTGTTAACAGGTGCACCTACAATTCCATGTGTTATTCTGTACAGAACTGGAGTGAGATATAAGAAGCAGCCTGTGATTTACATGCATCTCCTGTTAATTTTAATGTGCTTGACTCCCCATGGTTGCCTTGAGCATCTCAAGCTTGATTAATCTAAAGTTAGGTTCCTTTATGCTGGCTTATCTGTGATTGTTTTAGGCTCACTCCATCTGTTTCTTAATGTAGCTCTATAACTTCTTTCACAGTTCAGATTTGCTGATTATATCACTTTGGGTTTGTGGCTAAAACATTCAGGTTTTATTACAAGATACTTTGATAAACTTGGGAAAAGTGGATGGGAGATTATTATCGAATAATTATTTCTCTGAAGGTGATTTCCTTAATGCAGAAAATAGGTGAAGAAAGTTTAGTGAAGATGAAGATGATTGGTTAAATTATTTGGAAGACTGGAGTGACATCACTGATTTTTACTTGTCAAAGATTCAGGCCAATCTTTTCCCTTTGCTATAAGGAAAAACTGTTAAGTTGCATTTTATGATTTTGCAAGTAGCAAGACAGTCCAAAAAAGTATGTAGAACCACTTTGTCAACTCCTGAGTCATCCCATTTTGCAATAATCCAGTTCTTAGCTTAGCATCCTATTTGTGGGAATGTTATTACTGGTCATTAATTTTTAAACTGGCACTTATTTTTAGTTTAAATTCCTTTATATAAACCTTGTGGAAGATAAACATCATTATTTGTCTTTCAGAAGTCCTGTCCAGAGCTGAATGTCTTTAATATATAATGCTAGAGTGGGCAGCCTTTGGAAGAGGCATTTTTGGTACAAAAATTCTCACTGATGTTGAGGTGGCAGCAGGTCCTGCTGGTCACCAACTGCTGGTGACCACTGGGAAAAGCTTGACCTGCTGGGTGGTCAGGGCTTGTTGCAGGCTGAGTTTAGCAAGGTGGGAGGAGAATTTCCTAATTCTGCTTAGGCTGTGTTCCATCTGGAGCTTGGTATGCCCCACGAACAAACTCTTCCCCCTCTGGCTGAGCACCAGAGGATGAAGCAAGAGGAAGAGCCCACATAAGCTCTTCTGAAGCTTGTTCCACATGTGGACAACATCATGGGCCTTAATTTCTGTTCCCATCTGCTGACTGGGATCCGATCCTCGAAAGGATAGGAAAGAGCAAGGAATTAATTGTATTAAAGTAAAAGCAGAAGTAATCAAAATCACAAATCACTCGTCCAGTGCCACGTTCCTGATTGATGCTGAGTGGTAACTGCTGAGATCAGACAGTTCTGTAATCAGTGAAACTGATAAAGGAACATATGACTCAGACACCAACTATTTTGTGATTTAATTTGGAAAAGGGTTGCATTGAAGAAATGTAAGCTGTGCTTTACTGGGAGAATGTAACTGCATTGAGCAAGGTTTGGACCTGTCTTGATCTGATCTGTTTTCTCCAGCAGCACCAGAGGCAGGTGAAGGGGAGCACAGGAGGAGGACAAGTGTCTGAGGATGCTTCCAGTGATCTTTGATACTCCTGTATCTTGTACTCTTACAAGTCATTGGTTGTCTTCTTTCCAGGAGTTTGTTGCTTTTGACATAACCAATATCCCGTGGCAGCATTTCTAACTACAGCTGTATGCTGGATTTGAAAATAACAGTAAAAGGACCCCTTTTGTATTTTCACCATCTAATTACAAGAATTAAGGACTAAGAAATAAAACTTCCTGGAGGCAGGTACAAAATGATTGCACCTGGTTCCCTTTTTCCCTTGCTAGTTGCAGGCTTGGCTCTGAATCCTCCATTTCCTTTGCTAAGATGGAAAACTGTGGTTTATTTAGAATATTCTGTATACAAAGCTTGTCCAGTGTGTTTATCACTCTTCTAAGTACCCTTTTGAGTTTTAGTAGTTCTGCTTTGGTTTAGTACATGTTAAAAGTGAGCTGATTTTTATGTGGTAGTAATTTGGAACCTAATGAGGACAGCAATTCACGTTTTTGATGACTACAATGTTACTGTAAAAGAATGTGTTTTAATTATTTGGAGATTTCAGATGTGTATATGCAGTTCAGTACCCATGACAATGCATTTTTGTACTTTAATTAAGCTTCTTGAAGTACAGAATTCCTTTTTAAAAGTTTCCATTGTCTCAGTAAGAAATGCAGCCTGACCTAGATTGTAGCTTCTGTAGCATTTCATTTTCTTCTGCATGGGGAGTGGAAGTCAGGGATGTTTCTCAGGTGACAAAAAGGAAGATCCCAAGTCTTTCTAGAGCACAAGAGTAACTGTTCTTCATCTCTCTTCTCCCATGTGATGGGTACTTTTGCTTAGTACTTTGATACTTCAAATAAACATAGTATTTGTATTTCTAAAGAGGAAATAAAGATAGGTTCTGGTGACTTTCCATTTCAGGAAATAAATTTCACATTTGGACCTTAAATATTATTTACATAAAGATTTCAGATCTTAGTGGGGCTTTGGGTTTTAGTGGTTTGGTTTTGGCTTTTTCCTTGCCTGAATTATGAAGTAACCCTTCTCTGACCTTTTTGCCTTTTAACATACCATAAAGGATGATGGAACTGTACACAGAGGCACCCCAGGGCAGAACATGTTGTTGAAATAACAGGGACACCTTGGTACCTCCTGTGTCACATGCTTCAATAATGATGGCACTGCTGCATTATTTTTCAGAAGGCTGATTATTGCTTAGCAAAAATCTAATTGAAACTTCAGACAGTAAAAACATTAGAGAAAGTGTATGATGTGCCTCTGAGAAATTAATCTGAAGTGCAGAGGCAAAATTCAGCAAATACTAGATCAATTTTTATAGACTTTGCTGTTGTGGAGGAACTACTGGCAGTCATGCTGCTGTATAAACTGCCTTGGATGAGTGGGTTTGGAGGGTGTCTGTAACTTACCATGCTAATGTGGAGCAGTCAATAGGAGTTCCCTGAATTTTTAATGACCAGTGTGCACTGCTTGTGCCTGCAGAGGGGTGCCATGGGGGCATCTTGGTTTTGCTGGATTAATATCCCCAAAATCAGGCCCAAACATGCAACTGCCCTTGGTTCTGGGTGCAAAAAGAGGAGTTCAAAGGCAATCTGAAATACTGTGCTCTCATCTGATACACAAGAACTGATGATGTGTGTTTTTTTCAGTCTTGCAATATGTAGGTAGTTGTTTTCCCTAGATTGTTCTGCAGTCTGCTCTGCTCATCCAGGGGTTCATCACACTGAAGCTCAGATATTTAAATGAGAGTCAGAACAAATTTATTCCAAATACTCATGATCTGGTAGAAAAGTTATCCTGCCATATTTGCACCAAAAGCACAATTTTTCTATCAACTACCTGCTGCATTATGTCCCTAAAACAGTTCTAAAGGCTATTGTCCTTATTCTCAAATATACTTCAGAATGATACTTTGTGGTCTCAACATTTTATTTTCTGGATGTGGCTTCTGTACAGGACCTGGCTGAGCCTGGCCAGGTACTGGGAGCACAGGCATAGGAAGCAGGGGATGGTTTGCAGCTTCCTAAATACATCTCAGTTTGATCCCAGACCAAGGGATGCACAGGAATGATGGATTATTGTGAAGGATGTGTTTGTGCCAGGGCTCAGGGTGGGCAGAGTGTGTGTCCTTCCGATGAGGAAACGTTCCCAAAATGGGTTTGGTGTGAGACTTCTCACTGAAATTTATTGAAATTGAGATTCCTGAGATCACATTGCTGCCTGCCATGATATTTTGGAATTTGAAGGAGGCTGTGTGTATGGAATTGGAATATTTGTTCCCAAAACATGCATAACTTGGAGCTGGGCAAAGGAATGAAGGAAAGTCTCTGGGGACTGTTTCCACTGTGGTACTCTGATGTGTAATTTGCCAGTCATCATTTCATCTCCTTCCATTAATGAGCTCTGATCCCTTAATTTTTATTTTTGTGTCAGTGCTACAGAGAATTAAAACAAAATCCCCCAGTGGGGATGTTCCTGGTGGTCCTTTCTGGGGGGTAGCTTTGGTATTGGAGAGTAGCAGAGCTCTCCCTGCTCCAGACCCCTCCTGGCCTCCCTGTTTTCCATATCCAAAGGAAGGGCCACAACCTGGAATCTGGTCAGTTAGCAGAGGGTTGTTGCTGAATTGTTTTCAAACCAGCAAAAGGCAATAAATTCCTGTCCTGTTCTAGATCTTGAATTTGCTGTAAGCAGGAAGGACTGAAAAGTGTAGGTGGCTGTTTCAGCACACCAGAAACTGGACCTACAAAGCTTTGACTTTGCAAAGATGTGGTATTTGGGACTTTTAGCATGGCACTAAAGAGTTGCATTTCAAAAAGGCTTCCCTCCAGTGCCAGCCAGGCACTGCCCTCTCACCTGCCATCCAAGAATGGGGCTTCACATACAACAGTGGGATGTGGCAGAAACAGGTCTTTGCTCTCAGTGAGATTTGCACTGCTCAGGAACCTCTTGAATACAGACAAAAAATTAGCTTTGGACAAAATCCTTAATCTGCTTTTCCCACCTATCAATTGGGGTGCCCCAGACAGAAAAATCTGAATGGTGTTTTGGAGGTTCATCAGTGTTCCTTTCCTGCCAAGGCAACAGGATGCATTGCCAGTGAACTTTAAACCTTGACCTGTTTTCTTAGAATAGTGCAAGACATTCAGAATTGCATTATATCAGTATTTCTTCACTTGACTGCAAGCTTTCCTACTTTGCTGTTTGTTCATTCAACCTCTTTAAACTTATCACTTTCAGACTTTCAAAGTTCCATCCCAAAGAGGCAGAATGATATTTTGCATAATTTTTATAAAGTTAAATCATACAGTTTGGCTTTAAGTAGAAAAAATAACCCTGCTCTCCTCTCCAAAGAGATTTTTATATCCCTTTTCCACATTGAATTGCACTGTCCTCTAGTGGGTGTTTTAAGCAAATGTTTTTGTGTTTGTAAATCTTTCATACTGCTCAGATACAGAAAGCTTAATCTTTATTTTCAAATGAACCATAAATGTTCTCTGATATAAAAAGATAGAAGATTAGAGTAATATTTCAAAACCAAATAAGCAAAAGTTACATTTGACCTGTGGTCCAAGCTGTAATAATACAGAGATATATAAAAATGTTTGCATCTGACTTATCTGTTGGAGCAGAAGGATAAAGAGTGAAGATGCAAGTGTGGGCATTTTATTACTTTGTATTGAGAATTGGATATAATCTGCTTCTTGCACATTGAAACAAATTTGGTGAACTATGAATGAATGAATGAATGAATATTAAATACCAGTGGACTAGTAGGGAAGATTAAATGCACTACATTAGACTCAAAGTGAATAACTGTGTATCCCGTTTTACCCAGTGCTTTGTTTTCTTCTTAATATTGCTATCTACCTCTTAAAAGGCAATTCCTTTTTTTTAACTGGGATTCCCTGGGGTTTGAGGTGTAAAACATCCCTGAAAATCAGAATGGGAATATGAAAGTTTCACATTTTTTGTAAAACTTTTTGTAAAAGACAGTGATTGTCAGCTTTGGGTGTGTGCAGTACTGGGTGTCTGGATCCAGCTGTAGGTGACAGCACCTTTACTTCCCCTCCCAGGGCTGGGAATACACCTGGATCTTCATTGCTTGTGTCCCAGCATGCAGCAATGTGAGCATCCCCCCAGTCTGTGACATGTTTGAGTGATCTGAGGTATCACCTGAGATATCATCCTGCCACTGGTGTTTATTCTGATGAAGAGAGGAGGGAAGAAACAAAGGTCTGGCAGTGAGCTGCCAACCTCCTCTTCTTACTTATTTCCTGGCAATTTAATGACTTCACTTGGTAAAAGGATGTGCTTTTGTAGACATAAATCACGACTCTGCTGACCAGAAGGACTGGGAGACACGATGCATGTTTTAACCTCAAAAAATGCTAGGAGCCTCCAGGCAGGAGCATGTTTGCCAGCTGTACCATGCAAACCCATGGTCTTCCACACAGATGTGCCCTGTGGCATCCTGGAGAAGGAAACTTGACTAATATAATGTGCTTCATACTGTCTGGGTACACTTCCAGCTGATGAAAGAGTTAGGAGGGGTCAATAAATTAATTCAGTTTGCTTGAAATAAATAAATGCTACTACCTTTTGTTTCCTTAGTAATGTTGCTGAAACCAAGAAACATTTATAAGGCATTCTGGAAGGTAAAAATGGTTATTAGAATAATGATGCCGTTTAGTAACCTGTCTTGTATGCAGGCAGTTTGCCCTCTCCTTGGTATGTCTGAGAATCCACAGGCATTAGATGCTGAGCATGTGGATATATAATGGCTCTGACATGCTACAGGAGGTTTATTTTTCATACAGACTTAAGTAATACAGAGATAGTGCATTCTCTGTGCACATGAAACACTGAAAACCTCTTCAGTCATCCACCGTGTCTGAATGCTAAAGTTCTTCCAGTTGGAAATGCAGGATCTGTTCAGGCTGCAGAAGCATATATAAACAATGTTCACAGATTTCAGCAGAGTTAAAGTGAATCTCAGCATCATTTGAACTGATCTTCTGGCTTATTTGGAAGATTATGATAAAACCCAAGATCGAATTCCCTACCTGATTCAGTTTCTTATTGATTGAATCCTTTTAGACTCCTCTCTAATTTAACAGTGTATTTTTATTAAAGCCAAGCACACAAACATCAATTATCCAAACTGCTTCTAATTTCCTTCTTTTTTTTTTTTTCCTTTTGCTGCCAGTGGATTAGAAGACATGATTAGAATTCAGCTTGAAAGCTGAAAAGCAGATCCCTAAATGAGAAAGTCTGCGTTAGGAATTAAAATATCTGTAGTGGGCATAAAATCCTCCTCCTTATCTCTAATAATGTAAACACACTTGGTTAAGTTGATCTGTCACATGTCTGGTGCAATGTCCCTGAATTAGGAGGAAGTATTAGAAAGGGTGGCGTGCTGTCTGTGGCTGTCCCACTGTTAGAATCCATCACCAGGATGTTTTAACCCCAAAGTGTTTTGCATAGAGAGATCTCTGCCATAAGGGTTAATGGGATAAGAGTTGGAATGGCTCTGTTTTTCCTCTTAGGTTTTACTTGCTAACACCAGGAACGTTTGTGTGTGCACAAGCAATGGGAACAAGGAGAGAAGGGGCCTTCTACGGTTTTACTCTTGGTATCTTCTGCAGAGTTCAGGATTTTGTAACACAAAGGTGAAATAAATAACTGCAATGGCATCACCAACTGAAAATCCAGAAAACCCTTAATTGGTAAATGCATGTATTTAACATGAGTTATAAGGAGGAGTTATAAAATCAATTAAATTGTATGTTCTTGTTTGACTGGGTTATAAATTTCCTTCTGGTGCCTGTGCTCTGCCTGGGATGAGGAAGCCATACCATGGGCCATGCACTGAAAATGCACTGGATCACCTTCTGAGCAACCTGGTCTAGTGAAAGGTGTCCCCTGTCCTCTGGGAAGTAAAGCATTTGTTGAGATGTTTTGTTTTCCTTTTGTACAGTGGATGGCAGTGTTACTGCCAGTGCTGAACTCCGTGTGTGTGAAGGCACATCACATCACAGGAGTCAATTGTCACAGTTTGTCTGTGGAGAGATGTAAAACCAGAGTTATAAATGTGCATGGCTGCAGGGAATTTTCCTGGTGCTGTGTGAGCCTGGCAGCTGGAGCTGGGCAGAGTGAATCCCTTCCTGTGGTGCCGTGAGCTGAGCACAATTGCAGCTGACATCATGCACCAGTGCAGTGCAGTGATCCTTCATTCCTTCACACCTAATCCCTCCTTCATCCTGTCAGGTTTTGAGTCAACACAATTCTGGCAAAGTTCATTTGTGAAGCTTCTTGTAGAGCACCCCAAATGTTGTGGGTTAGCCCCGGGGTGGAATGAGGAACTGCGGGGCTGCATCCCTGTGGTGTGATAAGGATGGTTGGGAGCCTGGAATATGGGCTTGGGTTAATATTGTGCTACCTGACCAAGTGGAAAGAAATCATATCAGTGTCTTTTATATATTAATGTCTTGTATGTTGTGAAGGGCAATTTAATTGTGAACTGGGTGGAGAAATTGCAGTTTGCAGAAACTGATGAATAGCAGGTTTTTGAGGTTATCAGTTAACCTGTTGTAATGAATGCTCTTCATTACATGCCTCTCCTTGTTAATTAGAAGGGATTTTTACTCCTC
This sequence comes from Dicaeum eximium, assembly GCA_013396995.1. Taxonomy (NCBI): domain Eukaryota; kingdom Metazoa; phylum Chordata; class Aves; order Passeriformes; family Dicaeidae; genus Dicaeum; species Dicaeum eximium. The sequence continues at coordinate 1,254,633 of VWZP01008455.1, read as the reverse complement.
TTTATCAAGTCAGGGCAAGTATATTACCTTTTCCTCTGTCGTGCTTGTGATAAAATGAAGATCCAGATTGTTTTGTGAAGTGTCCACATGAATATTTCATTGCATGTGCATCACACATTCATGCCCTGTGTTTTCTGAGCTCCAACCTCTGGTGATTATTCAATACATTTTAAAAATAATCAAACTATAGATTGTTTAAGGTCTTTTTATTTATATTTATAGGTAGAAATTCCCCCTTTTTTGTAAATACTTTAATTATGACATTAATTACCATGCCAGTTTAGACCAAGATAATTAATCACTGCTGTACACTGGAGCAACAATAGACTCAGACTCAAGTTCTCTGAGTGCAGAGGTGAAGCTTGTACCTTCCATAAATGAGAATCTGCCTGACAGAGGGGAATTGGTATCCTGGTTTGGATCTTTTACCTGTGTTTGTTTAAAAAACAAAGTCAAAACATAAACACGCCCCCACTCAATTCCTCCTTGGTTTCCTTCCCACAGGTTGAAGCAATCCTTGTAAACATATTTGGTGGGATTGTGAACTGTGCCATCATAGCCAATGGTATCACCAAAGCCTGCCAAGAGCTCGAGCTAAAAGTACCTCTGGTGGTCAGACTGGAAGGTGAGTGCTGCTGGATTCAGACCAAAATCATCCCTCAGATTCTCAGTAATTCACTCAGAATTTCTTCTTCTCCTAAACAGATTGGTCCCACACAATAAGAACATGTCCAATTCTTCAGCCATAGCACAATCTGAAAGTCAGTAAACTCATATTTCTGCATTTATGGTCCCTGATGGTACTGGAAGCAATGAAATTTTGCAATGGAAGTGTTATGAGTTTGCCTGTAAGATTTGCAATGCAAATAGGAATTATTTTGATGCAAGTTTATGTTTACTGGAAGGTATTTCTTTTTAGTTTTTTTTCTTTTTTTGGTTGTTTACTGAATGCAATTCCATTATTGCTAAACCTGCAGCAAGATATAATTTCTTACATTTACACCAGTGTTGATCAAAAGAAGGATGTTAGAAAAAGTATTTTTGAGAGAGAAGTTACTGCAATGTGTTCTTCTGCCCAAACCCCCAATCCAGCTAAAATCCAATAAAATTTGGTAATGGTAAGGAATATTTTTTATTTAGTGACTTGTTTCACAAGAAACAAAAAGCCATAGGGAGGACAGGACAAGCACTCTTTGGCAGTTAGAGACTTTAATGGCAGTGGGTGTGGAGTTCTGCCTCCAATTTCTGAGAAGTGCCCTGAAGGAGGGAGAGTCTTCTGCCATTGAGTGAAAAGTGCCTTGATTGCAATCAGCACACAGCCCTGGTAAGCTGAAAATATTTCATTTTGGCCAAGTAGGTTTGGAAAACAGAGGGATTTCTGAGTGGGTTTCAAGGCCTCTTACTCAAAACCATCCATATTCATGTTTTTGTGTGTGTAAAGAGCAGAAAACATCCTGTCACTCTGCATTGGTGGTGAAAGGAGGAAATGCATCCCTTTATGGACCTGAGATGCAATACTGAGGTGATTTTTCACACTGTGATAGAAGGGAATATTCAGAAAATATATTCTGAATAGATCAGGCTTTTTACTTTTCAAAAATTACCTTCCCCAGGATTCCTGAGGATGCAGACTGCCCACAGAGCCCTTTGGTTAGGGGGATGTTCCTTTTGTGTTTGAGGAGAAAGCAGAGTTTTCCCCTCCCTCATTCTCATGCTACACTGCATGTGCTGGCATGACTTCAGCTGTGGTGAGTGCAGGAAAGTTTAAATACCCTAAAATGGATTTTAGAAATAAATTGTGAACATTTTCTTTGGATGGCACAGCACCAGGCAACAACTTAAGAGACTGAGTGAAAAGATTAATATGGATGAAGGAGAGACTGATGTATGTTGCTTAGAAGCAGAAAAGTTTCATTATATAAAATCTCATTGTTTATCAGCTCTAGGCAATGTTGTTTCACTTTTTGTCATAGCAAAAAAAACTTTTCCTGTCTTTCACAGCTGGGGAAAAGTTTATCTGTCAGATCTGCGAGACTTCTCAACTGTTGTAACTGCTGCTTTTTAAGTGAAGATACTGCAAAATCCATTTCTTTTTCCTATGAACAAGATGTTTCTGTTGTGGTATTTGAAACTGTTATAAAAGAAACAAGAAGAGCAACTTGGTCATTTTAAACTGCAATCTGCTGGGTGTGCCACTGTGTTTGCTTGGCCTTTCTCCTGTAATTTTGGTAATTCCATGATTGTACAGAAGTAAGAGTGAAAGGCCTGCAGAGGTGCCTGTTCCTCTTGTGCCTGCAACCTTTGAGTCATTTACTGCTCCATCCACAGAGATCAAAGCTGAATCTTCAGAGTGTCAAATACAGACTTAAATGCAAACCTCTCTGGGTTACCATCTTCCCAGCATTGCTCATTCTTTACCAGAGCTGTGATAATGTTTCTCCTAGCCTGGTTGCTGACTCTGGAAATGGCAGTACCACATCTTCTTTAGGAAGCTCTCTCCCAGAATAAATACAACAAACTCCCGCTTTGTATAATCTTTATCTCAAAAGTTTTTTTTTAATTCCTCCTCTTATTCCTCGTGTTCATCCTAAACAATGAGCTGTGATGTGTACAACCCTCAGATGTTGTACTTTGGAACTGTTAGCAAGTCACTGCTGTTTTCTCTGCCTCCTTAATCACCTAACCAAGCAGTACATGTATGTTTGGTCCTTTTAATCTTCCCTCAGAAATCAATCCCTCTGAATCTGTAATCATCCTCATTGTTCTTTGAACTCACACCAGGTTATTTAAACTTATAAGGATTTTGAATTAATAATGAGTACTGTGGAAGTAATAAGACTACCCAAGACTTTTTAAAACATCACTGATAACATTTTACAGTTCAAAAGGAGAAAAGAGAACAAGCACTCTTTTGGGTTTCCATTTTGAACATTTTCCCAGCAGAAGGTTTGTGATTATTCCCATAAATCTAACAGATTTGTGACCTGCACTTTAAAGACTCTCTGCCTACATGCACTGTACTACAAGTGTCTTGATGACTAGAGTTTTAATCAGTCAAATCTGTCTTGATTTAGTAGGATTCTGTGGACAAATCTTTGTTCTCAGTTGTATAATAATTACAAGCCGTTTTACCAGTGGATAAAGAAAGGATTACTCTCCTCTTTGAAAATGGTAACTTTATAATTACATATGTTTGCTTGCCTTATCAGTAAAGAACTCACCAGCTGAGACACAGGATTATTGTTTAAAAAGCTCGTGGACGAATGGAGAAACCACATATTCCAGATTTCATCTTCTACAAATAGAAAAGTAACTGCTGCTGGGTTTATGCAGGATTTTTTCCCTTTAAAATGTAATACACTTCAGTTAAGTTTTGTGGTAAAAACTGACTGGGAGTGCTGAAGGGAAGCCAAGCCTTGCTTCTCATTTATGTAGCTCAGAGTTAGATGAAAAGAGGGAAGAATAAAAAAGAATTGTGAATTAGATACCTATTTCCTATGCTGGAAATTTTACACCCTCTCTCTTTCAAAAAGGGAATTCTCTCCTTCTCTGGTCTTAGGGCAAGAAGGACTGGGAGGAATCATAACTACTTAATATGTTGAAATTCAGATAGAAACAAGTTGCTTTTTATTCACATGTCTGAATGCAAAATCTTTTTGTATTTTTCATTAATGTGATTAGTGACTTCGTGTGGTTTTCAGAATCTAAAATATTCTAGTATCTTCAGAAATCTTTTACACACAAGTGAAATTTTGCTCCAGCTTGTGTATCTTGTTTGCAGGTATAGTTTGGTATGTGTGCCTGATTTTTTGATTTTGCTTTGCTACTGGTAGCAGAGATTTCAGGTCCACAGAAGTGTAAATGTGTGATTGCATTTACTCAGACTGAGAGAGTGTCCCAGAGCCCAGGTTTTCAGCAGGAGGATGTTTAGATCACAAAGCCTGAAGGTACATGCCAATAAAATTACATATTTTCAGGTTTTCTGTGGAGTGTTGTTGACAATAATATATGTCAGATGACAAAAACTTCTAATTAGAAAGCCATTCTCTTCATAGGATCCAGTTAAAAAAAAAAAAAAAACAAAAAAAAACCAAACACACACAAAACCCCCAAACAATAAAACCCTGCAACAACAAAAGCCCCACAGCCTCCAGCCCTGTGAATTTTCACCTTTTCTCAGTTGGCTGCAGGGTGGGTGAAGGGCAGATTTTTCTGATAGCCTGGATAGGGGATTCTGTTTACAGTTCTCTGCCACCATCCAGTGGCAGGAGGTTAATGCTGGAATAGTGGGATTCTTTATTTGTTTTTTTTAAACATCTGTTGCAACAAGATGGTATTCTTTGTAGATTCCTAAATGTTTCCAGCGTCTTTGGAATGTTTAATTTTAAATCTTTTACCTCTGCTTTTAGCAGGCTCATTATAATTTCCATATTCTGCATAGCTAAAATACTTAATAACAATGAGATAAAACGCTATCACTAAAAAAAAAAAAAAAAAAAAAAAAAAAAAAAAAAAAAAAAAAATAANAAGAGAGAATTACAGCAAAGGAAATGCTTGCTGAAAATTGTGTTAAGTTGTATGGCCTGCCTATAAAAGTACTTTATTTAAGAAATACAAAATGTACTTGTACACTTTTGACTGCAGTGAGGTTTGGTTTGTTTTTTGGGCTTTCATCATTTCATTTCCCTGCATAAACTCCCCCTCCCTTCTCAGGGGCCTGTGTTTTGTATTGATTTTGTAATGCATGTTAGACAAGTGGTGTGGAGAGCAATCAATGCAGTGCAGAACAGATCCAATGTATTGTTCCCTCTCTGACCTGTTAGTAAATTAATATTGGCCACTTAGTGAAGAGCAGAAGTTAGTTTTTATTATATGGCTATCACAAACAGCACAATATTTTTTTCTGTGTGGGAAAATTTCCAGGAAAATTTCCCTCTTTCCATTTTTTTCTCATCATAACACTTTGTCTTACTGAATCCTACTTGAGACATCAGTACATTCTTGACTGTTTTAAATGTTTATCACACTTGTATCTAAATAAAAGACAAAACCTTTAAGGCATGTTGGGAATCAGTGTATGGATGTGAGGGACTCCAAAGAGAAGAGAGCCTTAGGGATGGCTCCAGCCTCCCCTGTGCACTGCTGGCCTGACAAGTAGCAGCCTCCACAATATTTTATATAGGATATTCAAACAAAAATCAAACATTATGCTCTTTTTTTTGCCCATAATATTATTTTTTTCTTTTCTGTAGAAAAAGTTCTGTACAGTTCTGGGTGTTACTAAGCAACCAAATCCCCCTTCTGTCAAAGATTTCAGCTGCCTTTGACCTTCCTACACAAACCCTACAGCGTGTGCTCTGCACAGCGATGGAAGCACGACCTGTCCTGCCAGTGCCTTTGCAGAGGGAGCAGATGGGGTCCCAGATCCCCCTTCCTGATCCTGCCTCTCCCATCAGAGTGCTGTCACAGGGATGTCCTTGGTCCCTTTCAGCACCAGGAGTGGGAATCCTGACTTGAGCATGATGATGAAACAGGCTTTTTGAAATGCTCTGCTTCTGTGGTACCATTTCAGATGTTTTATCAAGTCTGCCAAAAAAAATAAAAATAAAAATAAAAAATCATCCTTTGAAATGAGCATTCTGGAAGTTGCACAGTAAAGTGTATGCTTCTTGCTTGGTTAATAATTAAGGGTATAATTAGTGTATAGCTCCAAATATAATTAAAATTCATTTTGCTAGGTCTAGGAATTACAAAGTAATTAAGCATTCTGGCGTGGCAAATGAACAAGGAACATGACATGGAGCAGGAGGATGGAAATGATTCTAAACAGGATCAGCTCAGGGTGCTTGTGCTTGTGACTAGTGTGTGATCCCAAAGTGTGGATTCTGCTTCCTTGGTAGGATGTCTGACTCCAGGCTCTCCTGTGCACAGCAATGATCAAAAGTGTCACTTGGCTTTGCTGGAGAAAGCTCTGGAGAATTCAGATTTTCTGTTAGTTTTCCAAAAAGAATGAGATACAGTAGATGGGAAGGTAATGCTCTTGTCTTTTAAACAAGGAAAGTGGGGAAAATGTATTTTCCTGAAATATCTTTTTCAGCTTTGGATTTTTTTTTCCTTTCCTTTGCTTTAGTCTATTGACTGAAGTTGAGCTTTTCCCATACAAACTGGAGCCCTTGTGCTGTGTAATCATATTTTCCCCTTGAGGTGGGGTGGACATGGCACTCAGGGACATGGTTTATTGGTGGACTTGGCAGTGCTGGGTTTCCAGTCATACTCAAAGATCTTAAGGGTCTTTGCCAACCTAAATGTTTCTGTGATTATAATAATTTAGTGCAGCAGCAGAGGAGAGATTGGTGTCATGCTAAATACTTCAGAGACCTTTATATTCCCTGTTTTTGGTAAAAATGCAAAAGCATCTTCAGGAGCAGCTTAAACCCAGTTAAATTTTCAGGATTACCCAAATCTTCACCTTTCAACAGCTCATTTTGCAGCTTTCAGTTATCACAGGTGAATTTTAGTTATTGTTGACTCACTGATTAGCGGTAGCTGATTGTGGCTAATAAATGCCTTTAAAAGAGCCTGGAACGAGGTCCATTATCCAGTGCTCGTGCTGGGTGTCCCTGCTGGCTCTGGGGGATGCTGTATTGACCCTTTAATCTTCCCAGAGCCCCTGCTGTGCACACAAGTGCCATTGTCAGATGGCATTTCTGTCACAATTGTCACTGCAATTAGGAGCTCCTCCTCAGCCCTGTCCGAGGCACTCCTTTGCTCTGTTGCTAAACTGAAATGGTGTAGTTTGAGGCATTACCTGATTTTTCAGAGACGTTAGGAAATGTTCATTTATTCATTAATATTAATTACTAATTATAGTCAGTGTTCTTTTTTAGGAACGAATGTCGGCGAAGCCCAGCGCATTCTGAGTGAAAGTGGGCTCCCCATCACGTCTGCCAGTGACCTTGAGGATGCAGCAAAGAAGGCAGTGGCAAGTGTAGCCAAAAAATAACACCTCCATGAGGTTGCTCTCATGGAAACTGCTTGTGTTTCACAAGGCATCATTCCATTGTTCCAGAGGATTCATGGAGTTTTCCTAAGCTGTCTTCAGGCTTGTGGACTGAACTGGAAATGGTGGCCAACCCAGGCCAGAGGCTTGCAAGCTGGGCTTCAGAAATTTTGCAGCTACAATCTTCAAAAGTTTGTATGTCTTTATCTAATTTTGGTAATTTTGTTAGTCACAACTGTAATAAGTAATACTTCACTCCCTAAAGCTCTTTTTTGTCTCTCCTTCCAAAATTGTCACCGATAAACTCATAAGACACAACAAGTAATAACTGACTTCTGTCAGCAGAATTGTTCTTTAATCAAACACTTGTAGGTCACCTATTTCACAATGTTTTCATTCCTGTTTTTATATTGTAAAGAGTCAGCGAACTAACAGTGGGTTTATATTTTTTATGGACTTTTAAAATAATGTTAAAAGCTGTGCTTACAATCCTGTTTTTATTCAAACGAATGATGTTTATTTTCTTTTTTTTTTTTTGGAAATCACTAGTTATGCCTTAAGATGATTCTCTTTTGTTGATGCCAATGGATACCTCACATAGGAAAAGGGATTGAGTGGTAGTGAAAGGAACTCCCACTCTCACCGTGCCTATAAACCACTGAAATGTGATTCATTTCTTTTCTAGTTTTTGGAAATGCCCTGCTGTATTTCCAGGTGTAGCAATGCCATACAGGGGGCTCCAGGAAGATGTTTCTGCCACTAAGGAAATGGCTGCTAACTTTTTAAAATAACCTCTTTTGTGAGAATGTCACTGCTGTGAGGTTTTAAAGATGAGAAACTTTTTTCTCTCAGGAGCCTGGAGAATTCTTCAGCTGATTTAACTTCCAACAACCATTTCTAATTTATTGGGAATAAAACACAAATTAACTTTTAAATTTTTAAAATATTTGACTTCTCAGACATCAGTAAAAGTATGTATTAAAAAAAATCCTAAGTTTCGGTACTCAGATATTGACCAAGATTAATTTTGATTATACACTCTCCTGTAGCAGTCAAAATTGAAGCTGTTAGTTACACAAATCATTCATTCAGGGAACAGAAGGCAATACTAAAGATCTTGTGTAACTGAAGAACTTTGTACAAATCTCACTCTGCCCAGGAATTATGTGCTGAAAATCATCAATAAATTTGAACAGTGAACAAATGAGAGGATATTATGATCTGGTCTTGTAAATGGGCAGAGATACAAAAATTTGCGAAATAAATCCCTAATTGTGATTTTTGAGCAGCTCTAATCAATACCGTGTTCTGCTTAGAAAAATGTAAATAAATTTTACTTGACATTTCCATTAAAACTGTTGCATTCAAAATAAATTATCTGCACTAATCTTTGGCTCCTGACACAAATAGTGCAGGCAGGTTGCTATCATCAATTCCTGCAGGTTTTTCCTTCTCCATTCCTTTCTCTACATATTGCTTAAGGAAAAAGTGTGTGACCATTAGAACAGCAATAAATATGCCTCTAGGTCTGTAGTTATTGACAGAATGAAGGAGAAGGGTATTGTTAGCAGCTTTCTTGAAGGTACATAAAAGCCACACTGCTCTGAAGGAAGAAATGTTTACCTCACCACAATAAATAAAAGAGTCACACTCTATTTTATATATTTTAATACTGGAAAGTTAAGATTCTGTGGAAGGCTATTTTATATGCTTTAATACTGGAAAGTTAAGATTCTGTGGAAGGACTGTTTGTGCAAAGTTGTCACACACTGTGTCCCTTACTCTGGTCTCAAAACCACCCACTGTGCATAAAAATTATTATTTTGCAAAGATGAACACTGTGTACACCATTTTGTCAAATAAATGTAAAAATGAACATGTTTATTGACTTTTTTCTTTCCATAAAACAGAAAAATGTTTAATTTGCCTGTGTTCTTCCAGTCAACATTTTGTGACAGGTGGGTGAAATCAAATGCATTGGAATTTAGTTTCAAATGGGTGATTCTGCTATACTCCAACATATTTGCCTTTAATCTAAAAATGTAGATCATTTTTTCTCTATATATCCTTTCTTATATGTAGACCAATGACAGTACATGTAAGTTTTCTTCCTCTTAAGCCATATACAGAATGGAACAGTATAATTTTAATTTTTCAGATGTAAAGTGGAAAATTCCCTGAGCTCTGGTTTGGTGTGTTTGAAGGTTTGGGATTTCACAGGCACTGTGCACTGGCTGTAACCAGAGGCTCGCTGTGGTGGTGTGGACTGGTTTGTTTTATTTGTAGGGATCATTGCTCTCCATGTGCAAAGTTGGGTTTGGTCTCCCTGGGAAAGGTGGTTTTAGTTGTATTTTCCCCACACAAACCAAACAGCAGCATCAGCAGTGGGTAAGTTCCAGCTAATCCCCTCTGTGAAAGCTTTAAATGGGATTTAATTAGCCTTTAAACGTGGAAGTTTTCACCTGTATTAATAAAACTCTGTTTTATTAAAGGACATCCTCTGCTCCTCCTGGGTCAGGCTGGCCTGGGGCTTCCCTCCTGCTGGGAGCTGAGCCCAGGGCTGGCTGGGTGTACTAAGGGTGGCCCAAAGCACTGCACTGAGCAGCCTTGCTGGGCTGGAAGAGCCAGGAAATCTGTGCACAGAGCCAGGCAGTGGCCAGACTGTGTCCTAGAGCAAAAACTGTCAACTTCCAGAAATCCCCAAGCCTCCAAGGCTTAGGGCTTTATACATGACATGTAGGATGCCAGTTCTCAGTGCTGCTGTAAGCCTCAGCTGATTGGGAGATTTCATTCCTTGTTTTTCTTCTTGCTGCCTTTCAGGAAATTGGAGTGTCTTTTGCAGTCAAGGTCAGCTCTAGCACGGCCAAAGTGGGGCAAAGAAGGTAATTCCATCACCCAGCTTCTTTCCCCTTCCTCTTCTAAACTTCCCGGGGTTTTTCCCCACTTCTCCCCGCACACAGCTCACTTGGCACCCATGTTAAGGTCTGTCAAAGTGAGAAGTACTCTTCTGGAAGGAGAAATAGTCTCCCCAAGAGACTCCTCATCTCCCCAAGTTCAGTGGGGACAGGACAAGCAGGGAGGAGCTTTGTCTGTGTCCCTTCGGACACTGAGGTCAGACTTGTAGGTATGAGGGAAGCCAAGGGTTGTGAAATCATCAATGGATGTATTTTAGAGTTAGGTGAGCATCTGTCAGGGATGGCTTAAGGAAAGTGGATTTTTGCCTCAGGGCAGAGGGAAGGATGAGGTGACCTTCCAGCCTGATTTGATAGGATTTAATGCTTGTTGGAAAGGTTTTGTTTTCTTTTTTTCTCCCTAACTTGTAGGTACAGGAAGGAAAAAAGGAGGACAGATCTGGTGGATTCGTGAAAGAAACTGTTTTTAATTTAGTCACCAAGAATGATCTGCAGCTGCCAGGGAAATGAAAAGCAGATTATGCAAACTCAAGACTTTCCCTAACAATGGGAGCAGTGTTATTGCAATGCATAAGAGGCTGAGCAGAGAATTAGGGGTATCTATCAACTTTAATATGTTTAATTTAAAAAGGAACAGGTTGCACCAACAATTTTTTCTCCTACTTAATGAGGCCCATTCATAAGTAGAATAACAGGATTTGCCTGTCACCCAGAGGAAATCATGGCATGTGTATTTGTACTTTGGTGCAAAACTTGTGTTGATCGCAGTGGTTTGAAACTTTTTCCAGCCCAGCTGCAGTCAGTTTGATGTCAGGATCCTTTCATCTGGAGACAGATGCACCCTTGCTGGAATCCTCAACACGTCTGTGTCTTTGTTCAGTCTCACAAAGTACCAGCTAAAGATTAAAAATAAAAGTATACATGGATTATTGCACGTTACTCCTCAGAGATAACTGCTGTGAGGCAAGATTTGACTTGCAGCAGATTGCAGAAGAATCTCTAGTGCTTTTGTGAATTTGGCCTTTTGCATTTCTGTTCTGCCCGTGCTGGTGTAGGGACAGTGACCATTGCACAGCATTTGGTGCTCCCCATGTCCTGAGGCCATTCCTCTGCTGTAGGACTGAGAGCATCCAAGAGGGAAAAGGGTTGCTGTGTGCCTTGGATGGGTGTCAGGCTGGAGACAGAACCCATGTCCATTCTGGTGTGTGGACAGACACAGGCTGCTCCCACTGAGTTCCCCTGCCACCTTGTCCTTCATGAGCACAGGGTGGCCCTGATGGGCAGGCAGAGGGCAGAAAGGCAGGGAGCTCCAGGAGTGGGTGGGGATGGCAGCAGGATCCTCTCTGGGCCTTGGGAAGGGCTCTGCTTCTCATGTCTGCTGTACCTCACTCTGCCTGCAAGGAAAATCCTCCACACTGTGATGGTTTCCCACATCTGCCCTCCCTGTGTCCTTGGAGTCCTCACACATCATCAAGAAGGAGAAGGTAAGAGCAATGCCATGAGGATAATCCCTGGTGCAGAAGATGCCTCATTCTGGACCTCCTTGTGTTTTCAAAGATGGGGGAATATCCTGGCCCTCAATTCACAATTAAATCCATGCTAATTTTTAATGAAATCCAACAGAGATAGCCAAGTCTGGACAGAAGGAAACAAGTGACAGAAACAGGTTGCTCCATGGATTAAGTGCTGTTGGGATGTGCAGCATGATGGGATTTGGAAACTGGGACCTTTTTATTTACCAGAGCAGCTGTTCTGAATGCATGGATGAATACAAGCAGGTCATCATCAAGGAGGTGACAGTGACAAAGTATTGGTAAGCAAATCTGGGAAAGGAGGGCTCAGAGAGATCAAGTGTAAGAAATTTTGCATTTCTCTAGATACAGAGGTGAGAAAATGAGAAATTTGATCTTTCTATTATAATAGACATAAAGAATTACAGGGCAGCCAAAGGCCACACAGCTAAACAAAGCTGTTCCCTTTAAGTTTATTTCAAATGCCTCTCTGCTTCAGCGTTGTGTCCTTCAAGACCTTCCCTCTGTAATTGCATGTGGCAGCCTCTTTGGAGCTAGGTGCCAACTGCTGCTCCAAAACAGAAACAAAAAATAACAGGCAAGAAAGGGCATTGCAGCAGGTCCTCAGCAGGGATTTTGTTCCTTTGTTTCACAGATGGGTCAGTAGAGGGGGTTAGGAAATGCCACTTAGTTCAGGGGTTAGTAAAAGGGGTTAGGAAATGCCACTTAGTTCAGGGGTTAGTAAAAGGGGTTAGGAAATGCCATTTAGTTCAGGGGTTAGTAAAAGGAGTTAGGAAATGCAATTTAGTTCAGGGGTTAGTAAAAGGGGTTAGGAAATGCCATTTAGTAGCAAAGGGAAAGATGTCTGGAACAGGTTTTGAAATCACAGAACAGGCATGGCTACCCTCATCCTTCCTCCTCCTGCAGGGTGGCTGCTCAGGAGTGCCTGGGGCTGTGAGGAAGCAGCTTTGGGTCCCTTTGCCTTTCCCCCTGTTTGTTCCAGTTCCCCAGCCCATTCACCAGTGGAGAACCTGTTTGCATGGGTTTAGTGCTCACCTCTGATAAAGCTCATCAAGAGATTTATGGGAGTAATGAATTAGCATCATGGATGGTCAAGTGTCAATAAGCAGAATAAAGCACTCAGACACTGCAGTTGTAGAGATCCAGCAATTAAAGCATTTGATGAAAGTATTTTATGGGGGTATATATTACCATTTGGTTCAATTATTCTGCCATTAAACATTAAGAATAATTGAACCAAATGGTGCCTGATAGAAGGAATACATCTGCTCTGATGAATTCCTGCCAAAAGGCACTTGGAATCTTGGTACAAGCATTTTGTCAACCAAGATAACAGTATTTTTCTCTCCAGCTGATAGAGCAGGGCTTTTGAATCTTATTTATGACGTATAAATTGGCTAATTTGTTACTAATATCAAACAGCCCATAAGAATCAGACAGTGTAATAGCTAACAAAATACTGACAGCTTCATCACTTGCTGACTGCATGGAGTACAATATATGCTCAATTAATAGAGAGTGCAATTATCACAGAAACTGTGAGCAAGAGCTAATTATACAGAAGCCAATCAAAACCAGCCCAAAGCAAGTCAGAGTCTATTTCAAGAAACCTGACACTTTTTTTTCTCTTTTTACTTTTTTTGGCTTTTTCTTTCTGCTCTCCATATTTTCCCCACCTCTACAAGAGAAAAGGGGAGGTGGCACCAACAGGAAGAACAAGTTCCTGTCCATAATGCTGGGGTTCCAATGTCCAATAGCACAGCTTCCAATTTCCACGTGAAACAGAAAATCACAGTGTTTTGCTGTTTAAACATATTGCAATTTTGGTGTAACAAGGGATAACCAAAACGTAGCTGCATCCTTTCCCTAGGGTGTGAGAGATTTGCACCCAGTGACAGATGGGGACAGTTTAAAGGAGATTGAAGAGAAAATAACATCTTGATATGTCTTTTGAAAACTATTATGTGTTCAAGGGAGTGGGAAGGAAGTGCCCTCTGGGAAGGGCAGCTTTTAATTATGGGATAAATACAGCACTTGGCTTGTTAAATTCCTGATGGTCTCTTAAATGCTCAGTGGTTGCTAAAGTGAGAGGTCAATCTGCTGCTTTCACTGAAGCTGAAGGAAAAAAAATATCTATACGAAAACATGGATTTAGTCGATTTTCCTTGGCCTTGATTTCCTGTAGCTCTCATATCTGGGTAATATTGATCAGTCTTGGAAATATTCAAAAATATGAAAATTCAGAGAAATAAAAAAAAAAAGTCCCACTAGAGGCAAATCATGTGAAGGGCCAATAATTCTCCATTGTTTCAGAAACTGAGAATATTTTGAATGATCCTGGTTATATTCAGCAAATTAATAGTCATTCCTGACCCTGGAATTATTTAGTTTTCCATCAATGGGGGTTTTAATTAAAAATGTTGATCTTTTACATACCACCACATTTAGAGACCACAAAGTTAAATATAAAAATGTAATTTAAAAAAACCAAAAAGCAAACAAACAAAAAAACTCCAGCCAACCAAAACCAAAAAAACCCAGCCTTAAACCATCTGAAATCCATGATCTGTCAGCCACAGGTAGCTTTCTGCTCAGTAGAGTCCTTTCTAGAATTAGGAAGCAAATTGTTTTACTCACAGGTGACTGGAAAAGGGACTTGTTTTCTTCCCCTCTGAGGACAATAATCTGCACTTGAAGTACCATGGTTGAAGATTTATTTTTGCTCTTGAAGATAAATGACCATTTGGAATTGGTATTATTCACTGAAAGTTAGGAAACAACAGTTTATACAGAAACCAAAGGAATATTGTCCTGGTTTTGATTGATTCATATGACAAAACCTGAGTTTTCCTGTGGTAGAGCCAATGCCTATTTTTTCCCCCTGGAATTTTTTGCCGTTGTTGTTGTTTTGTTTCAATAAAAAGATTCTGGATGCATGAATTGTACCCAACCTGTGCTGCTACATTTTGGAAGTGGCTCTCTGTCCTTTATTTGAAAAGAAGCTGTTGGGTTCCAAGGGATTTCAGAGATAGGTGGAGTCAATGTTTTTCTTTCTTTTTTTTTTTCTCTTTTTAATTTTATACTGAAGTTCTTCCCTGAATTTGCTGGCTGCAAAACCCTGCAGCTCACAGCCTGCATCTCTGTACCAGGTACTCTGTGCTTGGTGAAAAACAAGGTTGTTTACCCGTGGAAGTGATCAATGGCTCCTGTGGGCCCGGGCTCAGCAAACACATCCCACAGCAGGAAACCACTTCAGCATGTGCTTTGCTGTAAGCAAAGATGGGAGGGAGAAGTTGTGTTCCCTGAGCAGCCATGGATAGGTGCTGATGGGGTTTTTTTGCTCATTTTTACCTCTGAGGGCTTTATTAGAGTTTCACCTACTCTCAGCCGTGTCGTAACCACGAGCTGCAGAGGAGTTTATTGCTCACACCAGCCTGGAAGAGCTCCTTGTCCCCCTGGGCCTGGCTCTCAGAGCTGTCTCCCAGCCCTGCTGCTTTGGGGTTAGACCCTGGTGCTGTTTTTGCTGGAGAGCTGATTCTGGTGAGCTGCACCCCTGGCTTAGTGCAGGCTGAGCTGAGCTGAGCTGCTCCAAAGTTTAACCTGTGCCCGCTCCATGTGCTCTGGCATCCCTCAAAGCACATCCACAGGGCTCAGGGACTCTCCCAGGGAGCTGAAAATCTGCTCCAGCTCCTGAGAGGGGTTTTGGAGATAAAATGAGTGCTGGCCTGGGGCTGAGTCAGCGCTGCAGCCCTGCCCTGGCTCTGGGAGGGAGGGAGGGTCCCCTGCAGTGGGACCAGGGCTCAGGGGAGCAGCCCAGCCCCTTCAGACCCAGCTCTGCTGTGCTCCTGAGCATCAGCAGCAGCTCCAAAGCTGCTGGATGGGCAGTGTTGCTCATAAGAAGGGCACTGGGGTGCTGTGCAGACCTGCCTTTTGTTCCTGGCTCCCAGCTGCTCTCCTCAGGCACCAGGACAAAACCCCTTTTCATTTCTTTGTACCTCAGTTTGCTATCTGCTAAATGACATTGGTTTCTTTTGTAAAATCAAAGGCTGAAGAGTGATATTCCTATTTACTCCTGTATGAAATTCACCACTGTTAGCTTATTCAATGTCATTTTTCTATGATTTAAAAAATACCCTTACTGGTTGCATTTATTTTCTTCAAACCTTTAGAGCTGTGAAGCCTTTTCATTTTCTCTGACAGCTATTTAAATCCAGCTTTTTTCAGTTGCTGGTATAAACTTCCAAGGCAGAATAACGTTGGCACACTATGTTAAATAGTTCTTGGATGCTCAATATCTTTGCACTTGCAAGTTCTCCCACAGAACTCCTCTAAACTCCAAAATGAGTTTTTCTCGGTCCATTTATGACTAATCACATTAATCCTCTCTGGGTGTGATGCTGATAATGCAGCATTTCTGTGCTCTTGGTGAGGCATAGATTGGATAATAATGCTCCAAGCATTCAGCCCTCTGTTGAGCCCCTGCCAGCAGAAGTTCCAGGGCTGTCACAATTTGCATGGACTGTGAGGTTTCCTGTGTTGGAAGGATTGGGAAATCCTTCAGCAAAAGCAAAACCAGCTTTTCCCAAACATTTCTTCCCTTGCCTGGTGCCTGGACACAGCTGTGCCCCAGCCCTCAGCAGACAGGAGGGGCCAGGGCTGGCTCCAGGCTCCTCTGCA
Organism: Dicaeum eximium; assembly: GCA_013396995.1. Classification (NCBI taxonomy): domain Eukaryota; kingdom Metazoa; phylum Chordata; class Aves; order Passeriformes; family Dicaeidae; genus Dicaeum; species Dicaeum eximium. The sequence goes on along the minus strand of VWZP01008455.1, from coordinate 1,238,512 downwards.
GGCAAAAACAAAGGAGAGGTGAGACCATGGCTGGGCACAGAAAGGGCAGAAGTGCTGTGAGCAAGGAGGAGAAGGCTGTCAGTGTTGTGGGGTGCTGCTGGGACAGTTCTTTTATTCATGTGCAGCTCAGAGCTGGTCTCTGCAGTGTTTCGGAGCTGAGAATTTGCAAAGCGGGGACTGAATTTCATTTCCTGACTGAAAACAACGTTCCACTGGCACTGGGTGCCTCCTCAGATGGGAAGAAGCAGACAGGGCATTTTCCTGCCCAAAGCCCAGTGCATTTATCCCCCTGCATGTGAGTCAGTGAGCCTCACTCTAAGCAGGTGTTCAAGCTTTGCTGGGTCAGAGCTAAGTAAAGCTCAGGTACTTTCCAACAAAAAGGGAACAGATTCCTTTAGTCCAGACTCTCATTAGCATTGCCACCATTTGTCAAGAACATCTTGCAGCCCTCTCTGCTCCATGTTTTGCTCTGTGCATGTTGATATTCAAGTTTCCACAAACATTTCCTGTGGTCAAACCTCTCCCAAGTTGCAGGGCCTTGGCTGTGGGCAGCTGATTCCTTGAGCTGTCTTCTCCTATGGGGACATGAAGATGTATGTGTGATCCAGCCAAGTACTAATCAAGGCTTGAATGACTCCCAGCACCCCTCCTGCTCATTTTGAGTTGGGAATATATCAACCACAGAGCAAAACAGCGTTCCTCAGCAGTGTGTCACAATGATTGGTGGTATGGGTGTCACAATTCTGCAAGAAATACAGTGAGTTCCGTTCTATTGTCAGGAGTGCTGCCTCATGGGGAGGCATTTGTAACTAAAACTGTTGCTCATTTGCAGAATCTGTAAGAAGAATGAAACCTTGACTGGAAATACGCTGGAAAGCTGTCGTAATAAATTTGACATAATATGCATGACATGGATGGATAGATCATTGTTTGCCAGGCCTGGCAAATAAAACTGGTGTTGTGGAGTCAGAATTACAGGGGGAGAGAAGCATTGTTCTACAAGGCATGTTTCTGAGAGGAACCAAATCTGAAACAGCTATATATTTTACTTTTGCTTAAATTGAATAATAAAAAAGGCTCGCTCAGAAATCTTACTGTGCCTGGGAACACACATTGCTTTTTTTGTTCTTGTGAACTTCCAAGAAAGTTTCTTACTCATAAATAGAAGCACCTGCATGTCTGTTATTTCTTTTCAATGTTATTAAAAGATATTTAAGAAGCTGGAGTGAGATACCTAAGAAAGAAAGAAATAAAGAAAGCAGAGAATCAGCTGTGCATTGTTGTACCAGGGACAATGTTAGGACAAGCATTCTAAATTTCACTTCAGATGTCTTGCTCCCACCCTTGGTGCTCTTGCAAATTCCCTGCTTGTCCTTGGCAAATTGCTCATTGTATTTGGCCTGTGTTTTCAGAAAGCCAAGGTTTGATGTTTGCATTTCCAGCTGGGTAGCTCCTGAAGGACCTGTGTGAAATAAGTAAACTGTATACAGCAGTTCCACTTTGGAGTTTTGTACCCTACCATTTATCTGTCTGCATCTTTCAAACCAGGATTATGTCTTATTATGAGCACATGTAATTTCTAGCCCAAACCAAATCTGAACAGTTGGATGATATATAGCATTTACAAGTACACACTCTCTCAGTAAAATACTGCAATGATGGGTAAAAGACATGAATTTGAATAGCTGGGAGTTGCAGCTTGCAAAAACAGGCTAGAATTTTGAATTTTATAGTAGAAAATAGCGATTTCCTGCTCTGGAGGTTTTAGCAAAATATCCCTGGAATGCAGTACCACTTCTGGCATGTACAGGGCTTCATTCTGAAGTGTGCTGTGGTATTTACACTTTGCTTTAAAAAGCAGCTGTAGGTCCATCCCAGCCACATCCAGACTCCATCCATGACTTCCAGCTGTGAGATTTAGGGCAGCAGTTTTCCAAAGTTCTCCTTAAGTGAGCTAGGCTTCAAAGGCATCTTTAAACTGTGTCTTTTCTGGGAACAATTGCATCTCACAAGGGTGAGATGGGCTTTCAGCAGGCAGCTCTGCCTGAGCAGGGACAGCTGGAGGACAGAAAGTATTCTTCCCAGAGGAAGTACAGGAGGTGTTCTTCCCAAAGGAAGGGCAGATTAATTTTGGCCCCAACAGTAAGAGATGCAAAATCTAAGCAAGCATGGAAATTGCCCTCATTAAACAGCAAAGCAATTTGCTGAGAACAAACTGCAGCTGATGACATTTGGGGAGAGGTGAGGTCACTCTTGGAGTGCTGGAAGAAGGAAAACACCTATGGAAATGCTCAGTGGGCAGAGGCAGGCACAGACTGACCCTCTCTCCCCTCCTGGTGCTGATAAGGGGCTCTGGGGCCATCAGTGCTGCCCAGCCCTGACAGGACATCATTAATATTCCTGACTTGTGGCTCTGTGATGCTTTGGCACCAAGCAAAATGAATCAGTAAAAGAGAAGCTTGTTTTTCCTGTTGATTTCTACGTTAGGGAGCATGGTGTGAAAAGGCCTTTTTTACCTTGGAGTGAAATTCTGTGGAAATGTCCAGATGTTCCGTCAGGAATATTCTGTGTGCTCCCCCAGACTGTGGCAGGTGTCCCCTCAGCTGGGTCAGGGTGGGCAGTGTGAACTCAGAGCTCCTGGCCTTCCTCAGCCTCATCCTCAGGGATGAGATCACTTTTCCTGCCACAGGAGAAGGGTTTAGGGGCGATTGTTGGGCACTGTCCCCTCCTGCCAGCATGGGATTGAGCCTGACCTGGGCACAGGAGGGATGGAGAGGAGGCAGCTGAGGACTCAGCAGGGCAAATTCAGCAGTGTGTGACTGGGGGGTTGAAATGCCACATCCTCAGGACATTCCCAAGGCTGCTCTCCCAGCTGCAGAGCTGTCAAAGGTTGTTCAAGCTCCCTGGAGGGTTCTCCTTGGGGCTGGGTGAGGTGCTGAGGTGACAGCAGGGACCAAGGCCCTGCTGGCTGTGCAGGAGGATGGAGTCCTGCAGCAGGAGAGAGCTGGGGATCCTTCCCTCCCACCTGGAGACATGGGATGCTTTGGGGTCATGGGGGCTGTCAGCTCTGCCTTGGGTGCTTGGCAGAGGGAGCTGACACAGGGCAGGCAGGGAGGATGAGTCCCCTGAGCACACAAATATCATTATGGAATTAGGTAGATCCAGTTTCCACTTCCATGCCGTGTCCAGAGTGTTTCCTCAGCCCTGGGGACAGGCATGGACAGGGAAATGGAGCCCTTGGTGCTGTGTGTGTCTGTCTGTGCCAGGGGCAAGGCTGAGCCTCCAGCTCAGCACTTTCCTGTTATCCATGCCCTGCCTCACCTCCAGTTATTATTGGTTATATTAATTATAACCAGTTCACGGTGTTCATTGAGTTCAGGATGAGTTCAGGACTCATCTGGGGGAAATCACCCCTCTGGAAGGGGATGCAGTCAGGAGCAGGGCTCTGCAGGGTGTGAGGGGCAGACCAAGCTCTGCAGGATCCACCCTCACAGCCTCCTTCCCTGTTTGTTTGAGGAAAAGGATCTGTCTTGGCCATCAGCACCCGGATCCCAGACACCTGCCTGACAGAAGGAGAAGGCTGACAGGAGAGCTGGATTTACACCTCTGGAAGGTTTCATGCTGCAGGTGTCTCTCTCCTTATAAACCAAATTTTTGGTCTTACCGAGGGGACCAGGAAGCTGCCCAGACAGGAGCTGTTTGGGAAGACACAGGAGAGCTGCCTTTGTGCCTGGATTAAGGCCACCACCTCACCCACCTGCTCAGCAGACACAGGGTCAGCAATGTCTTTTTAGCAGCACCAGCTGCTTTTTATGTGCTTATGGAAAATTGGGAGAGAAAAATGGTTTTTGCACTCTCACCAACAAGCTGTGTGGGGATGAAGATCACCTTGCAACAACTCAGAGCAATTATCTGAAGGAGGTTAGATCTCTGTCCTCTGCCTTTATATGATTCTCATAAACTGCATTTTTGGCATCACTTAGAAGCCAGGAACATATCAAACCCGCAGATGTCAAACCCAATTGGCATCAAATACCTTTCATCGAGCCCCGAGCCTCCTGGTGTCTTTTGAGCTCTGCACCCAGGAAAGTGGCTTGTCAGAGATGATTTTTCCAACTGAGGAAGCAAGGAGCATAATGAGACAGTGTAGCTTCAGCATACACCTTCCAACAAGTTTCCCAAGTGCTCAGAAACCAAAACATGAGTCTGAATAGTAATTAGCCCACGAAGAAAGCTGGGGACACAAGGAATGTATGAACTGTACTAGCAAAGCATTTATGGCCCCTCATTACCATTCTCCAAAAGCAATTCCGTCTGCATTTCCCATTTTCAACAGCCAAGATCATAGAATTCTAGAACAGAAACACAAAACAAAAATGCAGCTGTGTCGAGTGGCACAAGCATGATCACTGCAGGAAATTCCCCAGATGTGCCAGGTGCTGTGCAGATGTGCTCAGCACTCAGCAAAGCCCTCGAGCTGTCACAGATCTGTCGCTTCTGGGCTTCACAGCAATCAGGAGGTTTTTTTCCTCCATCCAGAATGGGGCAGCACATGTGGTTAGAGGGAAATGTCCACCAGTTTCTGCACAGCATGGATTTGATCACAAGTAACTTTGTTGGGTTTTTTTTTACATTTCTTCCCCAGAGCAGTAGAGGGTGAGCACTGACCTGGGAACACACAGGCAGCAAATATAAAGATTTTGTCAAAGGTGCAAAGGGCCTGGTAATGAGGCCCCTTTTCTGATGTCAGCTCTGAGCTCCCCTGGTGATGGAACTCAGCTGTTCTGAGTTTTGAAGGGTTGCCTGTTATAAAATCTGAACTCCTGGAAGGCAGCTTGAAGAGCTGGGTGCTGCTGTCAGGGGCTCTGGAATAAGTCAGCCTTGCTCTGGACAGTCAAAGGTCTCATGCCTGAACAATACATATTACAGGTATTTTCCTTTTATTTTCCCTTTTTATTCCCCTCTGAATTCATGTAGCTTCAATATTCCACACTTTAATTTTATTTTTATCTCTTCACACGTGCTCAGATAAATTATCAGGGAGTCTTTATCTCTGTTTCATGGTCATTTTTTGAGGTTCTTTGTATGGGTTTATTTTCTTATTTATAAAACATGACTCAATTCCCTAAGAAAGGAAAAAAATGCTTTCAGGACTCACCTTCCTTGTCTGGTGTTATAAAGATTCAATCATTGCATTATCTTCTCTAATTATCTATTATCTTTATTAGCTTTTATTTTCCAAGATAAAAAAATATATATATTCACATAAGCTCTTGATAATGCTGGAAGATAAAGTTGGGAAAGTGAATGAGAATTGACACAGTTTTCTGGACAGTCATTTGTGAAAAAATTCATTTCTATGAGCCTCCAGAAGAACTTGACTTGGAAGAGTTTTCAGTAAGAGACAAATATTGGAAAAAAAATTATTACTTTTTAGTAATGGCTCACTGGAAGCTGAGCTTCCCCTAAAGAAGTAGATTTAGCAATTAGCATGGAAATTTATGGATAAATTGTCTTTGAAACTGCCCAAGCCTTAAGCAAAGTCCAAAATGGCTCTGGCCTGCTCCCCCCCTTGCAGTTGCTCACAGAAACACCCTTTTCATCAGGGGGCACAGAAACCCTGACTTTCCCCTGCTGCTGTGACCTGTTCATTCATCAAGCCACTGGAAGACACTTTGCCCTTGCCTTTCCCCAGTCATCAAAGGTTCTTTCTTCTCTGCCCTCCTCAAAGCCTAAAACCAGGAAGAAATTATGCATTCTTCCTAATTAATGTGGTGATTTTTACAGAAATAATTTATGTCTCCACGTCCTTCACTGCCGTGAGGTCTCTGTTCTCATGAGGTTACTCCTTCCCCATCTGAAATGTTTGGCTGCTGGTTCCAGTGGTGGCCAGCACTGTGCCTGGAATCCCAAGGGTGGGATGCTGAATTTCTAGAACTGGGCTTCTGCTGGAGCTTGTGTGCACTGCTGGGAGAAAAGGAACAATCCCAGCCCTGGTGCATGTCCAGGGTCACCCAGCACCTCAAACACCACCAGCAATGACTGGGGTGCCTCTCAAGTCCCTGCTGGTTATTTAAAAGATTGCTTTTTGTACAAAAATAACTTGGAAGGTCTGACTCAAGCTGAGAGTTGCTAATAAGATGCCTAATGAGCAAGAGTTTAAGGGTCTGACACAGCAGACATTATTGTTGTCCCTACTTCCTGCTATTTGCAAGGATTGACGTGGTGGATCTGCAGGTCCTTTCCAGATGTGCTCAAAGTTCTTTTTCCCAGGGGATGGGAGGTGTGTGCCCTGACTGATACAAAATCTACAGTAAACCCCACAAATTTCCTGTATTGGCCATTAAATGAGCAGTGCTGTTTAAGAAGCAGTTGTGTTCTGAAATGCTCCTTCAAGGACTTGTTGGATCAGTTATGTTAAAATTGCAGAGCAATAGTGTCTGTAATAGACTTGTGCTGGGAGAGTAACTTGCTCTATTTAATGTATTCATAGAAAGCTACAGCTGTAGGTTTTGCTTTTATACAGGTCAAGCAGGGGGAATCACTGCTGAATCAATGTACCTAACTCCTCCAATGCCCAAATTTACAAAGAATACATTCCTTCTAAAATTTCTATCTGCTTTTTTTTTTTTTATTCAGTCTCACCAGAGCAAATTCACATAGGGTGAGCCTCTAAAAGGACTGATTTTCTGCTCCCCTTGACTGCACAAGATATTCAAAAATTAATGAAAAAGTGACACCCGTCTGGCTTCCAGGGCATCACATTTATGACTGCATAAATTCTCCCAGGTCAGCTCAAAACCAGTTCAGGGTTAAAATCTCATCTAGTCACCTAGATTAAAAACTAATTTCTCTAAAGTATATCCTATATTAGAGCCTTTTCATGCAAATAAATAGCCAAGGGCCTCATTCTCTCCTTCTCTATTAGTTGTGCATGTCATGAATTTGAACAGAACATTTTGTCCTGTGCTCTAATTACATGCATTATAAAGAAAAATCTATTCCTTGCATACATATTATCAGGAGCAGTTCTCAGGCACCATTCCATCAGGGTGGCCGTCATGGTGGCTCATCCTGATATTGACAGTTTAATCATTTTGTTTCAAAGGAGATTAAAAGTCATATGATGGCCGTTCCTCTGTGGAGCAGGCAGCGAAGCCAATTGGAGTCAATCTGTGCCTAAGTGCCTTTTCTGCTCTGAAAACAGACCTGCAGTTTACAAAATATATTAGGTAATTATCAGTGGCTATGGAAGAATGATAAAAAAAAATACTTGCCTGATGGCAGAGTAAATAGGGCTACTGTTAAAAAAAAAAATAATGCTCATTTTGCTCACAGCTGCGCTGCAGCACATGCACATGAGGACTAAGTTAGTTGTTTCCTGATGTATTCATGTGCATGATCATTAGCAGCTTCAATTCCCTTCACTTGGTCTCACTGGAGAAGGATGGAGCAATTGATACAGCAGCCAGCCACCTAACACCCATTGCAATTAAAGTTGCCTTTCATCAAAGGAGAACGTCACCTCCTTGGAAAGATGCTGAGAATTTCAATAAATGTGGCAAAATATTAGGCCTCTACCCTTGTTTATTTTGGTTTACAACAGCCTGAATTAACTTCCCGAGGCAGGATGTGATTTAGCTTCTCTCTTTCAAGATGCAGCCTGGGAATAAGGAGAGTTCAACTCTATCCATTTTTGGTTTCTCAGCGTGAGACATGATTCAAGGGGTTTTTGGAGGACTGGCTGATGTTCTCTACAGATCAGCCCCCTCCAAACCATCACATGTGGGGCACCATAGATCTCCTGCTGCCTGAAAAAATGTTGATTATAATGAAACCCCAATGGATCCTTCAGCTCCCGAAGGACAGGGTCACATGTGGCATCCTAAGAAGGCAGAATCTGAAATTCACTGTGGGTCTTGTGTGGGTGTAGCTCCAGGGTGAGTGTGAATAACTCTGTACCTGCACCAGGTGATATGGCTGATATCACACAGTGTGTGTGTGTGGTACATAGCCTGTCTGCCTACACAGCTGTTGATTCCATTTATTTCTAGTCTGAGACTGCACAAGAACCTAGTTACTTTTTTTTAATCACTCAATTTAGTCTTTTTCTCTAGTATGTTTCAGACATGATAAATACTCTCTACCTTCCAATGATGCCCTTAAAAATTGAGAAAGATCAATAACTGTCCACCAAGAAATTTGTAACTTGACTCCCTTGAGTGCTTTTCCTTCAATGGAGCATCTTGAAAAGTGTAAACTAGTGTTCAGTAACTGCCTTGTTACTGTGAGAGTGCTGTATTTGAGGCCACAGATAAAAAAAAACCCCAAACCAATAATTGACAAAATATCTTGTCTCTGGCTGAAATTCCTCTTGGAGTGGATAAAACGTAATTATTTTTATCTTAAATCCCTCTTGGTGCAGTGCCAGGAAAGTACATTTCAGCACAAAAAGGGGAATCAGAACTGTTGAATGTTTTCACTGTGCAGGTTCATGGGGTTTTTTGTTGTGCAGTGTGAGGTGTGGAGGATCCAGGGAGGCTCCTGTCCCTTGTGTCAGCACTTACTGTCTCTCTGAAGCCATGTTTAGCAAAGCCTGGCACAAGGCTTAACAGGAGCTGGGGAGAAGGTTTTATTGCACACTGGATGTCTTCCTGCTGGGAGAAATATTGTGGCTGCAGCTCCCAAGCATTAACCTTTCACTAGGCTAAATCAGCCAGAATTGCCTCTGTGCTGTCAATGTTTGCACATAGGAGCAGTAATTATGAGAGCAGGATCATTCCCACTCTCTAGCAGAGTGCAGTCCTTGAGTAAATGAATTGTGATTGGGAAACAATTGGATGGTGGAGATGTTTCTAAGGAGAGCACCTTATTGACATTATTTTCAAACTAACAGGACACATCCTTGCAGTGCAAATATTGCTTTCTTTTGCAAATGTGAAAGAGTTATTACTTACTGCTCTGTGAGAGGACAGACCTGCCACTGAGATAATGGCAACTCAGTGTTTTATTGTGAATCTTTCCACACAGACTCGGTGATGTTTATGATAGCAATTGCATAGACAACCCATTCTTCATTTCCAGCATAACTAAATTACAAGTGACAGCAATATAAAGCATGATATTTAATTGCCTCAATGAGCATTGACTTCCTTGAGCACGTACTCTGCACTCTCCAGGGGTGTGTGTCATTCTGAGTTTTGGGGCTCCCAGCTTGAGTCACTGGCAAGAGTTCTGACCTTCTGGAGATGCCTATCATGAAAGAGTCAGTAAATGGCTTTAAAATGAAGTCTTTTGTGGGAGGTTTGGGATGCTGCTCTCTGTCCCCACGTCCCAGGCTGTCTGTGCTCAGGGTACCCTCGGCAAGCAGGTTTGTAGGGTTGTTCTCCAGTGCTGCACATCCTTGGGGTGAATCCCAGGGTAGCCTGCGAATCAGGAATATGGGAAAAGCAAAGCAAAGCAAAACCAGCTTAGAGGAGATGAGAAGCTCTGTTGTGGGGGTTTTTCAGGAGCAAATCAGCCAAGCATCTGCCAGTGATTCTGTGAGAGGATGAAAGGTTCCCTTCCCAGAGCCACTGATTTGGGCTCCATGGAAGAGCACGCTGCTCCTTCAAGGATTCCCTTCTCTGACAGCAATTCCAAGTAGCCAAAAGCATGCCTAAGTGCTAAGGAATACATTTGGAAATTTAGAAATACATTTGCCCTTCTGAACCTGGAGGTTTGGAGATGCCTCTGGCAGTAATACTCTGACATATCTGCAATCAGTGCAGCCAACTCCATCTTACAAATACCTCTGTGAGTCAATGAATCAGACACATCTCTTATTCATCCCAGACCCTTTCAGTCCTTCTGCAAGGAGAAATTCTTAGTATTTGGGAGCCAAATCATAATAAAGCCTTCAGCTGTTTTTTTTTTTAATGAATTGGAAAATCCTGGAGCTATAATTTTTAAGAGCGAACGGAAGTTTTAGCTGATGTTCTAAATTATTTAAAATCATAAAAAGCATAGTGCCCATAATTATTATCAAATTTAAAATGACACTTTTAGGGAATTTATTGATGATGTCTTATGCTCAGGCTGTGCATGTCATGTACATAACACTGTGCAGTTATACAACTTTTAGTGTGTGTTTCTCTGTAGCTATACCTGATACAAATATCTGATGTCTGTTTATTTATATCAGAGAAAGACACACCTAAATATCTTAATTGGAAAATATTCCTATGCCAGCTTGTCTACCAAGACCTCATTAACTCTGGATACATGGTAGCCCATTTTAGCACGTGGATATAGAAGATGATTTAATTTCAAGAGCACACAGTATTCCGTAAATGTCCTCTAAGATTTATCTGCCCTAGAGACTGAGTTAGTTTTTGATTGATTTCTAGAATTCTTGAGTTAAAGATGCTTTAAACTGATAAATCCAGCTTGTACAAACACTTGGGATCCTATTAGACATGGAAGTAAAACACAAATAGTTTTAAACTGACTGATTTGGTTTTATTGTTTACAGATTTCTACATGGAAGGGATTTGTCCTTCTCTGCTGCCTATGTGCACCTTTCAGAGAGAACAATTTCCTTCTGGCAGAATTGCTACAGCCCTTTTTGTGTCATTAGTGTGAAGTCCAATCTGAGGACAGGTGAAGTGCCCAGCACTCATTATGGTCACACAGTTCACCAGTGCATTGTGAAAACATTGGGTGGCACTAGAATTGCACATTTTTTGTCATGAAAATGGGGCATCAAAAGTCTCCTGTGTCACAGACAATGTTCCGTTCTGACTGATGCTTTGCAGTTTTCTGACTTATTTCAGTGTTTTATGATTCAGTTCTCTGACTACTGTGTTCTCTTTTTGAGCCAAAACAGGAAAGGTTAGAAAGTGGGAGGCAATTCCAAGCAGCCTGTGGGAAGCAAAATGTAGAATTTTTTATCAGTTGGATGTAGATCCACTGATTTGTTGGATTTCCTTTGGTTTAGTCAAGGTTGGACGTATCTGCTGAGGACATGTTGCTAGAATGCAAACCGAATTCCCACTACAGAGATTCATACCCAGAGAGATGTAGGCTGAGTGTGTCTGTGACCAATGTTGTCCCAAGGAGAAGAAACAGAAGGAATTCACTGTGTCTGAATTCCATGAGCCTTCAAAGAATGTTTTGACCCTAATGCTGTTTTCTTCTTTTTTTTTGATGCTTAAGAGAGCTTCATCTTTCTGCAAGAAATAATCTTAGGGAGACAAATGGATTCAACAGCTGTCTGAAGGTTCTACAGAGCAAAGAGATCATCCAGCTGCTGCTAGGAAAGTTTATTTGATGTAAAAACTGCCAGGCTAAGCCTCTAAACCTGTATTTGGAGCACTGTTGCAGGGTTTCGTCCTCAGCATTTCCCTCACTCTAAACTCTTAATTGGTTTGTGGAATTAATGAAAATTAATTCTTTTGGCATGCCTCACCTGGCTCAGCTGCAATGTGCATGTCAGAGGCATGGTGAGGGGGGAAGCCTGGCAGAGACTGGAGGATTCATTCTTCCTTCAAATCCATCAGGTGATGAAAGATCCACGTTTTTTTATGACTGTCATTGGTGTGAATCTTCACATCAATAACACATTAATATTGGATTTAAGCCAGGCACTGTAGGCCAGAGGTGCAGGCAGGTTGTTTTTCACAGCAAAGCAATCTTGGCTCTGGTTAAGTGACTGGGCTGGGTTTGAGCATCCTGAGGACAGTCCAGAGCAGCAGTTTGCTGGCAGAGTCTGACCCTGTGCCTAATACCCAGCCTAAACCTGCCCTGACACAGCTTCATGCAATTCCCCTGGGTCCTGTCCTGGTCACCAGATCAGCCCCTGAGTCCCTGACCCTGCACTTCCCCTTCTGAGGAGGCTGTGGAGCAATCAGGTCCTTGGGACAGACATCTGGATTCTGTGAAGCTGGAGGTGTGGCAGGTCCAGTGCAAAGGCTGTAAAGAAAAGGGGAATTTCATCAGAGGAAGGGAACTGGTGTGACCTGAAATCCTGGTGATTAAGACCAATGGTAGCACACTTGCTTCATTGGACAGGATGATAGAAATGAAAATACTAAAAATTCTTATTTCTTGTTTGTTTTGCTTGCTGCTTTTAGTTAAGCCAGCAGGAATTGCTCTAAATAACAGTGAGCAGCCCCAGTGCTACTGCTGTCTCCTTGGCACTGCATCTCTGTCTTTGCTCTGGGGGCTCTCAGAGGACACAGGTTTTGCTGGCCACTCGGTCATTTTGATTTGTTACCTCTCAGCTGGGATCTCAGTTTCAGCTCACAGAACTGAGAAATAATTTTTCAAGGTGGTATCTGAGCAAATTTTGTTGGCATTTAAATATGCATGTAATTTCTACAGGGCTTTGGAAAATTTTGCTGTAGCTTACAAATGTTGTACCTTTAAAATGCCAACTTGATTGTAATTGTAATGCCCCTTTCTCGTGTAAGCTGCAGAGGAAAATAATTCAATTTAATAAAATCACTCACTGTTTAAACAAATGGGGGAGTAATTAAATGTAATGGATACCATGGTTTCTGTACCAGTCTATGAAGTCTCTAATGAAATCTGCAGCTCCATCGTGAAGCACTGACAGATTAAAAATGAAAAAGGAAAGAACAGTAGTCATTACTTTTGTGATTTTCAACAAATATGTGCTCTGCTCCATCTGCTAGTTCTGCAGCTGTGCTTAACTAATAAACAGTATTCCCAGCCCTGCACTAACTGCATTTGATGTGGCTGGTGCACAAACAAAGATGTCTTGGCAGAATAAGGTGCTTTATGATTTGTTAAAGAAGAGCAGCCTTGTCAGTTTTAGATTCAATGGAAGCAAAGGGGAAGCTTTGCCTTTCACATATGGAAAAATAAACCAGCCAAAAAACATTCTACTCACAATTTCCTGGAAATGTAAAACATAATATAGAGTAATAGTAAGAACGTGCTCCAGGCTAGGAAGGACTAACATCAGTGGCTCTCTTAGGTAAAACCAAAGACACCCCTGAAATGCTTCAGAAAACTTCTCAACTTATTCCAAAGCCTTTGTCTTGGGTCTCTCATTGCTCTGGTGGAAGGCAGCTGGCAGAGACTCCTGTGATCTGAAGGAAACAGAGCTGTCTTTGGCCTCTTCCCCTCTTGCTCCATGCTCACAGCCTCAGTGGAGCTCCCAAAATTGCCAAGCCTTTGTCCAAAGCCTTGCTGAACTGTAGTCTAGGCCCATGTGAAGCCCACTGAAAGCAAAACTTCAAAAGGTGTGTTCTCTGCTACAGTGCTTCTCACAATGCCAGCATTTCTAAGGAAGATCTCTTTATTTTTCAGAGATTTTACCTCCCACAGCCTTGACAGAAATCACAAGTAACACATTACTGTAAAGCAGAATCTCTTTTCCATTGGATCAGCTGTGCATTCTGTAGTTTAATCTTAATTCACAAAGTTTAAAACACGTGCATGTCTTGGTTCAGGGACTCACCAGATAATGCAGGTGCAAGGTTTCTCCTACTCTAATTATGCAGAGAGTGAAATGTTTGGTTTCTAAAGTTAATTACTCTGCTGTTGTCACACAGTTGTGCCTGAAGCATCAGTGAGATTTTCTCCTCTGGCAGATTCTGTTCTGCCAGAGTGGCTGTGAGTTGTGCTGGCAGCCACAGTGTTGGTTCAAGCCTGGCACAAGGCTTTGAAGTGCTGCTCTTTGAAATGAAAGGGAAAATGCTCCTCACAGAAAGCTGCTCTGTCTGAAATACTGCAGTGCTGGCACTAGGAAAACAAGGAGATGTAATTCTGCTGTCCCTTGCATTCATTCTTCAACCATACAAACCCAGAGAGAGAGGATTTATGTAAGACCTAGTCTAAATGGAGATTTTGGTATTTCTTCTGAGACAGAATGATTGTTGCCATCCTTAGAAACCAAAGTGTTTATACTGACCTAGCTACATAATGAGGCATGAATAAATATTTGTTAGTACCTGACAGAAGTGAATAAGGGGCCTTTGCTACTTTTTGTAGGAGAGGTCTCACTGAGACAGGGGACAGTGAGTGACCAGGGCAAAGGAGGACAAGGTTCTGGTGCTTGCTGTCCTTGCTGCCAGGGGCAGCAGCAGCCTGGGGACATTTGTGCCCCTCCCCAGCTGTCTGGGCCAGGGCTGCCTTGAGAAAACTCTGCTGCTTTCTCTCCCGAATGCTTCATTAATCTCGAAGCCTTCAGCTGCTTACACCTGATTGTTTTTGCCTTTATGAATAGCTTTATTCAGCTCAGTGAGCCAAGACAAGTTTAGGACCCAGACTGCAGCTCCTGGGCTCTCCCTGGGTGCACAGAGCATGGAGATCCCCACAAGCAGACCCTGCCTGAGGTGACAGGGCCTTAACAAATACAGATAACATTGAAATGATGAAATTAGGAGGCAGATGGGGAGAGCTGTGTCTACAGGAAAAAAAAAAAAAACAAACGCAAGCTGAGCCATGTTTATATTTATCAATATATAAATACCAAGATGTAAATGTGTACAGATACAGCAGCACAAGCCCACACAGACACGTCAGGCCTCGGTCAGTTTGTAAATTGTAAGTGAATCCCAGGAGGGCCCAGCTCCTTGGTGATGTACATCCAGCAAATTTACATCAGATGAACACACAGCCTTCCTTGGGACACAGTATGGAAAAGCAGAGAAAAGGAGATTGGTCTCTCTTCTCTTATGAGTTTCTCTCTTTTGATCTCTCAAATGTAAAATTACAGCTCCTCCAATACACTAAAAACTACCCCACAGATGAGGCCACATTTTTGGTGCATGTGGCTCCTCTGCAGCTGTCATCTGTGCCTCCCCAAAAAACATCTCAGAGGATGCAGCCTTGTGTTTGTAAACAACACAATGATAAAGCTAATCTGGAGGAATGCACAAATGAACTGTGTTCTGTTCAGCCAGGAGCTTGCTAATAACTTTCTAAGACTGTGCTCCAGCATTAATTGAAATCATAAATCCCAATCACATTCAAAGCATAACTACTGTATGCCAGAGGCTCACTTCAGCTCTTAATCACACTCTTCTGGGGAATTTTCTTGCTGCTTCTTCCTTCCCTCAGGAGCGGCCATATTTATTATTGCAGTTCAAATACCTGGAGATATTTCAGTTGAAAAGCCATATAACATCTCTCTAAGCATGTCAATACGTGTGCAGCTTAATATGAATGTCTGTGCCATTCCCACTGAAGAAAAGTAAAAAAATGTCAGGGAAATATATTTAACTTGTTTCTGCACAGAAGCCTGCAGGTATCTCGTATCTAAAGAATATTTAAATTCTGTTTTGTTAAGACAGGATACTTACATTATGCAGTGGAGCAGCCAGGAGGTTATAGTCTCCACTAGACAATTTGCCAGACAAGAAAGATGGCTTAGTTGCAATGTTGACAGCTTTATTCTTGTGGCTTTGGCAGAAAAATAGGCAAAAAGATTGCAGAGGCGGCAGGATAGAATACAACATGTAAGTTCAGAAAAATATTAACTGGTTATAAAATGAGTGGGTGGATGCACTAAAGGTGGTGGCATTTCAGTTATATAACAACTTATTGCAACATTTTTATGGCCAAATTATGCTCTTTTTCTCTGCTGTAATTTTGCATCTGCTGCCCAGCTCCAGCGGAGAGGGACAAAATGTTTATTTTGAAGAAGGGCAGTAGCCATTCATCATATTGCCCTGAATCATCCCACTGGTCTCAATGAAGATCCCCCTGAGAATTGTATTCCATTTCTAATACATTACACGCTGTGATTTTGCAGATCTGCTTTTACTTCCTTGAGCAGCCACTTGAACAAAGCCCCTGCAAACACCCCTGGCCTGAGTGTGGGTTTAGGAGCTCTAATGTGAAGCTGAATGTTGGGTACAGCAGGGGAGTGGACGTGCCCATGTGGTCTCCACAGGGGATAATATCATTTTCTTTCTGGCTGGTGGAGACCAGGCAACTGAGGCACCTCCTTGGCCACGTTCTGGGGCCATCCCATTCTCCTGAGCATGGCAGAGCAATTCCCTCCACAGCCAGAGCAAACTCCAAGGTGTGTGTAGTGGTGGTTGAACTGAGGGGTTTGCTCTCTCATCCTACTCGTGGCTCTAAACCAAATTTTCTTAGCAATCCCTTGTGCACATCCTGAGGACCTCCCTGGCACCATGGTCCCTATTCTAAAGAGCATTAGTCTTGAATAAAAGGCAAGAAAATAAATGTGATTACTCCCAGGTCAGAACTGGGAACTGATAGGCATTTTCCTTTTCTTCTCCTTCTCACAAGTGTGGAGGCTTTTAGTGGAGGACCTTTGGAGCAGCAGTAAAACTTTATGGGGAAAATTGTTTAGTCTGTTCTTCAGCTGGGGCCCCCAGAGGTAAATTTTATACACTGAATAAACAGGATCTTGGAGCACTCCACAGCCCAGTCTGCTGCACTGTGCAATATCCAGAGGAATGATCTCTACAACCTTGGAATGAGTCTAAGTTGTTACTCCAAGTCCAGGATTTCAAGAGCCACCAGTACCAGTTCAGTCCCCTGTGCCTCTCTTGGTCCCCTGGAACTTAATCTTCTCAGGACTACTCAGTGCCTCCAGTCTGATTCTCTCAAGAACTTCCCTGTTTTCCTGGGATAAATTGAATAGGAGAGGCTTTCCAAACAAGAAAAAATATATACATGATTTGGAGGAGGATAATGAAAACCCCTGTGTGGTGAGATAATTCAGAATTATCCTGAATTAATGAGAAAACCCCTACGTGGTGAGATTAATGTTAAGAATTCCCTTAAACCTGGGTCACCAAGGTAAGTGTGGCAAACCTGAAGGCCTTAGAGAAGAGCAGGGATTTAATCACCAGGCTGAACACATTCCTAAATCCAAGAGGTGACAGCCTAGACAATCTCCTCAAAGATGCCATGTTTTTCTGTCTCAAGGATTCAGAGGTTATGTGGGAATTTACTACAGCAGGCTCAGGTAAGAAATAATGCAAGAGCCAAGGTTCAGTGGCCAGCACAGGAGAAAACAATATAACCACCACCACAGGAAAAAGGGAATGAAATATAAACTAGGAGATCAGGGACAATTTATACTAAAAACTGACAACTGTGAAGAAAGAAACTAAAATAGAAGCTTGAAAATTGTCCACAGAGTAAGAGAAGATACCAAAACCAATTCCTACAGCTGGAGAGAAGGGTCTGTCTGCTTTGATGTCTTCCCTGTAGCTCAGTTCCCAGGAGGGTGGGAGACCTGGTGAGGAGACAGCTGATGGGGGATAGCTGTCTAGAAAAAAGGTTTGTTTTTCCCTGTGGAAAACATGGAGCTTTTTCTCCAAAACCAAAACATTTTTACCATTAAAAGAGACAAAATATTTCCAGTGTACTTTCAGCAGAAGAAATCTGGTGGGCTTGAGATAAATTTTTGTTGAGAAAAGTCACACAAAAATGTTTTCAAAAAAATATCAACACAGATCCTCTGGGAGCTGAGCTCCTGTCAGAGCAAATAGTGAGAAGGGAGCACAGCTTCCAAGGAGAAAGAGCACCAAAGGTCATTTTCCTGGTGCCAATCTCCCTGATATCATTCCAGCCAACCACCTGAACCAGGCTTCTCTTGATTACCACTAGAATTTTATAGTCTGGAGCAAACTTATTTACTGAGCTCTTCTCTGTGTTTTCTACACCAGTGTTTTCTGGTTTGAACATATTTCTGTTGCATGAACATTTTATTTCCCATTTTTACCAGCATGCTGTGTGCAGTTTGGCTTAGAGAAACTTGGTTTTTTTTCAATAAAACATCTATAGAATGTTATTACCAGGCATTTAATGGAGCATTTTTACAGTGATGGAGTTTTGTCAGAAAGGCAGCAATTGATTATTTCTGTGTGTAAACCTGAGGGGTGTGAATACTTCTGCCCTGTCACAAAATAAAAAGAGCATTTGAACTTCTCTGTGAGGTAAACTACTCACAACAATGGATATTTTAGCAGATACATGGGCTCAAGTTTCTCCATAAAAACCTCAGGAAACTTTCAGGGAATATTAGACATTTTTGCCCCTCCATTCATTTTCATGCAGCTCGAGTGCTTGCTGTGCAGTTGGTAAAATCTTTTTTATAAAAGAGCAGTGTTCAAGACCAATTCCCATGGGACCATTTTCCCCTCAGTTATTCTGTGGGTGTTCAAAACAAAAGAGAAAAAAAATATTCTACATCCAGTGAAGGAAGCTGTGATAGGAGTACCTTTTTTCAGGGGTTATTGTGTGAGCACAGAGATTTCACTTGTTATTCCTGTGCCTTACAAAGATTTGTTCCTTCACATGTACCTGGGATGGGTGGGCATTGCACCTCCCCTAGCTACAGTAAGAGGGTATGAAGAAAAACAGAATTTTCCATGTACAGCAACACAGCATGTCAGTGGAAACTGTGTCTTTGTGGATTTTCTGTACAGATATTTAGTACCTTTCTCATGTCTGCAATTGTTTTAAAGCCTAGACTTGTTTTAAAAATCCTCCAGTTCAACTTCATGCAGAGATTTCTGTGTTTTACATGGACCCCACCCACTGAAAGTGCTCTGCTCAGAATGTCTCTGGGCTTATCCCTCCCCTGGTTTTGTCTTTTTTCTCTATCATCAGTCATACCTGACATGGCTGAAACCAGGATTATCATGAGAAGGAAGCTCCAGGTAAAAAGTATTTTAAGCAAAGTGGAAAGCGGTGCAGGAGAGCAAAAAAAGGGATAAAAATCTTTTCTGTGCAATTCTTTCCAGGATGGTTCACTTGGAATCCCAGGGCACTGCTGCCATGTTTGCTGCATTTTTAGGGACAAAAGGGGTGTTTGCACTGTGAGCTCTGCAGCACTGGGAGGGTGGAGAGCTTTGGTTTCTGGGCTCTTTGTGATCCCAGCTCACGACTCAGGGGAGACATTTTTGCTCCAATGACCTCTGAGCTGCCTTTAGTTTATTGATTGGCTAATAGGGAAAATTGATTTTTAACTAACTCACCAGTTTTTAGACCTGAACACAGTTGTCACTTCCAGTAAGGGCACTTTACTCCATCATATAAGTTGTCTCAGTCATCAGTTCATTCTGGATGCTGCAAAAGGCAGGGGTGTGCCAAGAGGTTTGGCAAGGAGCCCAGACACAGAAGACACAGCCCAGAAGAGTCCATAGATAAAATGTGTTTAATATTATGTTATGCCTGTCATACACACTCTGGCATTGGCAGAAAGCAGCTGGCTGTGCCTGAGGGGCAAAAGGCTGAAAAAAATAAAATTCAGGGACTATCAGGGAAAGATACCAGAGGAAGAATACAGGGGAGATTTTTCTGAAGTGAAGTGCCTCAGTTGCAGGTCAGACATTCTTGCCCTGAGATCTTTAAAGCTGAAGCAAAGATGCAGCTGGAGATGTAATAAACAGAAATATTGGTCTGAAGTGGACCTATTCCAATTTTAATACCAACAATCTGAACTGAGAGGTTTCACAGGTAGAACTGGTGTGCCATATTTCATAAATGTCCTGCAAGATCCAAGTTCAAGGGTTCCAAGTCTCAGTTCCCTGATTGTTCCCATCTCACCTGTAGCCTTGGGAAGTGCCAGCCAAGCTGAACAACAGGGTGACTGAGGTAGAAGATACTTTTTGGTTTTTTTATTGTTGTTTCGGTTCTGGGAGGGAAAAAAAAGAAAAAAGAAAAAAAAAACCTCAACCAAAAAAAAAAAAGTCATTTTGGCTTCATCTGAAATAACCAGTTTTCCCAAAGCAGTGTATTTTTATCTTCAGGCTGTTTAATCAAAACAAATCCAAAAATTTTACAGGAAAAAAAAAAATGTAATCTCAAAATAGAAAATGAAGGAGCATCAGCTAGAAATGACAAAATGAAACACGAGAAGAGCAAAGTGAAATGCATTCCATTTTTAAGAAAAACACTAGAACTAAAAATTCCAAAATTTTCAGAAACATCTTTTTTCTTTATTTAATTGAAAATATTTCTGTGTCAAACCAAACTGGTGAGTAGCTCTGTGCCCTCCTTTCAAACTTATTTTGAAAGAAACTTTCATTTTCTAAGTGAATTTGATATATGCAATTCTTCTTTATCTGCTTCTAGGTTCAGTGTATAAACATTACTGTATTTTAATTAACATAATCACATTAATAGCTTCAATGATTTGATTGAAGTGACTTGATTATTTAGGATAATAGCAAACTTTGCTGGGAAGGATGTTGCTATTCTGGTAAGTTCAGTCTGTGAAGGAGCAGCTGTGCAAACCAACCAATTGGCATCACAAATATCCTAATTTGCAGGACCCCATCTCATGTCTGGTTGTTAAAATGTTGAAATCTGTAGGTGATCTGGAACATATGCTACTATCACTAGGTGCTAGTATGGAAATTATTGGTTAAATTCTGAAAAAAAGCTCCTTGAAACGAACAGTAAAATATGTGTGGATGTACCAGGAGCTAAACCAACAACAATTTGGGATATCCATATCATGTGGGGTTAATTTATCTGCTGTGGCACCCCACAAAATCCAAAATCAGAAAGAACCCCAGGCCCCCCATCTTGGTTCAGATACTTTTCTTCCTGGCACAGGCATTTCCTGACAAACATTTTTGGAGAGATTTTTTTCTTCTTTTGGTCTCCTCTCATCACAAGCAGGACTGGGAGCTGACAAAGCCAATCTGGTGCAGGGTGACCTGGTGCCACCAATGAAAAGCAGCAGATGAAAATATCTGAATTTAATGAAAGTCCTCCAGCAGGATAACTGGGTGTCATGCAAAGATGCTGCTGGGGAAGATGGAAAGTTGGAGCCTCAGTTCACACTGGCAAAGTCAGAGGGTTACAGAGATCATGGTCTAGAGAAAGGATCACGACACCTTTTCATTTATGCATTGGCACATGCTGAAATTTTCATTCTCGTGTGCTTTTTTCTCCTCTTTCTTGGTCTTCAGCTTCACAGAATTTGAATTTAAACATCTTGTTGAGTTCACAGCTAGGCTGCTGTGCTTCAAGAGGTGGAAAGTAAAGAAAGTAACAAAGCTCTGAAGTACTCTCCTGGCTTTGGACCACATCTTAGCCTATAATTTGTGAGCACAGGGGTCTGCAAATGAGGAAAAATCATATAGCAAATCTCTACAGGTAAGATGTGGTTCTATATTTACTTATAGCTATTCTCAAATATACATGCTGGTCTCCACCATGTAAAGTGTGTGGCTCAGTGCAGCTGGCAGCATGGCAAATTTTAAAGGATACTTTTCCTTGAAAGCTGTAGATTTTGATTATATATCACAAATTTTGCTGTTGTTACATACTCTGCAGTATCCTCTGGGGGCTGAGTGGGACTGCAAATGTGTTGCAAGAACATTAAGAAGTAATGTCCTACAATTGTGTCACACAAAGGAAAACTCCAACTCCTTTGTTGATAATTTTGAGAATATGTTACCTCTGAAATTGGACATAAAAGCACCTGCAATCTGCACACATCGAGTGCTCCCTTACTCTGCAGGAATCTCACTCATTTCTCTGGGACTACTTGAGAATGACAGCCCTGATCCCTGGGTGAGGAAAAGAGCCTGATTTTGCTCTGAAATACAAACATTGACCTCATCACTCCTAGATCCTGCTGTAGACAGATGTGGGTTTACTAAAGGGAAGCAAACACAGCCCAAGACATCCCTTTTATTCTCTCATCTGCATTTCTTTCTTGCATTTCTCTGATGTTTAAGGGTGTTTTATGCTCTTTGTGTGAAGTGTTGCCCCCTGTCAGAAGCAATCAGACTTGTAATAGACTGTGGGCAAGTTAGCTTAGCTCATTTCTCAAGACTCCAAAAGGCATCAAAAACCTGATTTTTAAAAGACATGGTGTTTACTTGCTGGTTTAGTTTGTTCTCAATAATTCATTACCTACTAATGTTTTTGTTTTGTTTTGTTTTTTTGTTTTTTTGCTTTTCTTCAGTGGAGGAAGTTGGGAGTTATCTGAAGACAATGGTTACTGTGAGGATGTGGAATAAAGACCCCATAATGGTTTAGCCATTAAGGCCTGGAGTTTGAGATTTGGGATTTGCAAAGTTATTCTTTTCTTTTCAGAGAAGAATATCTCTATTAAATCCATCTAAGCAGGCAAATGAGGAAATAACCAACTTTTTTCTTAGACAAATATTCTTGATTAGTGATGTTTTTAGAGTTTTGTGTTGAGTTTCAATCTGCAACTTCATTTAAAGGTGCCAAATACCATGAACTGTCTGAAGCATTGCCTGTGTGCTTTCTGTCAGAAGATCACCACTGTTTGTTTTATATTGTAAAGGAAAGACAGCTTAAAATCACATTTTACAAAAGACCATTGAACAATTTGAGGCAGGATCACTGATTAACTGGGTGGTCTGCTCTTCTGAGCTCTTGTTAGTACTGACTTGAAGGTTATATAGTTCTGGGCTCTGGATCAGTATGCAAAAGTCAGAGATTTATAAATATTCACCCAACCATGTTTATATTACACCAAGCCAGCCTACATTCCTAGTGAGAGCCCTGCCTTTCTCCATGGGCCAGGCCTGGCCATGGTTTTCTAAGACAAACATTGTTAAATAATTTATGTTATTTTGATCTCAACGAGTTGATAGATTACATATTGCAGTGTCAACTGTGCAGCGTAGCTGAGCTACCAGCAGATGCTGTCCTCATATTCATATTGCATATGTGTGTATACACAGGTATTTTTATTCCCTCTTCTGTTTCTACATGCTGTGTTTCTCATATTTTGCTCATTCCTCTTCTTTAATTATATGCCTTTTGCATTACAATGAATTTGTGTTTTGGCATCTTTTACAAGAACACATTTTCTTGTGCAGTTGTTTCTCTAAAGGTTAGAACTCCTAAACCTTATTTTTCACGTCCAGTGGTCTGCATTCAGATGTACAGAGAAATACATCTCTGCTGGAGAAACACTTTAGCCGTGATTTTAAGTTTTCACCTTTCCATTATTTGTCTGTTCTCATTGACACTCCAAGTCATGGCTGGAATATCTGGCATAAACAGAACAGCAGCCCCCCTGAAGTCTTTATCTTTGTTGTCTCTTTCCACCTCCAGCATTTTGATCGAGCCAGTTTATGCATCCTGAAGGCAGAAATCCCTGATGGAAACATTTCACTTCAGTTCATTCCTAACAGGTATTGACAAAACCTCTCATTGCCTCTCCCAGGACTCAAAGAGCCCCTGCCACTGCCCAGCAGCATCTGCACGAGCTCCCCTCTCACACATCTGGGCAGTGCTGGGCTGTGCATGATGCAGGAGTGGAGCTGTGCCTGGGCTGGCTCTGAGCAGGGACCTCACCATCCCAGGGCAGCCCTGGGAATCCATTAGGCAGCTGCCTGCCTTATCACTTTGGAAACGTTTTAGGAGGGTTTCATATCCTGAAATTCAACCTCTCTTGCTGCTCGCTGCATCCTCCAAGAAACTCAACCTCGGTGGAAAATCCAAATAAATGCAAGTTGTAGGAATCTCCTTTCCCTGGAGCAGGCAGTCTCTGTATCTGTGCAGCTCTGCAGAGCTTTGTAGGATCAGTTTTACTGGTGCTACATCAGCTCTGATGCCACATCTACAGTGCTGAAGTTCAAGTGATATAACTAGAGGTCTTCTTGATTTACCAGGCTGCACATAAGGCCAAACCTGAAGGAGCTAGGGCTTTGTTTCTGACATGGGAAAGCCACAGTCTTAAAATAATAAAAATTAGTCTTGCCAAACAACCTCTAGATGGCTCTTGAGGCTTGCTTTGTCAATTAGCAAGTACCTGAAACAAGTCTGCAATCAGTCTAGAAAAAGATTTTCCTATTAATCTGTTACTTCTTCTTGCAAAAGTTGAAACCCTGGGATTTTTTGAACACAGTGGGAAAGCCTCCTTTGGTTTTATTCAAAAGCAGCCCCCTCAGCTGAAGAAAGGAAAATCTTTTGTTGCCTTTCTACCCAGAGAGTCCTGATTGTTGATTCTACCTGGGCATATTCTGCTGTAGTTGCTTCATATTTATTCCCTCAGGTGTGCAAATTACCACTCTTGATTGAAGCTTCTCAGGTAAAAAAAAGGAACAGCCACCCATTTCTCCAAGCAGAACTGCTTGGAACATCCAATTTACCTGGTTTTCAGAAATTCCATGTAGAGGTGTTCCATCCTGAGCTCCAGCACAGGAATTAGATATTTCTGTAAGCCAGCTGTGACAAGAGTTAGATACTTAACTTCACTATTAACTGCTTGTAATTAATTTCTCTTCTGGATCAAAATTTCATCATTAAAATTCTAGGGCAGAACAAATATTTCTTCTTCCCCTAACCACATAAATGGTCAAAATATTAAAAAAAAAAAAACCATGCTAGCACAGATTTGTAACATTTAGTTGGAAAACCTAATAGTGCTTTCAAGATAAAGAAAAGTTAAAACATGATGCCAGCAATGAAAATATATGTGTGCTTCTTCCCTTATGTAGTAAGAAATTATACACTGACACACTGAGGTACTCCAGAACTAAAAAACAATGGGTTGCACTAACATTAATCAAGTACCATGCAGCAAAGAACTCAATGCATTCTTTGTTGCAAAGGTTAATATTTCAGTGGGTTTTAAATGAAGAAGACCTGTAAAATATTTATAAGGTTAAGTACAATACAGAAGTGGCCAGCAGAGATAGTTCCAGTAATTTCTTATCGTTTGGACGAAAAAAATGTAAAAAAGGTCTTTATATGTCAAATATTCCACTTCAGTCAGAGGGACAGATCTTTGGCTGCAACTCAGCTGTTGTCCACAGTGTGGAATGTGCCTCTGGACTATAATGAGGGACACTTTTCCCATATGTATATACCTACACACTGTTTTGCACAAAATCTGTGTATAGAACTCTTCTTTTTTGGAAAACTTTTGATGAGAGGGTTATTTTTGAACAAAGAAGGATGCAGCACTTGACCACCTTCTATGCTTGGACCTTAGCTCTCATCCACCAAACAGCCTGTGTCTGTTATTTAGGGCTGAATATCCTGAATGTAAAGAAACATCACAAAAGATACTGGTAAACTCTGATACTGATGAAACTCATAATCTGCATCTATTATTTGAGAGAAACTTGTTCTGGATTATCTCCAGCTGGGAATACTACCCAAGCTGATCTGGGAGCAGCTATCCATGCTTAAAAGTGAAATCCATGTCGGTATCAATATTTTAGCTTTATCTAAAAAGCATTGTGCCTTGCTAAAACATGAGTTTCATTCTTAAATCAGCATACAGGATTAGCCAGCAGATGCTCATTGAGAGCAGAGTCTCATTTTTTCAAACATTGGGAGAACTGTGTGCCTGGGACCAATTTATAGAAATTCTCTCCAATGTCACATTTTTTATAGGTTATATGAATAAGTATGAAAAAAAAAAAAATCATGTAACCACAGAGCAATAACATGGCCTGCAGATTTCAAGGTAATTAAATTTGAGGCTACCAAGTACAGTGCTCCAGGAATAATTTACCTGGTGGTTTGGGGAGCTGAGATGTTCTGATGTTTCTTGCCGATGCAAAATGAATAATAAGCATTGGGAGCTCCAACCTGCCAGGGCTAAGGAATTAAGGAGTTCCCTACCTGTATCTTTCACTCCTGAGCACTGGTGATGACAATCCAATTTAGAAAGCAGCAATAACCATGTGGTAAGTGTCTTTAAGAGGCACTTACTGTGTCATTTTATGGTCAGTGAAATGATGGTGTAACTGATTTGAGGCAAACTGCCTTCATTAGGTGGCTGTCACCTCCACAGGGACCCGAGTGCATTTTGCTGCTCATGGGTACAGTTGGTTCCTGCCTTGAGCCAGGTGTAAAGGAAATGTGAAGAGCTGTTTGATAAAGGATTTAGACAAAATTTAAGCTGTGCTGTTACTTTCTAGGTGAGTAATCCAATCTCTTCCTCTCATTGTCCTAGGAAAAAAGATACTGGAAAGTGAGTGTTTTAGAACATAAAGATGTGCTCCCACAAAAGGAGGAGCTGGATCAACATAGATATATCACTCCATTTGGTAAAAGATACTTCTTGTTTTTTCACTTCTGACTTGCCTCTGGTCAGGGGCCGAATGGAGAGATGAGTCCAGTTAAAGTAAAATGAAGATGAAGGTGATTACCCTGATTTGCTGTGATGTGCTCCTAGCTCAACTACATTTCATTGATTAACTGACAATTTAAATAAACAGCAGTGCAAGCAGATGCATTTAAATAGGAAGTGGTTTTTTAAACTTAAATACATGGAGTCTTTTTGATTGTAAATTGCTAATACCATGTGTTTGCTCAGGCTACAGCAGTTGGTGCTGAAGTCACTGCTTTATGTCCAAAAACAAACAAAGTGATGTTGTCTTTGACACCTGGACTCAAGAACAGCCAGTGGCCAGGTTTTTAACTCTTCCCCAAACTCAACGAGACTTAAATGAGTTTTAAGTGCTCTGCTGGCTGCAGGTGTTTTCTGTAACTGGGGCAATGGATATTTTTAGCTTTTTCCTTGTTTATGTCTTTGTCAGTGTGTCCCTGAGAACAGATGAGAGCATTCAGAGCTCTTCCCTCCGTGCAGTCCTAAGGATACATTTAAGGGAGTGCTCATGAACTCCTCTCCAAAGATGAAGTGGGGCCTCTGCACATTGCAATTATTAATTTTCCACAGCTGGATGGTTTCTGCTCTAGCTTTGAACCATCACTCAGCTGTGGTGGTGGAGGCTGAGTGCATTTCACTAAAGCTTGCAGCTGTAAATGTCAAGAATGTAAAAACCCAGCCTGCAGTCTGCAGATATTTGACAACTCTTATAATTAAAATTCAAAATAATTTTGATGTAAGTGTATCAGAAGCTCCTAGCCTGAGTGAGAGTATCCTTATTAGGAAATTCAGGCAGTCTGCATTTTGAAACCTGTCCCTGGACTCTATTTAAACACTGGCACCTCCAATCCTATCAGTTCAAATTCAGTGTTAGCTGGACATGAGCATGTGTGAGTTCATCTCGTCATGAAAAACAATACAGAGAACTCCTTCAGGTAAAACTGACCCTCATTTCACTGTGTGCAAGACACACAGAAGCACAGAAAAACCTAAAAATACTGGTTGAATTGTTGCAACGATGCATTTCTTTTAATCTCCTGGAAAACAAGTAAACAGTGTTATGAGGAAAAAAAACGATATTTCCAGAGGCACTAAACTGTTCCTCTGTGTCCAGTGACAGAAATTTGACACATACTTTTTATATATATATATATATAAAATCATTATATACATCATACCTTTTTATTATGATATTTGCGATTTCAAGACTTTTTTCTTTTGTAGTGCTGCTAGAAAAATCCAGCAGCTGGCCAGCTGTCTCTTCAATGTTCTGAAGATTCCCAGCTGACACTGGAAAGGTGAGACAAAGGGAAGATAAAGAAATGTGAAACTCAGCATTGCATCCCACTGTTCCCTGCTGGTTTCTGTTTGAGGCCACATATTGAAAGACAAAAACATTGTTGTCTTCCTTTCCTGAAATGGGAAATCTTTTGGTTTACTTCTGATTTACAGATGAGCCTGGAGCAAACCTCCTGATTAGAGGAGTCCCACAGATGACCCTGGGAAGCTGCACCAGGGCAGAGATCAATCCCATCAAAGGGGATTGATCCCATCTGCAGTAGCCAATGCTATTTGCTTAATTTAATTAGACTTGTGGCTAAGGGAAAGTGAATTTGGGCCACTGGACAAAAAGCAATGTTACAGCAAGGGGAGAAACACTAATTTCCTGCCCAGGAGTCCCAGGTCTAATTTCCTCCCCAGTAACACCACTTCTAAACATGGTGTCAGGAAGAGAATGGAAAGATTCAGCAGGAGGCAAAGGTGAGACAGAGGGTCCCCTGGCTGGGGTGAGCTGCACCCTGCCCTGCTGCAGAGCTGCTCAGTGCCCTGCAATTTCCATCTCCACTTGCTTTTTCTGTCCCCATCCTTGGGCCCAGCTGGCAGGCACAGGCAGCATGCCAGAGGACTGGTTCTTCCCTCCCTGAGGTCAGCACAAAATGCTTCCTCCAAACAAACAAGGGCAGGTCCAGCCTCCTGAATGAGTTTTTCTCCCTGCAGCTGGCACTGACAGCAGATCCCTGAGAGCTGACCCTGCTCCAAGCCAGGCAAAGGCAATGCTGCCACACACAGCTCCCTGCCCCCTCTTTTCTCTCTTTTTTTTTTTTTTGTTTTGAAAAATGACAATGAATTCACACAAAGCCTCAATTACAAAAGATTATGGGCTTCAATTTAGTGTGTGCTGTAAAGTTGTATTAAACGATCAAATGCTAATGAGGAGAAAGGCTCTTCTAGAGAAATAAGGAATTAGCATAAATTAATAGAGTTCCATATGTGCAAGTTTTATGGGGTAGCAAAAGCATAAATATTTAATTTCATTCTTGTTGGGGCCAGTACACAACATTACAGTCAGCACAGAAATATGAATTAAAGCGTGGAGGGAGCAAAATGCTACCCACTTCAGGTTCACAGAGAGGTCACTGTCATGGCTCTGCTGGCTTTTTTCTTTGTTTTCCAGCTTCACAGTTTGAAGCCAGGTCCAAATGGCAAAGCAACATATGCATGGCTTTTTTTGCAGTCTGGGGGGACTTTTGTTGGCTTTCCTTGGGGTGTTACCAAGTGCCTCAGCTCTGGCCAAGAGTGTATCTGCTGGTTAACACTGGGTCCCCCTGCTCCTACAGCTCAGAGAAAAGGCTTCAGAGGCATTTTCATGGTGCTTTTACAGCACCTTCCCTAACCATGTGGAAAAGAGCTGCTGCAGGTATAAACTGAGTTGAATTTGTAATTTACGTTCAGCCTCGCAGTGTATTTCACATTAATGCCGGGAATGAGTTGCTATAATTAAGATTAATTTTACTGAGGTAAAAAGCAAGCTCAGTCCTATCTGTTACCTTCCTGAACAGCTGTGGCACTGATTAGCAGAGGCTGCTCCAGCCATGCTCTGCACACACAGGGAAGGGTCTTTGTGCCACTGCAAGAAACATATGGGACTCTTGGGCTGGATTTTTCTTGTACAACCCAATTTGTGGGACTCAGGAGAAAAGCATGTTCCAGTCCTGCTGTATTTCTCATGTTCCAGTGTTGCATTGCTAGAAGCATCTCTCTTCAACAGTGCACGTGGGTTCATGGTGTGTGTTTAGTGTGTTTAATTTCTCTCCTACAATTGTGTAAATACATGGGTGTCTAAAGGGGTAAGTTCATTTTTAGCCATAAATAAATATAGCTAATGTATCCAACATGAGAATATATGTATTTTGCTGTGTTCTACAATTAGGTGAAACTGTAATTCTAATCTGAAACTGTACAAGTGAGTACCTACATGCTTGATACTTGAGATAGATAATTGTGGTTTTCAGAGGAGTTTCATCTGATTATCCTCTTACATTTTACAATAGAAATACGCAGCAAATTGTTTAAATCCATGGCCACAGACGGATATGTCACCTTCCAAGTCTTTTAGGTAATTTGGTTTTACTTAATCATTTTATTAATAGGGTTTTTACCAGTTTCCTATGCTCTGGGCTTCAGGAAATAAGGGTTTTTCCTAAGTGTTCCATTTTGAATTCACTTCTTCATTAATATGGTACTCCAGGGCAAGGATCCCATCAGGCTAAAGGCAAACTGGAGACTTGTCCAGCAGGGAGAAAATGCATTTTCTTTTGGAGCACAGAGCTGTTGCATATGGTGGATATGGATCTAAAAGTCCCACTCAGACCTCTCTGCCCTGGTGCATTTTACATCAAGGAGAGCTGGTTTTCAGTGGCCTTAGAGATCAGTTCTGGTATTTCTGGTGGTAACACAGAGAACACAACTTCTGTCTGATCATATTTTGGTTGATCTGAGTTGCTGAACTTGGCTTCAAAGGAGGCACTGGTTTTGACTTAGCAGAAGAGAAACCAGGCCTGGTATTACTGCCAATTAGACCATGTCTACCTGCTCACTGTCCATTGGTTTTCTACTTTGATTTTGGCTTCTTTGGACCAGCCCTGGGCCGGGAATGTCAGTGCTGTGTCAGTGACACCACGGTGATCTCAGCCTGAGCACACAGAGGGCTGGGAGAGCGGTTTCTCTTTGGGGGTTTGAGATGAACTTGCTGCCAGGAGGCTGCTCACGTTTGCACCTTCGCCTTGCACCAGCTGAAACGGGTTCAGATCAGTCCCTTTTGAGAATCATCGTGTCAAGAGCTCTGTGTGGACAGCAGCGCCTCGGAGGGCACAGGAAATGTCAGTCCTGTTGGGAGCACACTCCTGGCACACGGTGACACTGCCAGGCTATGTGTGACACTCTTCTGGGGTGGGCTCCCAGCCCCTGGCCTGGCTCCATCCTGGAGCCAATTACAGTCACAGGCAATTAATGCTCCCTGCTCAGGTTCTCGTGGAAATGATACCTAATGCAGAGGATCAGTGTGAAATCTGTGACCTTTGCAAACAGAAGCCTGAGACGGGGGCTGGGCTTGTGTCTCCATCAACTGTGTCCAATTAAGCTCTCAAGGCATGGCAAGGGAGATGGAAAATTACATGTTTCGTAAAAGCAACGCCAAAAGTTTTTCCTCTCACTTCCAAACACAATAGCTTCTGGTTGATCTGAAAATACCAGCCCTTTCCCCTGCATCAGTTACTCAAATCTTGTGGTTAGTCTCCTCTAACAGCAGCTGCAGATTGTTACAGATTTTCTGTGCTGCTGCTGTGCACAGCCCTGAGTGCATCACGTTTCTCCTGTCTGAGCTGTGTGCTGGCAGCTCCATAGGGCCAGCTCCTCCCATGGTGCAAACCCACCTGAAGCCACTGAAATGAAGAGAGATGCTTCCCTGCTACCTTTGAGCTCTTTCCTCAGCATGGATTTCAGCCTAACAAAGGAAGGGAGGATCCTTCCCAGGGTGATATAGCCAATTAATACGTGTACAACTGTCCCAGGGTGGGGTTTTTTGGGGGTTCTACACTCTACAGAGAGACTGAAAACAAACAGTGAGAACTTTCAGTTTAATTACTGGGTGACGCTAATTCAACTTTTGTTTTCCCCTCCTTCCCAGCTGTGCCAAAATCAGGGTTGTTATTCTAGTCTAAGCTGAAGTAGAGGCATCTCTTTCTGTCCTGGTCACAGTGGGTCATGGTTTTTCTATTTGCCTCGGTATTTGTGTGTGAATGGCCCATTTCTGGTGTGGGCAGGAGCAGAATCAATGTGCAGAGGCCCAGTTTACCATGCAGAAAGCCAACAAAGAGAGGTTTGAGCAAATAGCTTGGAATTCAGGGAGTTCATAGGAAAGAAATTGTGTGACAGCAACACCTAGAGTTCAGATGTTTCATCTGCTTTACTCCAGATGCAGAGAGTTTGTTGATTTACTTTGAGAAGAGCAGGAAGTTGCCATGAACCAAACTGGGATTTTAGGCCAAAATATTTTGGGATAATTGGTCTAAAATGATGTTGTCTGGATAAAGCAGACTGGAGCCTTGCCTGTGCAGTTCTAAGGTTTTTCCCATCAGGTCTCACAATAAAGTATGCAAACTGAGAAAACAGAAATTTCAAAATATTTTCTAAATTTCACAGCTTTCAGTTCAGCTCTGCTATTTTAAGAATCGTGGTTTTGCTTTGTTGGGTTGGGTTTTTTTTTTCATTGCTTAGCATTTGCCATATGATATATTGGTCTGATCAAGCCTATTCCTAAATTAACCTCTGGATTGTGAGGACATAGAATGCCAGGATGAGATTTGCAAAGTAGGTATTTCTGAACAGTGATCAGTGTCTTTTTGAACATGAGTGTGTATTTTTGGGGGGAATCTCTGAGGTTATGTGGTTATGAGTGTGTATTTTTGGGGGGAATCTCTGAGGTTATGTGGTTTAACCTTCCCAAAAGTTTCTCCTGTGGTGGGTGAGGCATTGCCTGCCCAGTGCAGGAGGTTTGCAGTACTTTAGGTTTCAGCATGAGCCCGTTTAAGCCAAGTACAGAGTTGGTTGGCTGCTTCTAGCAGCCTTGTGCTGAAATATTTCTCCTCTTTAATAATCAAAGTGATTCCATGAGAAGGAGCCTGAGCTACCAGAAAGGGCTGTTCAGGTGCCATGTGGGCACTAACTGCAGAGTGGTGCATGACCCAAAAGAGACTGCCAAGAAATCCCCTCTGCACGTTTCCACAAATTCAGGGTACAGTGATGGATTTTCCCTTAAACCCAAGCACATCCTGATTTGGCAAGTCAGTTTTGTGTTGATGTTAACTGAGAAGGAAGGGGACAGAGTGGGGAAGGGAAGTTTATTTTTGTGTGCCCATGATGCTGTGATCAGTGAGGTTGCAGATGTTTGGAGCGTGGATATCCCCACTGGTGCAGCACTGGTGGCTGCTTGGTGCCCTTGGGCCACAGATGCTTGGTCCTGGTGTTGATGTCCAATATGTCCAGCTATTGAGGCAGATGGTGAGCAGCAAAATATTCCTGAACTTTTGGAAATATACCACCCTGGAGCCCAGCAAGGGACACAGCTGAAATTGGAAAATAATGTAATAGAATATTTTATTTTTCACAAAAGACTGTAAGGCTGGGAAGAGTGCCATTTCTGGAAGGGCACTTTGGCTGACTTCCCCATGTTCTGCACAGCTTTGCAGTGACCCTCCCTTTGCACCCCTTTCCTCTTTTAGGCTGAGACAGAGGTTTGCACTTCATTTTATACACATATACACACTCACAAGCCAGCAGCCATTGATACTGAATTTGTAGCCTTATAAATGAAAAAGCTCAATGAAGAATTTAACTCAGTCTTTCTGTAGCAAAGGACAAAAATAACTTTCTGCCAGAGTGAAATGTCTGCTTTCTTTGAAGGTGTGTCCATTCAGCCAGGGGTGTATCTGCCCTCTCTCCTAACAGCAGAGGAGAAAAAAGACAAGGGAAGAACTATAAGAACCTTGATTCATCAGAAGACTCAAAGATTTTATTAAGTTCATGAAACTGCATGGAAATCAACAGGATTGGTTTGCATTTATTGATAGGAAAACTGTGGGTTGCCACTATACTAAATTTGTGCCTCACAATTTTCTTCAGGGCAAATATAATGGCATTTTAATACACCTATTTGTTTTGTAATTAATAGCTTTCTGGAGGGATTGAGCTTTTTCTATGTGTCTTAGACCGTTTTCACCTGGAACTGCAGTGATGTTTTTAAGTTTTATGGACTTTAAAAGAAAATCTACTAGAGAAAATATAGGCATGCACATCCCTAAGATATTAGCACAATTGTGAACTATATTTAAGAAGAGCAATGCCTTCAAAGTGCATCCTGAACATTAAAATTTTTTTTGGGGTTCACTGACATACATATAACTGGACTTTATTTGTTTCTGGGAAGGTGATTTTGACATGAAAGGTGTTGTTTAAATAAATGACAGAATCTATAAAATTCCTGCTTTATGTTCAAAGTAGACCAAATAGTCTCTAACTGCAATGACCATCAGCTATTCTTGCTATTATTGTAACACACAGAAGTGCTTTGTGTTAAAGGATGTGCTCAGTCCAGTACAGAGGGATTTACCTGTATATGGAAACTTCCAATAAAAGTTAATATGCATTTGCAGAAATCCCTTTGCATAGGGATGAGACTATGTTTTGAGCCTTCACCATCTGGTCTGTCCTCTAATTATGAATCCAGCATCATAAAATTCAAAACCCACTTCTTCAAATCCAGCTCTACCTGCATTTCTCCTCTGCAGAGAAACTCGCCTCTCTCTTGTTTACTGAGAGCAAGGCACCCTGAACTACCCTGAGAATTTTTCCTTGCTGCTCTGATCCCAGAAAGCCAAAGAGCTGCTGATGCAGTTTCAGTATCAAAATTTAAGCTTAGTGTTCCCCAAAAGTGGGGCATGAATATTCCCCGAGCTGCGTTTAAGAGCAGTGCCAGGAGCAGGGCTCTGTCAGTGATGTGTATTTTGCTGTCAGCCTCATTTCCTTACAGAGTTATAGAACCTGCTCTGTTTTGCTGTGATTCTGATGGTAATATAAGTTTAATGGCCGACATGAAAGGGTAAGAAAGGGAGATTTGTTTAGCTCCTGATACGTTGTAGCCTAATATTAGCGCCTGGTGCCATGCAGGAAGGAGGGAGCTCAGCGGTGTCACAAAATGCCTGCGACTAACACACGGTGACAGAAATGCTTAAATATGTATGCACACGCCAGAGAGAGCTCATCTCATCTGTACCTCTCACTCGGGTTTTTATCAAGGGTGCCAAAATTGTCGGGAGGGAACAACGGTGAGGAACAGAGCTGAAGCAAGGCAGCTGTTTGGGAGCTCTCCCAGAGGTGTGGTGTTCCCTGCTCCCTCAGCTGCAGCAGAGTGGGGTTGCTCGCAGAGGAAAGTGTATTTTAATGTGTTCAGAGTGTCTGGAGGCTGTGATCTGTCATGCTGACACAGACAGAGTGATCTCCCAAAGCTGCCCTGAGCACCTTTCCGCGCACATCGCTCCTGTCCTCAGTAGTGATGTGGCACTTAGGAGAAGTCTGGTGCTGTTCCTCCCCCCTCAGGGTGGGTTTAGGAGATTTGGAGATGAGAAATGAGGAGTAGGTGGCTCAGAGTTGTTTTAAATTTCCTGTTTGCCCTTTCCACTGTGAGTCCCCACTGACCCTGGCCAAAATTAAGTGTATCACTGCAAATCTCAGGAGCACAAGTTCAGGCTGGAGCAGTGGGGATGGAAGAGATAGATGGCATGTTGCATGCAACGAAAGTGCCATTTCTCCTTTACAATCTTCTTTTCTTTGCCTCATCTGTTAATGCTCAGAATCCAGAGGAAGCAGAAGTCTCCCAGCCCTGTTCCCTGTAGGGACACAGTGGTGGATTCCCAGTGACTTCCCACAGGACTGCAGGGGAGCAAAAGCAGCCAGTGACCAGGAAAGCTGCTCAGGTGAGTGAGAGCTCTCCACCCAGGTACACCCCATCTCCTCTTGATTTCTGTCCCCCTGTCTGCTGGATGCAGAGACCACCCCGCCAATTGCCTGGCTTGGAAATTAAATATTCAAGCTACGAATTTTCTGTGAGCGCTAAGGGATTTAGACACACACTTTGCATTAATTTTAATGGACAATACACCTAAATTACCTGCAGTGCTTGGGAGAGTCTCAGCTTGAGGTTTTATTTATTATTTATTGAATATTCCCTGAGTAAATAGAACTTAGTAGCACAAAGATGATCTGGCAGGAAGAACAGTCTTAAAATGTAAGCTATTATTCATGCAATTATACTGCATCACTCATTCTTTTTTATTATTGTTTGTATTACTGTAGCACCTTGAGCCTCACAACAGAGACAAAAGTCTCTCCATCTCAGCTTCTGTTTGAACACACATTAGGAGCCAAACCCCATCCTAAGAGCTTCCAATTTAAATGGATAAGGAAGAACAAACTGTGAGAAAGGCAAGTGGGGAATGAAAAAGTTTGCTTGTCCAAGGTCATCCAACAGATTGTCAGTAGAACCAGACCTAAACCTCATATATCTTAAACTCTTTGGACAGTTAGACCCTGCTGCTTCTCTTCTTCTTCAAATAACACAGATGTGCACTAAGTTCTGCTCTCTGATTCTTTCCTGCTGGATTTCACTAGTTCTAGTAAAACCATTCTCTTTTTTGCCTCTTCAGCATTCTCATTTCCAAACTATCAGTTTCATTTTGGCAGGCCTAACATTACAGGGGAAGAAATATGTACAGGTTCACAACTCAAAACTCACATGTTGTTGGATTTCCTTAACTGGACCCATGAAACAGATTGCAGCCTGACAGTTTTATAAATCATAAATCTTTAGCGATGTCTGCAAAGAACCAAATAAAGAATGAAAGCCCAAAATACAGCATAACAAATATGAATATTACATTCAGTTTGAATCTAGTTAGTGGTTTAATTGTTTCATTCTCACCTTGTTGCTGGTGTGGGGAGACTGGGTGTCATCTTTTCCTTCCTGACAGAACTTTTGTTATTCTTACAGAATCCCTGTACAAACAATGTCATCCTCAACCAGGCAATGAAACTCTTGGGGGAGAGACCATTAACTGAGGCAGGAGGAATCGTTCCCTATATTATCATATGGGGCAGTCAGAAAAGAAAAATCACCCTTCCTGAGGCTCTTGCCTGCAGGTTCCTACCAGGAGAGCCCTAACCTGTTTCTGGCTGTGTGGATATATTGGATATATGCTGCACGTCAGGGTTTACTGCTCCTCCGTGCAGGATAAATGCCCTGCCTGCTTTATTGACCTCCCTCTGCAAATGGAGCCCTGCTGAGGAGGGGGAGCCTTGGCTCGTGTCCCCTCACCCTCACAGAGCTGCTGGACGTGGGCTCCATTGTCACTCTGAGTTTTAGCCTTCTGATGTTTTCATTTCTATGATAAAGTTTCTCACTAGGTTCTCTGTAAACATGCAGATGTTTTTCTTCACTGTCCTTTTGTTTTTCATTTCTTCTCCTGGGAGGAGAAAGGTTTGATGGACTTTTCCATTTGCCCAGTGTGGTTGGAAAGGTGGTGACCTCTTTCTCCAATCCCTGGTCGTTCTCAAAACTCTATATAATGTGTGAATTCAAAATAAAGCTCTCTCTTCTCCGCCTTTCACTGGTCCAGTGTGGCTGTCTCTGCCGTTCGTGTCGCGCTCTCTAGTGACACTCCATCCCCTTCCCAGCTAGCTCAGTGACAAACTTGTCACATCCCCTGCCACAGAGGGGCTGGGCACCTCTGCAGGCACAGCTGGGTCAGGAACAGAGCCAAAAAGCAGGCTGAGAACAACTAAGTGTGCTGGAACCTTTTGCTCGTTTGCTTGTACTTATTCCTTCTCCTGCATTCAGCAGTGCAGATGTGGCTGTGTTTGCACAGGATGTGCCTCAGCAGGGTGGTGATTTGGCTGCCACAATGGCAGCTGAATAATGTTTGCACTCGGGTCAGGAGCCTTGTGTTCCTCCTGGGTAAGGACAGTTCTCCCCTCTGTACAGCACCCCTGTGTAAATAAAGGTTGCACATGGGCTTTTTCCTGCACACTGGATAATGTACCCCAGGAAACAGAGGGAGTCTAATCTCTCTCTTAGGTTTCTGGCATGACACCAGAAAGTGTCATTTGGGCATTTCCTCTGAGCTCTGTCCAAGCCTTTCTCCTGGCCACAAAGGACATCTGTACTTGGGGAGAGCTGTGCATTGCCTTCCAAGAGCAGCACAGTGCCCTTTAACCATCCTTTTGCTGCAGGGCTGAATGATGTCTCTAAAGGACACACTCAAAACTTTCCTTCCATCAGCCACCTGTGGCTACAGAGTGTTTTAGGGCTTTGGCTGGTGCTTTCTGATGTCATCCATTAGAAATCATGAATAACTGCCTGTTGGAGAGGATGGATGCAATTCTTCTCACATCCACCTGCCAGAAACAAGTGCACATCAGCACAGTTGTTATTTTCTATTTCCTTGTCTGCAGCTTTTGGCTGGGTAGTTGAGCACAGTTGAGGTAATTCTTTGGCATCATTGGCACGT
The DNA here is from genome assembly GCA_013396995.1 of Dicaeum eximium. Taxonomy (NCBI): domain Eukaryota; kingdom Metazoa; phylum Chordata; class Aves; order Passeriformes; family Dicaeidae; genus Dicaeum; species Dicaeum eximium. Next base: position 1,201,051 of record VWZP01008455.1, on the reverse strand, counting down.
GTGTGTGCCAGGATAAGATTTGGTACCTGAAGTTGCTTTGTTCTGTCCACACTTTCCCACACATCCTCCTGCTGGAATACAGCTGTGGGATGGCACTGCACCCCCTGTTTCATTTGCTGGGAGTGTGTTACCTCTCTCAAGGACTGAAAGAGGTGAGATGCAGTTCTCCTGCCTCCTGTCTTTGCTGTTTATTTCTAGGAAGACAACATATTCTTGACTTCACTTTTAAGAAGAGGGAGATTCATAGGAAGTCTGTTTATACATCAGTGTGGAGCTGAAGGAACTAAATTAGGAAGAAAAGCTGGAAGAGAAGGAAAGAAGAGAAACATTGCTAGGGGAAAAGAGCTTCCAGAGGCAAACCAGGCTCTTCCACCCCTTGGCAAGGCAGAGCATGACCCTGGTAAGGCATTTCTGTAGCCTCCTTTGCTTTTTGCTGACCTCTGATGTCTCCACCCTGCAAGGGACACAAAAGCAGAGGGTGCAAGGCACTGGGAGATTTCAGTGCTGCACTGCAGAAACTTAACAATATATTTCCAGATATCAGTCACTGAGATCTCACTAAAGTCATCCTTTCCCAGGTCTCCACCCCATTTTCTATCAAATAGTCATTTCTTGAATTGAACAATTAATAAGTAATGGTGAGATCTGTACTGATCTCATAATACTCCGTAAACTTTTGAAGACTATTTCAATTTGTATTTCAACAGTTCCTTGGGAGAAGGTTTGGTCCTGCAGAGACACAGCCTTTGATATGAGCAGAGTCTCATCATCGGGCAATTAAATCAGATGAGTAGTGAGGGGCAGGAAAAGGACAGGGGCTGAAACAGATAATAATGGATCAAATCAAAGAATTCAATCTGGGCCCTTTGCAGAACTGCTGCTGTATTAAATGGGGATCTGCAGACCCCAGAAATCCAGCAGAGCTATAAGTGTTTAAAAACCCTTCAATACGTGCCCCTGGTCCAGGTCAGAGGAGACCTGTAGGAACAGTTCAGGACAAAAGCTTTTTGGATGGGACAAGTCCATAAATTACTTAAATACTTCCAACAGTCATTTTGCCTTATCCCACAATGGCCCAGCAGTAACAGGGATAACCTGAAAGCCAAAGTGCAGGGCTGGGCTCCCATCCTCCTCTCCAACCTGCCCTCTCCCTCTTTGGGGACCCTAGTGATGTCCTAAAGCAGTCCCTGATCCCCAAATTGACTTATGCTGCTCTTCCCAGCTATCCAGGATAAGCCCTCATTCCTCATGGGGATGTTTCCACTCCCTAAGACTGGTGGAACCCCACAACACCTGCCAGCACCAGCTGTGCCCTTTCCAGGACAGGTGTGAGGACGCTGAGGAAGGAATCTTGAACCAGAGCATCCTGGGGGCAGCTCCTGCCTCACCAGCCCAGATTTCTGCCCAGTTTTACACAGGAAGAGATGCAAAAGAATTTTTACACTGAAAGGCCCACTGAACTTCTTCCCTTTCAAACAACAGCTCAATATTCAGGGAACCTCAGCATGAGGAATGGAACACTCTTTCCTACTGTCATTGGTTGGTTTTTTTTTTTTGGCTGTTCCCATGAAGCACCCATGTCACAGGGATAATCTCTCTCCCTTGGTAAGAGAATAATGTTTGGTGTCATTTCTCTCACATGCCCTGCAGGAAGCAAGAGCAGGATTTGACTCAGATAAAAGTCTCAAATGACCCTTGTAAAAGCAGGGAACCATGCTGGCTTTCAGAGCAGCAGCAGGATGGGTAAAGTGCACGTCGATACACCAGGTCTGTGGATTTCAGTGTTTCTCTCTGACTTACAAATCACTTTTCAGGTAGGCTCAGCACTCTGGCATAGGGCAGAAATCACAGTGAGGTCAGAGAAGCCGCCAATTACAAAACCTCCCTGAACTCCTGGATTGAAAAACCTGCTCCATTTAAAATGTGCCTGCTCAGAATGCCCTGGATGGAAGTCCTGTTTCACTTCACTGCTCTGCAGTACACAGGAGGTAAAATATTGCTTTGTGTGAAATGTCTCTTTTGGAGGCTTTGTGTAGCAGAGGGTGACCATCCCCAAACACTCTGGGTTTGAAAATTAACCCCTCCTGGTTTGTGTGTGCATGTGTTTGCTGCTTCTTTTACAAGGAATGGAGAGATGTCTGTGCTTAATCCACATCTCACATCAAACCTGAGAGCAGGAGGCATAAATCCTTTACCAGTGATAAAGAAGCCAAAATAAATGGAGTTCTAGAGAGAATACCCTGGGATTGGGGTAAGAGTGGCACAAGGTTCACTGCTGGGACTGCTGGCCCACAGCATAAATTATGAAAGCTGTGCTCTTCCTCTACCATGCACTAGATCCCACATTCTTTTTATTGTGTCCATTGTTCTCTTCATATCTTGTCTTGCCCTATATTTTTTTCCTTTTTTCTAAAACCTTGCTAAAAAAATAATTCTCCATTTTATAAGGGAAAACAATATATGACAGCTCTATTCCAATCATTATCTCCCAAAATAAATTAGAAAAAAATGCCTCCCTTCTGTCACACAGCAACTTCCAAACTGTTACTAGCAGCAGACAGACTCCATAAATCATTCCTAAATTGCCTATCAGGCCAAAGTTGGGCTTTTATCTACAAAATAAAGTAGGGCAACTATATAAGGTCTATAAAGTTTAAGGACTTAGTATTTACCATTGGTAATTAAAACCCAAGTGCTCTACAAGCAGTCACAGTGGACTCCAGGCTGATGTGAATGGGCACAGCTCCATTAGGCACAACAAGGCAAATCACATTAATTTTAGCTGGAGGTCTGCTCCTTACACATCTTATTTTGCTACCTAAAGACCAGGTGGTTCTTCCCTTCCTTGCATTCTATAATCCCAAATTGATTTCAGTGGGACTATTTGAGTTACAAGGTACTGCTCAGCATGACTGGGGCTGGGTGTACCCGGGGCCTTTGTGTGCAATAGATTTGTTTTTAAAGCCTATAAAAACTGACATTTTTCTTTACATATTCTCTTCAAGGACTATAACACAAATAGTTATAACTCTTCACACCATTTGTAGCTCTTTTATTTCAGTGATAATGGCAACAAAATGAAATAGCCCTGATCATGGAATGAGGCAGCGCAACTGGCTTCCTCAGGCTTTCATTCCACAGAAGGGTTAAGGGAGTGTGGTGGTCCCTGTCCCTTGCTGGGACACATAGCGTGCCAATGCTGATTTCTGCAGTCACACTGCTCTGTCAGCTCTCCCCCTGTCAAGCAGGTGCTGAGTGAAAAGTTATTCAAGGATGGTGTTATGTACCCTTCATGAATTATGCATCTTAAACAAACTTACATGATCTGAAGCACTCGAGTGGAAGCCTTTTAGCTGGAAGCAGGCCACTGGAGAGCTCAGCTACAGATCTCCAATAATGGTTTAAAGCAGCTCTCTGTAGCACACTGCTCTCCTTCCCTCTCGGACTCAGTGGCCCATGCTTCACTCCGTTGGCTTCTGCAATCCCTGTAGGAAAAGTCCATCTTAAAACACCTTCAGTGCTTAAAAAGGCTGTGTGCTTTGTCTTCTGATGGGCTTGGGGGAAAAGTACTGCTTTGGCTGAGTTTTATTTTGAAACACTGAGAAGGAGAGGCAAATTCTGCCAAGGTCACTGTTTTCTTTCCCTTTCATAAAAAGATAATGAATGTTGTTTTAATATTTGCTTTCAGTGAAAGGGAATCTTGCTGTGTCTTCATTGCAGCTCTGAGCTGGTTGGGGAAATGTGCTGTGTCACCTAATCAGCCTGTGATAATATTACCTGGCAGTAATTAATTGTTTCCTCTTCAGAATGGATTACTTGGGTGCAAGATATGGCATTTCATTTCTGATCCTCTGATGATGTTAATCTGGTGGTCAGATGGGTGGACTGACTACTTACACTCCATAAATCACTGATTTTCAGCACCTGATGTTCCTCAAGCAGAGAGAAAATTTAACTTTTATTTATTTATTCAATTTGACTTTGCCACCTGTGAAGCCAGGCTGGAAGGGGGCTGTCTTGTCTAGACACTGAGTTATGGTTTCATTGTGGATGCACCACCAAACTTGCATTGGGTGGGGCTTTATCCCACTCAGAGTTCCTCAGCCTGACATAGGGTACTGCACAGAGAGCAGCAGCACACAAAGCAGGATGCTGTAACACAAAGTTATAAATCTTATTTCAGCCTGGCTCCAGGAGCTGCAGGCACTGGGACTCAGGCTGTGCTGGTGGTGTTAATCCTACACCTGGCTTCTTCCTGGTTCTCATGGGCTTCTTCACCCCTCTGTGCAGAGAGCAGCCACCCCTGTCAGACAAGGACATTTGTCCCCATCCTGTGCAGCCACAGGCAGGGGAACACTGCTGCTGACTTCTTGGGGTACAAGCAAACCCATGTGCACTGACCCCACAGTGGCAACACATGGGCAATCCCTTCTCCTCAGGTGCTGCTCTTAGGGAGTGATCTGGGCTCTGACCAATCCTGTGTGGCCAAATCCCCCTGCCCCTGACCGCCCTGTACCCTATAAAGGCTAAAAAGGGTGTGGGCACTTTCCTTTTGCTTCCAGGAGCCTTCTCTGACCTGGGGATTGTCCAAGTTTGTGTCTTCTGGCCTTGCTTCTTCCTGCACACCAGAGGAACCTCTGATGTCAAAGGTCAGATTTTAATTTGGTTCAGTAGTGCTGTGGTTGAAGTTCTTTGGGATCCATGTGGCTTTCAGTGCTGAGCAGTCAATAACCTCTGGGCAGTGGCTTCCTTGGAGGAGCAGCTTTGTGGGGCCTTGGGAATACAAGTTGGAGATGTGAAACTTGATGAAAACAGCTTTGCATATGTCTGGGAACAGGGATATGTTCAGAATAATTTTATTCTTTTGTCGCTACTTTTGAGGAACTGGTATTAGTAGGTTAAATTCTTACTTAGATTTTTGAAGGAGCATGATTTCCATTTTGGAAAAAAAAATCTTCATGGGGTGTTTTGAAATTAACACATAGTTTAANAAAGGAAAAAAAAGAGAGAAATTTGAGATGCCTTAGTGCAAAGATTATTGCTTGGTTAAATCTTCCAAAATGCATTGTTAATACTTACAAAATATATAAAATGTTTGTATGTCTGTCTGTAGGGGCTTTGTACTCTTTGTGCTCTGTACCAGGACTTTAGAGTAAGCAAGGCTTGTCAGCCCCTGTAAGAAAGACTTGTCTTTGAGAATCCTGGTATAGAAAGTGGGTTTGTGTCTGAGTTTCTTCCTCCTGAATCCAACATCTGAGTGCTTGGGGCAGGTTAGGTGGAGCAGGGCAGCAAAACAAGATTGACCAGGTTGAGGTGCGTAGTTTAAAAGGATGTTGCTACAGCTCAGCAATTTTAAGGTTCTGGTTTGAGAAACAAAGGTTTTGGAAAACAGGATTCACTTCTTATGCTGTAAATTTGCTGGGTAGGATTTGTGCTTTCCCCTTTATCCTCAGGGAGATGCAGTAGTTAAATGATGAGGACTGCACTTAAAAATTGACATTACTTATGAAAATCACAACTTATTCCCTGCCTGTGTGCACATTTAACAAACTTGTTTTTGTCTTTAGAGTTTGTGTAGTCATGAAAAGTATTTTCCCTTCTAGCCAAACTTTCTTGAAGTCAAGTTTTTTTGTGGATGCTGCACCCTCAAGTCTGATGGGGACTGCTTCATTTCTGGTGTAATTAGCCATTGTTATTGCAGTTTTGACTGAAGGGCATAAAGAAGTTGTCTAAATGTTTATAATGAGTGTGCTGGGTGGCTGAGGCAATGCATTCTTTCATTGGCTTAACTGCATATCCAGCCTTTATGGAAATGTGACTTAAAATGAAACTCCAACAGCTTGAAAAGAAGTGAATGACATGGAGAGAGTTCAGGTTATGAGACTCAAGATGCAGCACTTTCCTCTGCATTTCTGAAGTAAATCTGAGCTGGTCCAGCTGGCCAAGCAAGGGTTTAATTGCCAGCATGTCCCTAAGAGAAGAGTGAGCTTTATCGAGTTTGGGTGTTTTTTAGAGCAGTCAGAAGAACAAAGGAGCTCGGTTTGACCCTGTGAGATCCCTCTTTAATCAGAGCTTTGATCAGCCTTTTCCCCAGAGAGCTGGAACACATCCTCCCTGGCACGCCAGCAGGCTCTGCAGGGCTGGAGCACAGCACAGCTCCCGGTGAGAGCTGCTCTGGGGGCTCCCCTGCCCTCTGCTCACCCTCATTGCCATTTCTGAGCATCACATCCTCACACAAGGATTACAGCAGTAAAACCTGTGTGAACCAAACCCTTTGGATAATGAGCCTGCGGGTAGAATTCCAGAGGACTTTTTAAAGTGGATTTGAAAAGCCTGACTTTCTCAACGATGGGTGTAGTAAAAATACAAATAAGAATTTTGGAAAGCAATTATTGCAATTATTTAAGGGTGGCAGTAAGTTGGCAAGCCTTGACTTTTTTGAGAGGAATCTGCTACCTGTATTGTTAAAAAGTCTGTTTACTTATGTCAGGAAAATGAATCCACAATCATCAGAGGTTTATGCCCAAAAAGGAGACAGAGGAGTCCTTTTTCTTTATTCCAATAAATGGAGAGGCCATGGGGCATTGCCCTGGGGTCTCTCAAATTTTTGGAGGACACAGCCTCCTTTTTATCCCAATTTCCCTGCCTCATTTCCCTTCTCTCTTTCCCCATTGGCTGAGGCACTTGAGAGGTACAGACTGCCCAGAACACCTGATCCTCTCTAATGTATAACCCTCCTTTTTAATTTTTAATTCTCATGGAATTTTAGGGTTTTCCCCCATTGTTTCTTTCATCTTTCAATATCCAATTCCATTTATAAGCAAACCTAGGGTTTGTTTGTAAAGGCAAATATAATTTCCATTCATCATTCAGTGGAATCCTTCCCATTGTTTCTTTTATCTCTCAGTGCTGGTTTTCTCTACCCACAGTTTGTGTGTAAAGACAAGTCTGTCATTCCTCTCACTTATAGAAGGGGGAGACAAAGAAATGGCAGTGTTTGTCATTGTGAGTGTGACTTGGCCATGATGTCCCTCACTTGTCTCCCCCACTGCTCACAGTTGTTCTGCTTTGACATTTTGCCTTGGATGCTGTTCATATCTGCTTAGCACTGGACACTTATTGAAAGGTTAAAGCCATTTCTCCAGCTGTACTTTGACCAAATTCTGTGAGGCAGACTGTGGCCAGTGCCCCTGGTGGGAAGCTTGCCCCAGGTGGGAACCTCAGCAGCCCATGGCTTTGCTGAGGCCACAATTTGACCTTTTAGCTGAATGCATCGTGTCTGTTCTTATTTCACCCTGCTCGTGTTCCCAGAGCCAGTTAAGTCATTATGACAGACATTAGAAAGCCAACCTACAGCTAAATCAGCACAGCAAATGAAGGGAAATGGTAATTGCATCATGAAATTAAGTCCCAGTCCCCAGTTATTTGGCTAACCCCGTGGAACAGCGTGGGGCTGTTCCTCCCATCTCCCCTGGATGTTACTGAGAGTAAGCCTGCAGTATTCTCCTGAGTGTTTGGTCGGGTTTTTTTCCTTCAGATAAAATTCTAATTTAAAACCAGCTATTCTAGGTTTATATGGTAAGACAAAAAAGAAAAACAAATGTATCCACATCACTGAAAAATTATTCCTAATTGTTACTAAAGGGTTTAAGTAAATTTTAAATATGTATAGTGTCCCTGGTCTAACTTGGAGGCCCTCAGTAAAACCATTCCAAAGTATCTTTTAAAAGCAACTCACTGAATAGCATTAAATCTCCGAAAAGACAGTCTTATACAGAATTAGACTGGATTTAATTGAGCTTACCTTAATTCACTTTGGAAAGAAAAATCAAATTATTGCTCTTTTAGTCATGAATAATGATCCCTACAAAAAAGTAAATATGATTCAACAAATTCATTTTATGCTGGTGTCTACTTTTAATGTGGATACATTTCCCCAGTTTTGCTATGTAGACGAGCTCTGCACCAAGGTAAATTTGGAATAAATCAGAAGTTATTTCATGATTTCAGGATTCAGGAAGACAAACACAGCTGACCTGAGCTATGCATGTTGGCTCTTGCATGGAGCAGGAGTTTGCTCCAAATGACCTTAAAAAAATCAGTCCCTCTCCAAAATACTGATGTGCACTGGTATAACTGAGCACATTGTGCTGCTTTTTCTCACTGTAAATTCAATTTTAGAGCAGAATTTTTATAATGGGGCTCTTAATATTTAAATAAGGTACAGATACTTTTTTTGAGTTTCCAGAAGTATTTTTTTAATAGAGAGATAGAAACCACGTATTTATGGGGCTAAACTGGCATTCTATCATATGATGGTAATATCTCATCTAGGTTTTTAAAGTCCGGAACTTTGTTTTAAATTTAAGCAGATTTAATCTGTCTGAATAAATCTGTTCATTATGTACAATTTTAAAGCCTTGCCTTTACAAATAAAAAAACTGAAAAAAATTTTGATAAGGCCTTTAAAGTGCTCTGGGGATAACATAGCCCATTTAAATCAATAGGAAAAGAGTCAGAAAATCTGGATTTTAGAGGTTTTGGATTTACAAGAACCCTTAGGGAAGAATTTTCAGTAGCACTGTGTTGCTGAATTACAGCAGCGCTTTACAGATCTCAGCTGTTATCTCCAGTAAAGTCTCACAAATGCAGGCTGCTGGGTTTGATCTACCCAGACTGGCTGGATTTTACATGGGTTTTTCACAGACATTTCCTAGGAAAGGTGCTGAGCCCTGCCCTGTTTCCCAGGGTCTCCTGGAAGGGGGTGACTTTCAGCTGCTGCTGCTCAGCTGGGCTGCCTTCACATCCTCTGCCTAAACCTTTAAGCCTCTTCAGAGTTACACCTGCTTACCCCTGTCAGACACTGAAAAACTGATTATTTGAGGTAGAAACCTGGTTCCCATTCAGCCCAACACAGATGTCCTTGGGTGTCAGCACAGGCCAACTTCCCCATGGACAAGACCCCACAATGCCTCCAAACTCGCCACAGGACCTGCCAGTTAAATGGGAAAGTTGAACAAAACAATTAGCATTTCACTGAAACACTTCGTGTGGCCTAGAGAAAAACAACTAGGCTGACTTTCAGGTCTTCAATATGGCTGTCTGCAAAATGCCTTGAGTTCAAGTGTCAGATATTGGCTGCAAACAAAAAGAATAATGAAAAATAGCCAGTTTGGGACTGTGGGTGCACAGGTGCTTGAAGGAACCAGAGCAAACTTTCTGTTGGAACCTGTAGTCCAATCCTCTAACCTGGACTTTTGGGTAAGGAGCCATCTTAAACAATACATGGAGCAACCAAGAAACCAAAGAGGGTGTAATTTCCTTTACTCTGTTGAAAATTACCCTTCTGTGCATCCTAGAGGATCTGGCTTGTCAGTCTTTTCCAATCTCCCCCTAGAAAAATCATAAAATTTGGTGACCTGAATGAAATAGGACACTTGATTTTTAGGGGCTAAGAATTGTTTAGATGAAGGAGAAATCTGTACTTACAATGGTCTTCCCACCAGACCTCATTTATTCCTCTCAGGGCTCACCGAACCCAGTTTTAGATGCATTGAGCTGATTGTCTATTTTTTAATTGCATCAGTAATATTTTATATGTGCTGAAGCAATATTAAAATTTAAATTATTTCAACAAGCTAGTAATTTATTTTCCACCTGGCAGACAGACAGTCTCTCATGCATAAGAGTAGACAAGAGAGAGAGGTGCTGTATTGGATGTACTTTAAGACTAAAGCACCTTCTGCAGTCCTGGAGGGTGAAGAACAGACACTTTGATGTAGTCATTGTGGTTTATTGATCCTATTAACATTATCTTGTGGTAAAATCAATGCTGGAGTTTGTCTTGCAGGAGACATGTAAATGAGAAGATGAAAAAGCATGCCAAGCCAAATGGTTTCCTGATGGAAAAAAGAGATATGAAAAGAAATAATGGGAGGAAAGGGTGTGTTAAGCAAAGATAGGACTTGGGGACAGGGCAGTGAGCACAGGACCTTGCCAGGAGCTGTCCTCAGGGACAGGATGTCCACCTTGCCATTGAAATGTGCTGTGCCTCCCTGTCCTGTGCCTGGTGAAGCCCTCAGCCACACAGAGCATTGAGAAAACCCAAAGAACTTGGACAGGAGAAACAAAAACATGAAAGGAAAATCTTGGGAGTACCTTGCACTCCCCTTGAAGGGTTTTAAAGGATTTTTAGAATCAGATTTTTGATTTGAATTGAAATCACAGCATTAACTTGGAATAAAATAGTAATTTCTTTTTTCCATTGCAATTATTGAATATTTTCTTTCTTAATATGACCAACTCTTTGCAATCAGCATGAATTCATGCAGTCATTTGGCTGAAGGATGCTGCATTTTTAAAGGGAGCTTTAAGAACTTTAAAGGAGCACAGGAGGTACCCAGGAAATGAGATCTGGAGGTGGCTTTAAGAGCACCTTTACCTTTGTGTGTGTCTGCAGTAGGGCAGCATCACTCACAGGTAGCAGTGAAGGCCCAGGGATGCACCCAAGCTGACAGAGCTAAAATAAATCTGAGTTCTGTGATAGCTGAGACTGAACATAATGAAACATCAATGTCCTCTGCATTCATTTGGAGCAAATGGTGGTTTCTTTCTTTCAGAAGTTTGGGAGTTTTGTTCTTCACACACCAAGAAGTCCACCTCTATAACAATGTGTTCCTAATGGCCAATTAGTGAGTTTCCAAGCCACAATCCATATTACAGAATGACAAATTAGGAGTTTGGTGTGAGATCATTTTCCTTCTGCAGTGCATTTAAATTAGTGTGGCTTCATTTGCTGGGCAGCTTGGTCAGATGAGCTGTCTTTGCATGAGTGAGTGTATAACTATGTTGGGTTTTTTTCAAGTTCATTTGATCTGTAAAATATGAACTTATCCAATTCTCTGCTCTACCAGTTCAGCCAGGTTATTAATGAAAGGTAAAATAATATTTCTGGTAGAAATTTCAGTGATGACACACAAGCTATACATTAAATCCTCAAACCCCCAAGCCTCTCTCATTAATATTTACCAAACCATCACCTAAAAAAAACCCAAGGAAGAAGAGAACATCTGTACTGAGTGAAAATTGTCCTGTTCCTGACAGCAACCAGGTGCAAATGGTTAAGAACACAAGGATGGGCAGGTCTAGGTGTTCTGTGATGTCTTTGGGCCCATCCCTGTGTTAGGGCTTCACCAAACTGGCATCTGGACCTTTAGGTGAAGGCCTATCAGTGAGCTCCCTCTTCTCCTTTTGAATCAACTTCTGTTCTTGATCTTTGAGGTATATTTTTGCCAGACACTTTTGTGGGCATGTTTCTTGGGGTTATATTTCTTTTAGTTACTTTCCTACCTGCTCCCTGGTACATTCATCAGGTTATCTAGAGCTCCTGCTTTTATGAGAAACAGGGAATAATCTTTCCTGCCTGGCTTTGATTCACCATCCATTGTAGATTTGTATTGTGTCCTCACTTGGTTACTTTATTTTTAATTTTAGTGCACAAGCAAGGGAACCCTTGTGCAGAACTTCTGCCCATGGCTGCTGGGGATGCTGATGGTGTCCAGGGTGTGTGTTTAGGGCCTGGAGGTGCAGCCTGTGTATCCTGGAGCAAACCTTGCCCACTCTGTCCTCTGAGCCCAAACCCAGGCAGGATGAGGCCATAAGCACCTCTGTGTCTCAGCATCTTCCCAATAAAAAACCCCATAGTTCAAAACCCCCACAATGACACAACAAATAGATCAAGACTCATTAGTAAGCACAGACTCCATTGCCAGTTTAACATGAGGAGCAATTTAATTGGGACCTAGACTTCTTTGTGTAGCTTCATTAATGTAATTGAGTAATGCATATTGATTTTTCATGGGGCCCAAATCTTCTTTTCTTCATCTTGTCTAAGAAAGCCTGTTAAGGAATTATTAATCACATTATAATTGCTTTAAGATCTATGCTCTAATTAAAACCATAAATTCTTTATTACATCTTTATTTTAATTAGACATCCAGAAAGACAATAATTTTTACAAGAAAACTCGTGCAGTCAAATTACCCCACTTAGCAATGCTTCAAAGGGCCTGTGCTTAGGACACACAGACTCCAATAGGACTTAGTAAATGAAGACATGCCTGATTCTAGTCACAACCAGACTTAGATGTCCCCTGAATATAATTAAGTAACTTTACAAAAAGATCTTCTCTATGCAACAAAACTGGGTTCATCCACAGGAGTCAGACTTTACTTGTTCTTTTTGTTTTTCTTTTGTCTTTCAAAAATGTAGGCACATAGCAGCATGTTCTGAAATTTTAAGAGCCTAATGAGAGGTTTAAAATATAATCCTACTGTAATGAAAATAAGCTTATTATCATAACCTCCTTCTGGTATTTTCTTTTGGGTGTCTTTGTTCCAGCTGTGGTAGGTATTCTTTAGTTGCCAGAAGGAATTAAAAATAAGAATATTTCCTCATCTATGTGCAAGGACCTGGTATTTCTCTCATTTATGATGGGAAACTAAATCCTGGAGATCAGAGTCTAGACTAGAATTGGTGTGGTTGGTTTTTCAGTTTTTGATCCTATGTATCTTTTTTACTAGAATTTGAAGATACTTTAAAAGCACGTTATTTCACTTTTTTTTTTTAAATTTAAGATTAAAGTTGTCTGTGATTTGAAATACTTGATAGCCCACAACTTACTTGGTTTGGAGTCCAAAATTTTATCAGAAAGGTTAAAGACTCAGACTGAAACATTTCTTACTATCCAAACATGATTGAGAGTTCACCTTATCCCAGCCAAGATAAAATGCCTCAGAGTGTTCAAAATATTCCCAGAGAGAACCTTTTGGATTCCCCACTTGAAGGTGGTTTTGTGCCAGAAACCTTTGTCACAATTTTGCAATCTCCACCTGCCATGGGTGATTTGGTCATGGCCAAAGTCTCATTGCAGCCAGGAGAAGAACCTGTGCCAAACAAAACATGCTTTTATTTATGGATAAACATTCATGCAGGTTCATTCCTTATTGCAAGGCAGATTTTAAACTGTGGCTGTGAGCAAAGCACCAGGTGTAAGGTGCAGGGATGAGCTTGTAACAGCCATGAACGGCCATAACCCATTTTCCTTGAAGGATCTGGAGTGTCTCCTTTCAAACCCCACAGCAGCACTCCTGAGTGTGTTGCTATTTAGGCTGACAAGACCTGACTGAAAAGGCAGCTCACAGCCTAGCAGTTGGTAAATGGCAAAAAGATGGGTTTATTTGCCACTGACTCCCCCACTCATCACTGGAGGAAGTCGGAGTACACAGACAGACATCCCTGCCAGGCCAGGTGTGAAGTGTCACTTGATGCAATAAGGAGTTGCTGGAGGTTTTCTGCTAGTGGATTAGATGTGCAGCTCTGGCTCAGGTGTGACCCTCACCTGTGCTGGGCACTGCCTGCCCATCTCCGTGGTGCCAGGCAAATTCGGGGGCTGCAGCCCCAAGCTGCTCTGATGTCAGCAGAGACACAGAAAGAGGGACTTGCAAACACTCTGGTACTGTCTCTCTCTCTTCTGCCTTCCTTTTTGAACACCTATCACTGTTTCACAGCATTTTTTATGGTTCTGTGTGGCTGTAGCTTTAATTTAACCTCTATTTGTGGACTAAACTGCTGATGGCTTTCTCATCTCTAAGGCACAGCAGACGAGTAAATGAGCTCAGGGTTTAGTACCTCATCCTCAGAGTACTGCCTCCACCTGGAACCTGACACCAAAGCCACTGTCATGGGGACTTTTCTCTTTGTTTTAGTGCATTTTTAATCAGGAAAGCTGATACAGTGGAGGAAAGAAATTTGAATGGAAATGTTTTAAAAGTGTGTACGTATTCCCTAGAAACAAACACCTGACCTGGCAATGCAGAGCAGCCCCTCAGAAGGATGATAGTACTGGCTTCCATCTGAGAGAAAATGAAATTATGGGGGTGGGAGGATGCAGGAAAGACTCTACTTGAGAGGCAGAGGGCTGCCTGGCACAGGCAGATTAGCAAATAAGTCTAACAGCCTTTTCAGGAGAGCACCCCTCTGCCTCAAACCTTTTTTTGTGAAGTTTGCAAGACTGATCTACCCTGGCTCCTGCTTTAGAGAGTGGGAACATGATGGGGTTTCTTTTTTTAGACTTGAGTTCTGAGGCTTTGCTTTCCTGGTCTGTCTTTGCTTAGGCTGAAAACAGCTCAGCAAGTCTCCAGTGGGAGTTAAGCAGACTGACTACAAGGCTGGAAAGGTGTTTTAAATACTCAAGTTGAACAGCTGTAGTAGGGAGTGAAGGGATGTGCCTCACCCAGAACCCAATTTCAGCTCCATGTCCTCTGTGGGGGAAGGATTGCTGAATATCTGTTTTTATTGTGGCTCCAAAGACCAGAATATGCCATTATCTGTAGCTTGACTGCTCCCCTCACACATCATCTAGCTGCAGTTATACAAGTAGGGGTATTGTAATTTAGGAACCTAGGCTTAATGAGATTTTTCCCCTAAAGAAGGACAAGGTTTATCTTAGAGGCTGCAAACAGAGACAAAAAGCTGAGGATGGAAAAATATTTAATATCATTAATTTATGCATATATTAAAAATTATTAAATTAATAGTAGTTAATTTGTAGAGACCAAAATACAGTGTGAGACACTTGGGAATTGATGTGGTGTCTCTAAAAAGCGTCCTTAAATGTGGAAAATTTTAGATGCCTCTGTCAAGAGAGGAGAAGAACATTTGATCCTCTGCTGCTCAAATAGAAATCAAAGCAATAAATAGTATTCCTGTCATGTAGGAAGTTATTTAGTCTGTAAAATACATTTCAGCAATGAATCAAAAGAGGTTTTTGACATGCCTGGATTTTGAGCTCCACTTAATGCTAAAGACTGCTATTCATTTCCTGGGAATCCCTGGGTGGATATCCTACTCAGAGATTCAATATCTGTTCCTTTAAGAATCAAAGAACATACATTAAGCATCTATTTATTCAGATAATTTGAATGTACTTAGTATCCCTGAGTCACTAATCTTATGAGTGAAATGTTTCTCCTCTTAGAGGAGCAAATAGCCTCTTTTACTACTACAAATGTCATGGAACTTTATTCTCAATTTTTCATTAATGTGACAAAGGGAGGGAAATATTGCATGGCACTACTGAGTAGAAATGTAAAAAAGTAAATGCCTAAAGAAATTGTGGAACTCATGGCTGCAGGATGCTGCAGGACCAAGAGAATTAAAAAAAACCCAAACAATGATAAATTAATTGAAAAAAGTCCATTGGAGGTCATTTAGTAGATCTCTAGGTTTTAGATTTCTAGGAACTGAGGACATTGGATAACTCAAGACCTTGCAATTGTTATAAGAAATAGGGCACCAGCTACTGGACACTTTGAGAGAGGATATTAGGCTAGAAATTCCTGTAAATGAGCAGCAAAGCAAGAAATGTCCAGATCAATAACTTATTTAAGCAGGGCCAGCAGACCTGGGAACACCAAACCTGGCCAAGTGTCTGTGTCCTGTTTGGATTGATGAAGAGCATGGTCTTTTCCTGATCTCTTCGTCTTCTGACTCTGCATGTGAGATGGAAGTAGAGTTTGTTAAGAAAATTTATGCTATTAAGGCCATTTTGTAGTTCTATTCATTTAAAATTGTTCATGAAAGTAACCCCAAATTCCTTGTTCTTAAGTAGTTCCTCTGCTCTGGATCCATGTCCCAAATCCACCCTGGTTGCCCCCAGGCTTGTGGGGTCTGTAGAAATAATCTTTGTGCAGCTGCATCTGCCTGTCCTGTGACCCTTCCAAGTGGTGACTTCAGAGAGCCTCCCCCCAGCCATGAGTGCAGATTTTGGGTGATTTAAAACCTACCTTTCCACTCCCACAGGGTTACACTGGCTTCCAAACTCCTGACCTGGAGCAGAAGCCAAAACACCTCCTCTCCCCTCCAGTTTTACTTCAACAGGAGCCAATTTCCTTTGCCATTAGAGCTGAGTAAGCCTTCAGGGACACGAGTTTCTGTATTTGTTGGGAACAGTGTGACAGGGCTGCAGCAGAAATGGACTGAAGACATTTCCCTCCCTCCATTATTGCAGCTCCTGTCTGCACTATGGATCTTTATTGCACAACCCCTGCTTGTTCTGCATTCAAAATGTCTCCACGGATGTGAATGCAAATTCCACACATTAGAGCACTGACAGGTATTTAATATGAGCAGAGAAAGCCAAGTGAAGATTGAAATCTTCAATCCTTCAGGCATCCATTCTGGCAGTGAAGCTGCTAACTGTTACAAATGCCTGTTGACAGTGCAGCTGAATCCCAGGTTTATTCCAGCAAAGAGGCAGGAAGTTTATTGCTTCTATGGTCTGAGAACACCCCAAAGGCTGCTTGTGGTGGCACAGCTCGATTGATATGGATTATAAAAAACTGGGAAGCTCCACCCAGGTGCAGTTGGCAGCTTTGGCTCAGGCCTTGCTGCCCGCCCTAGGTTTGGGGTGGCACACAGATCATGGTGCCAGCTGCTCACACAAGGTCATTGTACCTGCCCACTGATTGTCCTCAGCACCAGCAAGGGAACACAGTCAGTGTGGCACTCAGGGATTGCATGGCATGAGAAGTTTTAAGTTGTGTGTTTCTTACCTCCATGAAAATAGGAGCCAAATTTAAGCCAAGGAGTTTTACACACGCCCTCCTCACCACTGACATCTCCCCTCCCTTCCCAACCTCTGCCTGGCTGTGTGCTTCTCTCCTGACCTGCCACCTGATCAGAGGCAGAATCTGTCCCTTCCTTTCTGTGTCTGCAGCAGAGGAGATGGTGAATGCAGCTCTGGTGGTGATGCTCAGGGCACTCAGGTACCTGCAGGGAAAGCTGCTTGCCAGGGGAATCAGTCTGTCCAGCCTGCTGCCTCCTGCACTAGAAGAGCTATTTTAGCTGTGAAACCTCAGAATTGAGCACTTTGTGTGTGAACAAGCCCTCAGCTGTCAGTTTTGGGGGGCTTGAGACCCAGAACTACAACTCCACCCCTGCTGAGGAAGGGCTGCTCTGTGGGGGCTGTGATGTAGCTGAATAAATAACACCCGGTGAAGGCAAGAGAGGAAGAGGCAGCCAGAGTGCAGCAAGTGTTTTGCCCATCAATTACCCCCAATTCTTCATCCAGAAAGATTAAAGGCTGTTTGTTTGCAGTTATGTGTAATGTCATGCTCTGTTTGTCATCTTATCAGCTCTCCTGGGATCACGAGAAGGGCCTGAATGCTACAGTGCCACCTTTCAGAAAACAGCCTCCTAAAACTAATTAATAGTGCACCCTAGTTAACACATGCAAACTTGGCATTATTAGTCTAATTAAAAGGATTTTAACAATCCGAGTTTGCTTCTCTCTCCCCCTCACGAATTCCAACATATGCAAGTCAAGTAAATTAAACTCATTAATCACCATTGGTGCAAATGATATAGGTGCTTGTAATGCAGGCTTGCCTCTGAAGAGAGGCACTAACAGACCTCGTTATGTTTAATTTCACTCCTTAGCAGAGGATAATAAATACAAATTGTAACATCACAATAAAATATTTAATTATTCACGAGTTTGGTAAGAAACATAATTAGCTTACTGGTATGTGTGTCTTCATTTGGGTGATAATGGATGCAATTTAGGAGCTTAACCATTTCTGGGTAAAGGCTGAAAATGTGAGGTTTTACAGGACATTATTGCTTAAATATAGAGAGAATAAGCCCATTTCCACAATCTCCATTACCTCCTGTGGAGAGAGCTGTGTGGAAATCCCAGCTCAAAGTCCTGGAAATATATCCCTGGAAACTGGAGCTCTCCTGCTCGTGAACAGGTTTGGGTTGATCTCTTCAGCCTTGTACAGATAAGCAAAGCTGAGGGCTGATAGTGTTTGCACAGATGACACTGGAGTAATCCCAAAGAAGAATATGTTGGTATTTTAGGGTTAATAATGGTGTATTTTTAATTTGCTGCAGGAGGACTGCTTTGGGTTTTGCAGCCAGTTTGAAATTTGGGTGTTTTCATTCAGCTCAGGTGCTTTCATTTCATTCAGCTGTCACAAGGGGTTTAGGTTATGCCCCATTTGCAAAGGGGAATGGGCTGGATGGAGAGCATGGTTGTCCTTCTTACCTCCATGCCTGGACACAAGGAAAATACCCCAGGAGCTGCTGAGGGTGGGCCTGGGGCTGGCAGAGGCGGTGCTGCTGCAGCTGGGGGTGCAGGAGTTAACCTGATGTAGGAGGCACCCAAGCTGGCAATTCAGCTGCTGCTGTTTGCTTTTATGGGATCCTAATTTTATTTATTTTATGTTCTCCTTATTGCCCGTATTTAGGAGACAGATGTGTGCATCCCTTAATCTCTTTCTCATTACCCTATGAAATTGTAGCTGCGTTTTGACAGCTTTCAGACAAAGATAAAAGAGGAGAGGAGAGCTTCAAACATATGGAAATTTGCAGATACCCTGGACTGACTCCTGGTGAGGAGATCACTGAGCACAGTCAGAGGAATTAGTTAAGACTGGTGGCTTTTGAGTTGCTGGTGTCTGCCTGCAGATGTAAGGGGAAGCATTGCCCCAGCAGCCATGATCCCAGCTTTTGATTATATTTCCTACAGGAGCGAAGGGAGCTTAGGAGTGGATTAATGCTCTGAACAGATTAGTTCAAAATTGTGTTTCCAAGGCATTTGCCACACACCCCCGCACTGTAACCTTTGCTTAAGAGCAGCAAAAACCACCAGGAAACCCAGGATGTCTGAGCACCTGTGTGATGCAGCCAGTGCAATCCAAATTTCCTTTGCAAGGTAATTAACAGTGGCTTGCTTGGTTTGGCAGAATATCCTGTCTTACCACAAAGGGTTTGGGAGCTTTATACCAAAATTAATAAGAACCAGGCACTGTATTTTTGCTTCATCAGAATTACTTTGCTTTATTTGTCATACCCATTTTCTTTACCCTATCTTTAACCCCTTCACCATTTCCAATCTAAACAGATTTTCAAAGAAACCCTTTAACAATAAATTTTATTATCTCTCTAAAGAAGACATTCAAATTAGTGCAAGAGAGTGTGAATATAATCCTGCAAGCAACGTAATAAATGTGGTGTGTTATTTCTTTCTCCACTAATTCTTCTGAGCGAGATTTACTGCCTGGGTGAGATTTTTTTTTTAAATAAATTAAATATAACATGAACTAGATAGTTGTTCACACGGAGCTAGAGCTGGAGAGGCTCATTAATCACTAGTTTAAATCCCAGAGTATCCAGTCATCCTAATTAATGATTCAGTGCTGAACTTTGCTCTGGCAGTGGCAGCAGCACCAGGCTATTACCCAGCTCAGCTGAGAGGAGCTGGAGCAGCCCTTTGGGCTGAGAGGCTGAGCTGCAGCTCTGCTCTCCTGTGCCAGGCAGTGCTGGCCACTGGTGCTGCCAAAATCAGCTTTCCTTGTCACCAAATGGCCACGCTGGCAGCAGCTGCCTGGGGCAGGTTTGGGGTTTGGGGCTGAGCTCTGTGCCCTGCTCCTCTGGGCTGAGCTGATCCCCTCCTGCTCCTCTGGGCTGAGCTGGTCCCCTCCTGCTCCTCTGGGGTGAGCTGGTCCCCTCCTGCTCCTCTGGGCTGAGCTGGTCCCCTCCTGCTCCTCTGGGCTGAGCTGATCCCCTCCTGCTCCTCTGGGCTGAGCTGATCCCCTCCTGCTCCTCTGGGCTGAGCTGATCCCCTCCTGCTCCTCTGGGGTGAGCTGGTCCCTCCTGCTCCTCTGGGCTGAGCTGATCCCCTCCTGCTCCTCTGGGCTGAGCTGGTCCCTCCTGCTCCCCAGCCACCAGCAGGCTCCTGAGATGCAGTAGGGAGGGTCCTGCAGTCCAAGCTGGGCATTTCTGTCTCCAGCAGGGGCTCCAGGGACTGTTTAAGCAGAAGGGACCAAACTGATGGGGAGGGAGGGTTTCTGCCCCCCTGGATTCTCAGGAAGCTGCTAAGGGGCTCCTCTTGGCAGAGATGCAGGAGCTCAGGAAAGAAGCCAGGACAATTCAAGGTGCCTGTTCTCTCCCTGAACCCTGTCCTGGTGCTCCATGCACGGGAGCAGAGCAGCTCCTGTGCAACCAGAGCATGATTAAAGGTTGTGGAGCGGAAGCTCGCTCTTGCAATGGGAAAATCATAAATCATAATCCCATTATTCAAATGAATTTACCTGCTCTTTAGGGTTCCATTTGTTCTGTGTTTCATTTATCTGTGTTTCTAAGACAAATAATTCACTCTGTTCCAGTGCCTTTTTTTTAATGTAAATTTTTAGCTTGTAAATTTTTTGCATTCCGCACAAATTCCAGGGAAAAGGCATTGTCTTTTTGTTTTGTTGTAGGAGTTTGTTGTATATTGGCAAGAAACTCCACTAGGAAAATGTTTCATCCTGCCTTGGAGAATGAGGGACCCACTCAGGCCCTAGATTAGCAAAGCAACAAATTACCAACTCCTTTGCTTTTCTGCAGCCCTGCTGCCTGGAAGTTAATTAATTAGGTGGTCTTGAAGGGCTGAACTTCGCAGACTTTGGGGATAGAAGAGGTTTTGTTCCTCTTTTCTTTTGTCACAGGCAAATTCTTACAGGAAAAAGTGGGCCTGAACTCAGTCTCAGCACATGGAAAATCTGCATAAAATGAGTTTTGCAGTTGCGTCATTATTTTAGACTTTAAGTTTTTTTCAACTGTTCTTATAAATTTAACCACAAGAGCTCTTAGGGCTCTACTTGCCTAATTCTTAAGAATAGAATCAGGGGCTGACTGCAGCAAATAATTTTTATTCTTGTTGATTTTTTTAGCCTGGCTAGTGGAAGCTGGGAAATTTTAGCATGTGTAATTTGAATTATTTCATAAAACATTTAACAAGAGCCTATTTCATTCTTCACTAAGGCAAGTTGATATAAGAAGGATGATGTTATGGTTAATGTAAATCATGATTATTACCAGGTGCATCACTGAACTGGGAAATTGTGCTAAAAATGTAAGTTTTGCTCCATTTCATATTGAAAAATTACTTTGCAGCCTGACAGCCATTACCCTCTGTTACAGGAATGTTATTTATTCTTTATTTTGGTGAATTACAGAGCTAAGGCATAACAAGGCATAAATTATCAGGCCACAGGAGTCCACTTTGCTGAGCTGGGCTCAAGCAAGCCCTGATGATGAGAAGAACCAAATCACCCACACCCCTGTCCCCACTCTGGTGCTGCCCACCCTGGGGCACCTCAGCTCCACACAGAGCTGAGCCTTCAGCAGCTCTGCTCCCCAAAACTTTTCTTTTGGTCATAGCTAAAATGCTTTGCCAGACCAGCATCCCATCTTTGTAGCTCCCACGAGGCTGTACCCTGGAGAGATTTGTGGGTTGGGTGCTCTTCTTCTGTTTGCTAAATCCCCTCTAAAAATAGATTTTCTCATAAAAGCGGGCTCCAGGAAGAATTTAATCTAACAGCTTTGCTCCAAAGCAGGATGTGATATCTGTGTTTGGTACTCAGCTCTGAAGGGGGGATGCAAAACTCTGTTGCTTTATTTGTTCCCAGGGGGTGAATTTGCTATTCCGTGGCGGAAGCTTTAAGTACATCCTAACTTGTAGTAAAGATGCTTTTCCAGAAGTGATCATCTCTCTGCTGGGCTTGGTGGATGGGGAAGCAGCATGGGAAGCAGGGCTCTAATATTACTGTGTGTAGTAAGGTCTGTTCTACTAACAGGGAGAGTACTTGTACAAGGGAATTTTTATCAGAAAATACCTGAACTTCCTCACAGCAAAGTGCTGCTCACCTCAGTTTGTCATAACAGCAGAAATATAGAGTTCCAGTATTTTGTGCTTTATAAGCAGAAGGAAAAAACTAAACATGAGTTTCCTAGCACTGAATTATTCAATAGGAGTGTGTAGGTTTTTGAGATGATTCTCCACAAGGCTTTTCATCTGCCTCCAGTGAAGCAGTTTTGGTTGACCCTGCTCTATTTACTGTGAATCCAGCTTCCAGGCTACTGATTCCATGAATGGAATGACATTCAGAATACACTGCACTTTTTGATAGTTATGTCTTTCTGCATACAAATGATAACTCTTCTCTTCCTCTCACTTTTGCCAGCTATTCCAAATCAGTGTAATCATTGTCGCTCTTCCCAGCAGTGTTTAAAAAAAAAGCACAGGGCTGTCCATCAGCACATCATCACCTGCCACACAACACTGAAACCTAAGGAGATGAATCTCAGTACCCCCTCTGAAACGCCTGTATCTCCCATTTTATGAAGTGCCTCATACTCAAATCACTGCCCAAAAGCCCTGAGAACCCCTCCAAAGCTTTCTATTGATTGTGCAAATGATATTTCTCAGAAGAATTTTTATTAAATCCACCCTCATGTTTGTTCTGCACACTTCATCCTTGACAACTTCCCGGGACAGGATGAGCAATTTTGATAACATAACTGAAGGATAGACTGGAGTAAAGTCTGCCTGCCTTTAGTGACCATTTGTAATCTTTGCTGTCACCCTCAGGCTGCCAGGGAAGGGAGCTGGACTGGCCACATTGGCATCTCTGCTCTCCTCACTTGCAAAATGCAATATTGAAAGTGTTAGAAGTGCACAGCAAAGCTGAAGTGCAGCCTGTGAAAATGATGATAACAGCAAATGGGAAACCATTTAATAGGAGATGTGTTGGTCAGGCTGACAGCACTGTGAGAGTCTTGCCAGGCCTGAAATGTGTGTCCTGACAGCACAGAGTCAGCAGGAAAGTCCTGAGGCAGCTGATGATTCTGTTCAAAGAAATGGCTCAACAGATGCAGCTCCTGTTGCATTCAGGGGTTGCTGCAAGCATGGGACAGCAATGTGGAGCTGCCCTTTGCCTGAGCAGGGCAAGCAAGAAGTGAAATTAAATGTGTTTCCCTAAGGTTGGTGCTCAGCCCAAATGGTGCTCACAGGCTCATTAGGAACTAACCTGATTAAATTTGGTTTTCCTAGGAATGCAATTCTGGGCAGCTAGCTACAAATGATTGCTGAAAAATTGGCATTTTCCATGCCCTAGCATCTGGCATATTGTTCTACAGAAAGCTTATTTCTCCTGGAAAGTGTCGAAGTAAAAGTGGTTTTAGTAGGACCATTGCCTGCACCACAAACATTTCTGTGTCTGCCATTTTCTGGGCTCTTAAAAGAAATGTAGTGTCTCAGCCAGAAAGAGCAGATGTGAGGAAATGGCAAGATGGATGCCAAGCATCATGAATTAACTCTGCTGGTCAGATGTTGAACACCCCTGGATGATTGTGTGCTAATCTAAGAGTAGGGTAAATCAATCATTATCCAGGCTTGGGATATCTAGGTAGACCATAGGAAGCCTCTTGATTAATATGCACATCCTCACCTAGATGATGGTTAGCTCTGCAATTCATGGTTAAAGTGAAGGCAGAAAGAATTGCTTTTTAATAACCTTGATAATAACCCTTCTGATAGCTCCATTTAGGCATCATTATTGAATAATAGCCTGTGCATGTCATCGAGTCACTCTGACATTAGAACAGAAAATACACAAATATCCTGGTCATGCCACTGATCAAAACAAGAGACATATCCTCTTCTGGGGCAAATTAACACAATTCTCCTGGTATTAACAGAATGGAGTAGAATTTCTAAATAGGCAACAAGGCAAAATAGTGCTTAAAATTTTGATGCAGTATGTAAAAGTTTTTATAGATTCTTTAAAAAGCCTTAATTGCTTCTCTGCTGTCATTCTGGCACTGCAGCATCAAAACTTGTGCTCAGTGGGTTTGGGATAGACTCAAAGGTCCAGATGGATGAGCAGCAGAGCTGGGGGAAGCTGAGCCACTGCAGACCACCAAGCTGTGAGGAGCTAATCAGGGATGTTACAGGGTGGTGAACCAAAGCTGCATGTCCCCATGATTTACAGAGCCATTTATCACAGCTGCTCTTCTGGCAGAGGAAAGCAAGTCTGGGGAGGTGTGGTGTAAACACACACACAGAAAACCAAAAGTTGGGATATTCCTGCACCACTTGGAGCACCTTGCAGAGGGAGAAGATGTGCTCATTACTGGAATATGCTGCCATCAGCTCACAAGTGCCAGCATCAGTAACACCACAGTGAATTACATCAGTCTGTTCATGACATCCTGCATCTGAGCTTGCTCCCACCCTGGAATATCTCTGCTGGTTTCACTGGGAGCAAGGCTGTGTCCAGCATAAAGCACTGATCCTCTGCAGTTAGCATAACTTCAGCCAGGCATGGCATGTGAAATACTCATTTCATTGAGGCTTTTGTTTGTTTTTTCTTCCATTAAACCAATTACTAGCTAATCATTTTGTATAAAATAACACAATATGACACTAAAAGATCTGATCCATGCAAGCCCTTCATGTATAACAGCTTTGGTTTAATTTCATTTGTAGGATTAACAAACAAACAAACCAACCTAACAGCAAAACTGGGATTAATGAAAACAAAAATGAAGGGAAGTCGTTGTCACCCATGTTAAAGCAGTGTTAAATTATGAAAGTTTTGTTTACATTTTCAACTCTGGTGGCATGAACTCAAGAGGAATCTTCATGTCAGATAGATAGCAAAGAGAACTAAAATGATACAATCATATTGTTGGCTGTTTCTGTCAAGCTAACACTCCATGGTCCCTGTCAAACACCTTTCCTTTTTCTTTTTGTGGTAATAATGCATTTTTTATGGTACCAGCCCTCTGTGTGGGCACCCATTCCCCTGAAAGGCTCCAGCATGAAGAATTTATTGTCTGGGCAGAGAGGTAAGACCTGGGTGAGCAGTAAAAACCAGTGGCAGGAGAACAAAGTGGAGGTGACTCGAGAGGTACAGGAATGTGACAGCATTCCCACTGCCTTATAATTTGTGGGCCCTAAAGATTGCTGCCAAGGAGCTTGTAAACCACATTTCACTGCTTTGAAATTAGTGTCAACTACTCATAGCAGCTTTCCAAGGAGATCAGGATTGTCCTCCAGTTCCAGATGGGCAAGAGGAGGGAGGAGGAGGAGAAGAGCCAATGTGTTGAGGTTGCTCAGCATCTGCAGGCCAAGCCCTGCTTTTGGATGCCTTGTGCACCAAAGGATTGCTCTGTCCTGCTGCAAAGGTGAGCAAGAGGTGGCAAACAAAGCCAATGAGGTGGGGATGGACAGGAGCAAGGTTCAAATCACTGACCTCTTCCAGATGTATTAATCAGGGCAAGAGACACTTTTCCTGATTTAGGAAATGAAGAACATACTTGCTCAAAGTTCTGTCCTGAGTGGCTCCTTACAGGCTGCATGGCTCAGATGGCAAAGAAATGCTGCAGAAGAACCAGATTTTTTGAAGGAGGGTTTTTGCAGGGTAAACATTTCTTATTGCCCTTGTTCAGAGCCCTCTGGCTCTGAAAGGATGGACAGCAGCTACTGCTCCTGAGCTGCCAGGTCCTTCACACCTTGCTGTGGGCTGGTGCTTTGCAAATGCCTGTGCAGAACTCCCTACAGAAGCAAATCCCAGTCTAAGTAAATCAAAGATGTAAACTGAAAGGTGCCTGTAAATCACAGCACACTTTCACAACTCCACTCATATGTGAACAATATCTTTATTCCCCCCTTTATTAACAAGCTGAAGTGAACAGTTTTGTAGACAAATCTGTATTAGCTGCCAAGAAAATATGATTTATCCAAAACTCTGCAACACAGAAAACTGATGCTCTCTCCCAGGTGGTTTTTTTTCCCCATCCCTACTACTTATGGCAGGAAGGAATATTTAGAACTGTCTGACAAGCCAATTAACTGTCAATTAGCAGGTTGATGTGCCCAGCACTGATCACTGTGCAGCTGGACAGAGTGTCACAGGCCTGGAACCAGGAGCTCACTTTTAGCATCTTCCTTCCTGCCCTGCTTCCTTCCAAGGGGGTGTCAGGATTCATCCAGGAGTAGGAACAAATTTTAATGAGGAAGATCCCCTGGGTTTTGCACTTGCACTGCCCCCTCAGCCTCGTTTGGGTGGATTTAGAAGGATTTCTGCTTCTCTGAGTTTTACTATGCCAAACTTCAGAACCCATGGTAGCAAGAGTGAGGAGGATTTCAGCATGAAGCCATCGCTGCTTACTGGGTTGGGGGATTTTGTTCTGTTACCTCTAGTAATGCTTAGTTACAGTTACATTTATTCCCAACAGTGCTGAGGCAAAATAACAGTTTGCTGTAAAAAAGCCCAAGAATTTGGGTTTTTTAAAATGGAGTACCTCGAGTTCTTTATTTATCTTCTCCTGTGAATACACAGTCAGAGCTTCTTCTCATGCATTGGTTATACATTACAGATTTCTTATTCCCTGTATCAGTGGCTGTTTAATCAGCTACCCTGTAGAATAAAAAGGGATACAAACCTGCTAGTATTAGCATCACAGGAGCTAAATATACTCCCTTCTTGCTCCCTCTCTCTCAATGGAAGCTGACTTCTAATTTCTGAGTTTCATGCCTTCAAAAAGCCAGATGATGCCCATTTGTCTGCATGCTGGCATTGTTCAACAACTAAAATATTTTTTCTACTTCTCTAGGACTTGTTCCCCTTATATAATGGGCTTTAAATTTTTCCAGTGGTTTTAAACCAGTATTTGCTGCATTATTTTTTTTTCCACATTTCCTTTTAAGATGAATATAAAAATGAATCCTTCTCAAGAGTGAGTGGGTCTCTTCTCTCACTTATCAGTGTGATGGTTTTGGGGTGCTGATAGAGGGCAGTTGCTCCTCATGGAAAAGGGAGAGGGAGACCCCCTCTGCATGTCCCTGGGTCTACATCAGTTTTCCCTTTGCAGTGTCTGATGGGGCTGTTTTGCAAAGCAGTTGTGTAGTGCCCACAGCAACTGTAAAATGCAGCCAAGTCAACAACTTGAAGCTGTGTCTGTGCATTGTTTTCAAAGCAATATTGGATTTTAAACTCTTATCTCCAGATGTTAATCCTTAATGGGAGCAAAGATGGAGCTTGGCTTCCACAACTCAATTTGTAAAATAGCAGCCACATGTTCCCTTCATCCCCTCATTGCTTTCATTACATAAAATGCAAAATTGCAATTCCCCTGCTTAATTTTTTCTCCTATACAGAGAAAAGAGTTATCATCCAAAAACCCATTAAGTAGTGGGTTGGTCTCTTACATGAAGTCTTACTGCAAAGGGTTAAAACTTTCAGAGGGTTGAGATGAGGTTCATTACGAGTTTAAATTTTTGATCCATTTTGACTTCTAGAGGCCAGATTCTTACCTAGCAGGGACCAGGCCACCTTTCAGTGCTGTGGTGTGTGCTGGCCATCCACACCTTCTGCCCTGCTCTTTTGGGCAGCAGAAGACAACTTGTAGTCATTACATTGTGTGATTTTGCACATAGCAGCAGAAAGATGAAATCTCTTTTTATTTCCATGCTTTCGTTTTAGAGGATTTTCAAGTTCCACTTAGTCTGTGCAATGAGAAATGAGCACCAATGAATATGCAGCTCTCTAGTTTAGCCCTACTAAGGAGGAACACCTAAAGTTCAGCCCCTCATTTGTTTGTGTGTACCCGGGAAAAAATTGCTGTTCTGCCACAGTGGCAGCTGTTGAACTGGAGGGAAAAAGGATTTATCAAAGGTGGTAAGCAAGAAATTTTGAGAGGATGGAGGAAACTATGCAGCACTCAAGGGGAAACCATTCATCAGTCCAGTCTGCAGCTTTTTGGGGCTACAGGGAAGAGCAGTTGGATGAAGATGGTGGATATTTAATCCATTTTCCCTCTGTGGGGCTGGCAATCCCAGTGACAGGGTGACAGCAGGGAGGGGAGCGCTGCCATCGTGGCTCACAGCAGCTCCTCGCCATGAGCCAGATGGGACATCTGCTCTGGCTGGAAGGGAGGCAGAAACCTCTCACTGCCATTCTTCCTGCACTGGTTTCCTTTAGGTAAGATCTGAATTTCCCCCAGTTTCTCCAGAGCCTGGGGAAACTACAGGGAAGGCAGAACGAGGCGCATCTGGAGGGGTGCAGCAGCTGGGAAATGCCCAGTGCTGCAGGGGATGCTGGTATGTGAATGGCTGTGACCTTTTCAGTATTCCAAATTTTGATTGATTGGACATTTCCCCTCTTTCCTGTGCTGTAAACAGGGGAGCTGTGAAATAGGTGGCCAAAATAAACACAGACTTACATAGGCTAAGACAAATTTATATTGAATTTATGAGAGAGAAGATTTTGCTAACTCATTCTACCCATAAAAATTATAAAGAGGAAAAGAAGTGACATAAAATCAATCCATTTCCATGACAAAGCTCATTATGAGAAGAGAAAATATAGTCCCATACTAACTTGTTCTCATTACTGTTCTAAGATTTATCATGTCAGGTGCAATGTGCAACGGAGGAAAGGAAAACCTTCCTTGCCCTTACCTTAAAAAAACCCCAACAGACAAAATAATCCAAACCACCCTCATCATGTCCAGTGAGCATTTATTTTGTCAAGCCTCACAAGGGGCATGATTAACTCAAAGGTGTGACTTTGAGGAGCCTTTCCAGCTGGATGCTCCAGGGCAGGGCAGGTCACCCTGTCCTGGCTGTGACCACCAAACCAGCCCTTTCCCAGTGAAAACTGGCACTCTGGAAGGAAGATGGCTGTCACCACCAAACCAGCCCTTTCCCAGTGAAAACTGGCACTCTGGAAGGAAGATGCTGCTTGAGGGCTTGACCAAGGTGAAGGAAACTCAGTTAACACCCCTTAGCTGGAAATAGGATTTGGAGTAGGAAAGAGCTGATGGAAAATAAAACCAGACCTGAGTTGCTCAGAGCTGGGAAAGGGAATTGCCATGTTCAGGCCAGCTCCAGGGTCAGCCTGACTGCTGCATTTTACCTGCAGTTCTCATCCTTATCTCAGCTTAAGCACAGCACCAAGTCCAGGATAGAAGCCCAAAGCTGCCTTTGCAGATGGGCTGTGCTGCATTTGCCATGCAAGCCCACAGCCCTGGCTCTGAGGGGCCATTCCAGAGTCTGCTCTCACCCTCTCATGCACTGCTCCTTGTGTGCTGCTGAACAGATGCAGTTCATTTTGGAGCTGACATCTGGTGCTGTCAGAGCACATAACTAGTGCTGATTTGCAATGCCAGCTGAATGCTCTGACCTTTTTGGTGCATTTATGAGAGCTGATCGTCTGTGTGTGCTCTGTGGATGCACCAGGCAATGTGTGGTGTGTGTGCTTGTTTGCAGGGATGGCAAGGAAGAAATAAATACACAAAACACAGCCTGCCAGATCTGGCCAGAGTAAAATCTCACTGGTCAGCTGTAGAAGGGAAGAGATGACAGATAAATGGAGGGTGTAATGCCCTGATAAATACAGGCATTTCCTCAAATCAGGATTACAAATGTTGCTTCTCAATTCAATCAGTGTTCTCCTTATCCATGCAGATAACATTGCCAAGCATCTCCTCTTACCTGTGGAAGATGACACAGAAATGCTGTGAGTGATGCTTTAATTGGATGTTGCCTTCATCATCCCAAAATCTGGGAGAGCACTATTCAGTATCACTGGGGCTGGAATAAAAATTCAGGGATAACCATACTTCACATCATAAAATGAATCCTGAGCTATCCTTGAAACCTAACCTAGCATGACTTGAGTGGGAATTTTATTTGGGGTAATGCAGCACCTGTAGCAAAACAGCTCCAGTGTGGAAGAGGGGCCTCAGGACAGGTTATGCTTGCTTTCCCATACATCTTTGTGGGGTTTATATTGTTGTATGGCTGTGGTTGATTAAGGTTTCTGGTTTGGTTATTTTGTCTCAGTTTTGTGGTGTGGCCAGATTGGGACCAGGGGAATGGAGAGAGAGGCTCTTTAGGGATGTGCTTTGCTTTACTTGGCTGTTAGCACCCAACTCTCACCCACCCCAAAGCCTGTTGGCACAGGGAAATGTGGGATCTAACAGTGCAGAGCCTCAGCTCTCAGCTGAGAAGGGCACCTGGTGCCCTTGTGAAGTGTGAAATGAGGGGGCAGAGGCCAGGACCTCTCCTCTTCAAATCCTCAGTGTCACACCCTGCTGGGGAGGAGTTGTGCTTCCTCAGCTCTGCTTGGAGCTTGCCCCGTGTTTGGAATTGCAGCAAGTGGAAAAACTGGAGTGATCACAGGGCTGGGTGGAACAGCAGAGCAGCTTCCACAGTGTCAGTGCAGATAAAAGCGAGGTACAAATGTTTCACTGCCTTGAGCACTGGGTGACATGGGTAAGGGAGAATTGAACACAGCTGTCCAAAGCCACAAGTGAGAGCATCTTTCCTCCATACACAGTCAGGGTCTCAGACCTGTCTGAAGACCAACACACACCCACTGAAGGGCAAAACCTTGTGCTTGGGTCCTTCAGGTGCTTGGGTCCTTGAGCCTAAAAGAGACACAGTGTGTTTCCTGCACTGCCCTTGAGATCTGTGTCTAAAAGTCAGAAGTAAAAAGCTCTCTCCTTACAAAATTTGCTCGGAGAAGTAGAATTTTAAATGAGGCATTCCTTCAGCAGTGGGACTAATAGAAGCTGATTTATTCCAGTTGTACTCTGCAGTTTGATTTTCTGGTGCCAGGAAGGAGCAGGCTCCAGGTGAACATTTTCCTAGGGTTTGGGTGCTGATAACTTCTTTTCCTGTGTGGATTCCTCCATATCTGAGCAAGGATGAGGTCTGGCTGCAATCTTTCCACCAGTGGGAAGAGCAGTGCCTGTTTTCATGATAGCCAGGGGATCTCAGTTGCCTTTAAAACTGTTGTTTCCTTTCAAACTTTGTGGAGATGGCCCCATGGATTAAAAAATTACCCATGAGGAGCAGCCATGGAGGCACAGAGCTGTGTGGAGTATGAGTGTGTGAACCTCCCTTGCTTGGGAAAATAAGCTAAAAAAAAATAAAATGCAGAAGCCTTGTTATTATCCCAGCTGAACCATCCTCCCTGGCATATTCTATTAAGTCACTTCTGTTTCACTTGGGTTTTGTATTACTGGCTCTCCTTTCCACAAATGACCTTTTCATACCAGCCTCTGTAAAACTATTGCCATTCTTCATTTAGAAATTTGCTAAAGTGTGTTTGCAGAAGCTCTAGACTATTTTTCTGAGGAATCTTCCCTTTTGGGGGAAAGGAGTAAAAAATTATGTTACTACCTTTCTTCACATTTAACAGGATTTTTTGCAAGTTGAATATCATACCATCCACTCTAGATAGGAATAGGTCTTCCTGTTCTGTGTCAGTGTTCATCCAGCCATTTCTCAGGTACATCTTTGATGGTATTTTTAGCACATGTTTTGTGGGAAAACCTCATTTTATCATCCCACATAAAACATAACTGAGACACTGAAAGAATATTATTAAAGCATTTAAGAGGACAAGGATAAGTTAATACAGTGAAGCACTTAGTGTCCTGTATTTTGATGGGAGAGAACAAAATCCATCCTTTATTCAGTCATATTGCAATTGTTTTGCATCTTTTGGGGTGTACTCAGGTTTACTCTTTCAGGCAGAAAGAGACCACAGTCTCCCCACACAGCAGGGAGGGAGCAGGGCTCTGATGGCCAGCAGTGATGAATTAATTGAGTGTCTTGCTGCTCTACACCACCATGGCCATAGGAGAAAACAGGAAGAAAATAAGATTTAGCTTGACCTCCCTGGTTTTATGGAAGGTTGGTTCAATGTACACAGAGCACTTGCTATGTGCAGTTGTTATTTCCTGCCCCAGTAGTGTTAATTTTTACTTAGGTCATGAGGACTTTTTGGTGTAGGATTTTAAGTGCTGCATGAAAAATCTACTAAACCTTTACCACTAAACTGGTTTTTGCAGCCACTCTGTTGCTCACCCTTGCAGAGTAGTACCTAAGCCTTGGTAATTCCTAACATCTGCTGGTGCACTGAGCACTGATGCTCACCAGTGCTTTGTGATCCCATGGTGTGTTCCCAGGGGAAATAATGAAATCATCCACCTGCAGGGAGTTCATCCAGCAGCTCCTGTTCAACCCCAGCACAACCAATTTTGTGCTTGTCAAGGGTCTGCAAGAGCAAAGCTATAGCTGGTGATTTCCATCCTTCTAAACCAGCACATTGTAGACTTAGGAGCTCATGTCCAATTTCAACTTCTTTCCTTCTTTAAAACCTGGCTCCTGGAAGTCTCCCCAGCTGCATCTTGTGCTGGGATCATGCCAGACATCTCATGGATTCCCTGCTCCCAGTGGCTGAGCACAGAGTTTGGAAACATTGCTGGTTGTCCCCATAAATCACTGCTGTCCATCCCACTGAGTGTGTCCGTGGTGGGTTTTTGTTCTCTCAGCATCTGGCTCATGCCTCACAGCACTGAGCAGACACCTGAGCCAGGGCACCCTGGGGCACCACATTCAGCTGTTCCACCTAATGCTCTACTGCTGCACACAGGTAAATCCCTACAAAAGAAAGGCCTTGTGAAATCATGGCTGACTCAGCTGGATTAGAGGTAGAAAAACAAGTTCTGTAACCATTGTGTGTCCCCATCGTGGGGTATGGTGGTTGGTTGAATTATGCTGGTTATGATTTAAAACTATATAACTGATAAAGGCCTGACTGCTTAAAAAGACCTGGTTTTTGCAATAAAGCAGCTCTGCTTTGCACTGCCTGGGGACTCTGCATCACTTCAGACCCTCACCCACACTCTCCTGTTAGATGTGCCCAGGAGAGAAATACCTTCTGCTACAGGTAAATACCTTTCTTGTGCCACAATTCCCACCCAGGGCTGACTGGCACTGCTGGTGCTGCAGCTGATTGAGGACCTCAGCCCAGGAGCAGGGAAGTGGCACCAAGAAGCCCCACTCAGTTCAGCAGCACGTAGGTGTGCAGAAGGACTGGCTCAGCCTGGGCTGCCAAAAGCCACAGCTGACTCAAAACAAATCTCTTTTGTTCTCCCTCCTTGTTTCGTGCAGTAAATAAAAATAAATCCTCCAAGGACCCAGAGCATTTAGGCTCAGCGTGTTCCTGTTTGCTCAGAGCATATCAGTCTGTTGTTCTTCCTGGCTAATCAGATAGAGTGGAAACTGAAACATTCTGAATTTGTTGTTCCGTTTTATTCTATACATAATCACTGCTTCGTGTTTGCTTCTAAATAGCTGCATAAATACACATTAAATGCAGTGACATCTCTTTTGGGACTCAGTCCAGTGTTCCCTGGTTATTTTCTCACTTTGAAAGAGATTGGGTTCTCAGATATTGTCCCATTCCTTGTAAAATCCTCTGTACTGTGTGTAAAGGATATTATAATGCTGAGCTCATTCCTGTCCTCTGCAGGCATAAGGGAGTTGGTGACACTAAATGAATGTGGAAGAATAGGATGTGCCCACATACTATGTGTGAAAGCAGAAAAGAGCTCTCACTCTGGGCAGACATAAAGGTTATTTGGGACTGACACTTCTTGCAGTGTTTCCCCTTCACCCAGCCTTCTCTCCTTCCGCTCTGACTTTCAAGCTCTCACCCCAGTTTGCAGGGATCACTTTGGGTTAGTGGTTCATGGTTCCTGCAGAACTGCTGGCTCCTCTTTTTGTCTGGTTTTCATCACCCAGGACATGTGCTGTCCCTTTTGGCTTTTCAAAGAGCCTTCCTGCACATCACAAGGCTGATGGCACTTCAGGCTTTCAAGACTGAGGTAGATACAGGTCTCAGGATCTGAATTTTTGACTGGCCCATAACTCTCCCTCCAGTGCAAAAAGAGACACTTAATGCTGTATACACTGATGGCCACCTCTAGAAAACTGAGCACTGCAATCTCTGCAGAATTCATAAACTAATTTTGGCCACCTTCTAGTGCTTTCTGAATTTGTTTCCCAGAGATGGGCAGCAGGAGGAATATTTTCAGCACAGGGGCTTTCAAATTCAACCATGCAGACAGTAGCACAGCCTTATTCCCAGAGCAGCAGTGACCTCAGGCAGGTACATGCCTGGGGGCTGACACATCTGGCCAGCTCAGAGCTTGAGGAGACTGAGCCCACATCTTGGTTTTTCAGCTTTCGTGTTCAGTTTCTTTCATTTCAATGGAGAACCCTTCAGTTCACACAATCATGGGTTTAAGCCAGCAGTTTAAGCCAACCCACAGGTAGGTTTCTGCAGCATGGCACAATGAAAACCGATGTGCATTTTCCCAGAAAGGGCTGTAATCAGTTAAAAATATCTATTACAGTTTAACCATTTCACTCTAATAGTCAGGCATGTGTCCAAAACATGTGCACATCATATGAGATGCATGTATGAACCCAAACAGAGATTTGGTAAGGAACTGAGATAAATCCTGAGGGTGAGCACGGCTCTGCCTGAGACAAACATGTAACTGAGGTGCTGTAACACAGATGAAGCCCAGGCCTTGGCATTTTGCATCCTTTGGTATGCCAGGTGCTCCTCACATCTACACCACAATTTGTCACAGCTGGTTACATCCACACATCATGTTCAATACATTTCCCAGGCTCAAAATGAAAGATGATCAGAGAAGTTCTGAAATACCTGACACGGGCAAAGTGGGAGATTAATTGCAGCATTAAGGCTGAGTGTGGCACAGAGTGGGAGCTGGGACAGCTCTGCTGCAGGGGAAGCATCTGCAGAGATGCTCCTTGTAGAGGACCACTGTGCACCACTTTGACATTTTGGTTATTGAGCAGTGCGATATCACTGCCCCCAGCATCCCCAGTGTAAAAATGAACTGGTGTGGGCATGGGCTGGGCTGGAGGATGGATGCCCACCAGCCCTGCCCTGAGCCCACAGAGAAATGCTGGGCTTGTCCTGCTGCCCACTGCCTGCAATCTCAGAGACCGTGGATGGGAGAACCCTTGTAGAAAAGCAAAATATCCTTCTTTGTCTGTTTTTATCCCCCTCTCCCAGATCCGTGGGTGTCTCAGACTAGAAAATGTCAGGCATAGCGTTAAGACAGTCGTCTCTCAGCAGATAGGAGTCGGGGGGGAGGGAAAACAAAACTCTAAAAGTTTCTAGCAGAGGATAGCATTAAAAAAGCAGCTAAACCAAAGCGAAGCGCCTCGGGGGCAGAGGGAGCTCGGCAGCTCCGCTGCAGAGAGATGCACACGCTCCCTCTGCAGGAGAACGCGCCCCTCGTGCTGCCGGCTAATGAACCACAGCCGAGCCCAAAGTTTCGGAGGAAAGCGCGGGGGAACGTGGAAACGCAGAGGGAAGAGCGGGCACATTCCAAAGCGAAATCGGCGGGATGTGCGCATCCTGCGGGATGTGAGCATCCTGCGGAATACGAGCATCCTGCGGGACGTGAGCATCCTGCGGGATGTGCGCATCTTGCGGGATGTGCGCATCTTGCGGGACATGAGCATCCTGCGGGATGTGCGCATCCTGCAGAATACGCGCATCTTGCTGGACGTGAGCATCCTGCGGGACGTGAGCATCCTGCGGGATGTGCGCATCCTGCGGAATACGCGCATCTTGCGGGACGTGAGCATCCTGCGGGACGTGAGCATCCTGCGGGATGTGCGCATCCTCGGGGCGGGGACGCGCGCAGGGCGCGGTGCAAGGCTGATCTCTAGCGGTGCGCTGCGGCTGCACGGCTCAAAACTTGCCCAGACTCTTTTATTTTTTTCTTTTTTCCACTTTTAAGTAACACATCACAATGTGTTTTCTCCGGCCGAAGCCGTTTCTGTTGCAGCGCTCCTCTAGAGTACCGGGCTTCTTGACAAAGTTTGTTTGGGTTAAAAAAAGGAAAACATTGATTTTCGATCTTTCTAGAATTTTTCAAATCGTTGTTCAAAGAGATTGTTTCTCTTTATTCTCTGCTGAATTTTTGCTTTTTATTTACTTTCCTGTCATGTCCAAGCTAGCTCCTCCTGTGACTGATGGAGGGAGAAAAGGTGGAGGAAGGAGAAGTAAATGCCAGACTTGACGTATTTTTCTTTTGTTTTTAATGGTTTTCTTCCTAGTTCCAACAAAATATAAGTGATGGCCCTTCATGCATAATATTTTCAGGGCTATTAACAAGAAGAAAAAGATATTATTTCTTTGGAATAAAAAGGGTGGTTCCTCTCCAATAGGAAAATACAGTTCCACATTAAGTAAAGCGCACGTTTGTGCCATCAGCACAGGGGTTCTTACTCAAATGGGCACCAATGAGTGCCTGGTTTGAGCTTTCTTATTTCTAAATCAGTCTCTGAAAAGGGAAATACAAGTGCCTTTTAGCCACCACTTATAGGAATTAGGAGAAAATAAGGAATCTAAAGCACTTTTCAAAATATACCAAAATTATATGCATTATGTACTTTGAAGGGCTATATAATGTAAGATTTTTCAGATAAGTTATGTCCCTCTGGGCTGTGCTGTACAACCTAAACCCACTAATTTTTTCTTAAGTTGTAAGACTAATAGTGAGGATTCTCTTGCTTTGTCAGTCCCTGTAGATGTTTGTGTTCTGCATAATTCTGACAAGTCACAGGAACAGAAACCCCACATTCAGAGCACCACTCACATGGTTCTGTGTGCTCACAACCCCTTAATATAGGAGCTTTCTTTTATTAGCTGCAAAACCCCACAGCCCTGCTGTATATTCTGCATATCCATTAGCAATTGCTAATTAATAATGTTTGCTGATGAACATTGCCTAAGCCTAGACAGAAGAGCCTACAAACTTCCAAAAATTATTTCAACCACTGTCCTTTGAAACTGGCTATTATTTTTCCAGATAAAGCATAACCTTTCCTTAATTAAAGAAGATATGATTAAGAATATTTTGAATGCATCTAGCACAGCCTGCACAGCATGCTTTTCACCCAAGTGGTTTCCATTCTACCTCTACAGGAGCTACACCCCTTGATCTATTTTCCAGCTGGACATCCCACAACAAGAGCTAATATTGTCACCAAATCCACAATCAAAGGGAAGTGCAGAATACAACCTGTAGATAAGGTGTATGAAGGTCCCAGGTGTTCTCTGCAGCTCTGGGGAGCACAGAGAAGGTATCAGCCACCAGCCCAGCAGAGTGTGGGGCTGTGGATGTGCAGAAAATCTGCAGCTGAAGCCATAATGGATCAAAAACAAGGACCCAGTGATGTCTCAGCAACAACAGGATGTTGTGAGAGCCACTAGAAAGCTCTAGAAAGAGCCTGCACAGGTAGGACTGTCTGTCACATATATATGTGTGTGTGTGTGTATATAAATATGGTATCTGCTGTCTGCATGCAGCACATGCACAGCTGTGTGTGCAGTGTTCAGACACATCTGGATGTTCTGCACACTGCCAGAGGTGTCCCAGATGGATACCTGGGGATGGGCTCATGGCTTGAAATGGCCCTGAAGCAGGAGCTGGTGCTGGCCTTGTCCCTGGTGCTGCCTCTGGCTGTGCAGAGCTTTGTCCCCTCCTGCACAGCCTCTTGGAGCCCACACTCACATTCCTGCTCACATCATGCAAAGCAGGAGCAGAGGCTGCTGCTCTCAGAACTGCTCACAAGCTGAGTGTGCTGAGGGCAAAGCCCTGCTCTGCTGATGTGCTCGCTGTCATTTCTCACAGGTAATGGCTGCTGCTAAATCAGCCCCAAATCGGTTCTCCAAACAGTGCTTAACTGCTTACATGCTTGGAAATAAACCACGTTTAGCTGCCTTTAACGCTTTTCCATCTTTATTTTTATGCATTAAGATCAATTTCATGAACTTTCCTAGGTAAGATGATTGCCATCGGCAGGAAGAATGTAGTAAATTAATTATAGATGTGTGTTAAATTACTTTCATTACCACTCAGAGTTCTGGGAGGGAGTTGTGTGAGCAGGATGACTGATGAAACAGTGTTTTTACATATTCCCCCGGTAATGGATATTTTTACTTGGCTGCCAGTGTTGTTTCTCAGCTCAGAGAAGCTGGAATTACACATTTCAGAAAATGGAGGTTCACTCTAAAATTGATCTCCAAAGATTGCCAGAGAACTGTGGCTAAGACAGACTGACTGGAACACAAGCTGTCTGTTCAGAGCCTTGGTGATGCACAAAGGTGAACTGAGGGAGGATTCATCCTGTTTCCATCAGACACACCCAAATCCAGGGGAGTCACTTGCATTTGGGGTGTTGCTCCTACACACTGACAAAGGCGTCACAGCCAAGACAAAAGTCAACATGAGTGGAAAGTTATTTTCCATATTCACCTTATAACAACCTTGGTGCAGGGTATTTTCTGGGGATTAATGGTCAGGCCAGTTTAATAGCTCTCTGCTGAACTCCAGGCTATCAACTTTCCACAGCGTATCATTAATCCCTGGAAAATATCTAGGTTTGTAGCAGATATGAGTGAAAAATAATACACATGTGAAGGTAAGTATAGTGTTATATATACTGGGATTGGTGAAGGTAAGTGTTTAATCATGTCCTGGCCCTAATTGCTAACTCCAGATGCACTTCAGAATACAAGTAAATGAGGTACAGCTTAGTTACACTGTAATTACAAAGCAGCTTCACTGCACTTGCATTTATATGCTGTATAATTACTATCTTCTCTGGCTGAAAGCTGAAATCATAATATCATTGTTCCTCATGTTTCATACTGAAATGTACTGCAGAATACTGTATTTTGAAGGATTTCTGTAACAGGTAAGTCAGAGGACAAATACCTACTAAGTAAACTAATTCAATTTATTTCTAGCCACTGCACTCACAGTATTTTTTGATTAAAAAAACAAAAAAAACCTAAAGATATATGAAATATGAATCAACATACATCACATCCCAGGTCATGAACTGTGAACAAACTTTATTTCATGGTTTGTCCTTCCTGGAAGAGTGGAAAGTGGAGCCCAGACATGGAGAGCAAGCTGTGCTCCCTCCCCAGTGCCTGGCTGTGGCCTGGGGGTGGTGCTGAAAAGATCTCCCTTCTCATTCTCCCTTCTCCATTGCCACTGGCACTTCTGGGATCTGAAATGCACCATCAAAGATGCGTTGAGGATCCCTTCTGGTACCAGATTTGAGTGACCCAATCTTTTAACACATCAATCCAGACACCACAGGGGAATGCAGCCCCTGCACCCCAACCTTCAGCAGGTGGATTTTCCCTCCACTCTGTCAGAGCAATGCTGGCTGTGGGTGTGTGCTTGTGCCCACAAGGTAGGGCTGTCTCAGAAGTGCAGCACATCACAGAGATTTCCCTGCCCACGCTCTCTGCAGGAGCAGGGCTGGGGAGGTTTCCATTAGACTTGTAGAAGTGCCAAAAAACCCCTCCACAGTCTGCTGGGAGAATAGTTAGAGTTGGCAAGTTTGCTCAACAAGCACTTCTTATATATAGTATTAATGGGTGATAGGTAGAGTCCGTGGTTTTTTCACTTAATAATGCATGGAACCTCCTAGATATTCTAAGGATCTCTCTCTGGAGTCGTGCTTTGTGATCACAGGCACAACTAATGGTCAGGACTGATTACATACTGATTAAAACTCCTTAAGAATCTCATCTGTCCAGGAAGGGAATGCCAGGCTCTGCAGCAGGAGACAAGTGCTTGTCCCTATTTCATTTCAGTCATACCCATTCATCTGAAAGACTCTGCTTTGCACATCAGACAGGATCCAGGATTCATAAGGAATCTGATGTGTCAGAATTAGACCTTGAAGCTGACATCTTTGGTGTCATTAGCGGAAGCATTTGCAGTCCAAAATTATCAGTAATATTAAAATTGAAGAGATGTAGAGCATGTTTCAGAAAGTACTAATACATAAACAAACAAATACTAAAAAAATACAGATAATTTTAAAATATTGTCCAAATTTATGCCTTTTTAGAGGGAGGGTACATATAAGTTTCCCCTTGTACAGACATCCTCTCTAACAGTTTGATTGATGGGCTAAGGGCTTGGATATCTCAAGCCATGTGGGATTTTGTTTGTTTGAGCCTTTAGACACCTGCTCTTTGGAACATGGGGAGCTTCACCCTCTGCAGAAAGTACAGCACAAATGTCACCACAGGGTCACACCTTGAGCAGTGCAGAGCTCTGCAGGACAAAGGGTTGTGCAGTGTATAAAAGGGAATTTTGTGGTGCTGTTACTGGTGATAGCAGGATCTTAACCACAGTGACACAGGACACCCCATTTACCCATGGGTGTTCATATTTTTGGTGTCAGGATGTAAATGAACCTCTTTCCAAATCCAAACTAAAGCAGAGCAATACTTTGTTGAGTGTCAGAGCAGACAGCAAATCAAACCTGTGTTTCTGTGCCTCGCTGCCATTGTGGGAAGCTTTGCTGACAGCTATGAATGTCACTCATCAAAACACCCTCACACAGTTCTGATAAGTCTAAATAATACTATTTTATAGACAATGTCACTGCCACTGCAGAGGGCACGAAAGTCATCTTTTAAATTCATTCCAGATGTAATCTGAATGCACCTGTATTGCCTACGAGGTGTTTTCTGAACACAACCAAATGAATTTGGTGTCAGCTGCCATGGGAACTGTCCTTCTGAATAATCTCCCCTGTCGTCTGAAATGACTGCATATTTCAAACATATAGGTTGGCACTTCATTTGTTTGCTTGCTTACTAATTTTTAACACAGCTACTACCAAGTTGCCTCTACTCATTTGTGGTTTCAGACTTCTCAAGTCTCCTTGTGTGTTCTGCACTTTCTAGACACGGTTCATTCTTTCTATTTAAGGGATGTTTATGTGTGGGGAGAAGCAGCACCTGGCCCAAGATGTGATGGCAGAAAATGTCCCTTTCTAGTAGCATGACACTCCTTCATGTGGCAGAGTCACTGCTCTAACATTCTTTTAAAAAAGGAGGGAGGAACGTCTACAAATTTTGCCGCACCAAGGCAGCGAAATATTTGAATTGTACCTCCATGCCTTTGAATTTGGAAAGCTAAATATAGAGAGGGTAGAAGTAAGGGAAACTGTTAAGAAAAAACTAAATCCAGGTTGTGGTACTTATCACACCTCCCCTCAAACACCACTCAGCTGGCTTCTTTTGTGGTTGTTGGGAATGATGGTTCAGCATCCAAATCAGGCTCTTGATAAAGTTTGAGCAGCCCTGGAAACAGTGGCAATTGCTTCTAATAAGGTCACATGCTAATGAAATATGAAAAAACCAGTCTCAGAACTGCACTCCAAAGAAAGTGTTTGCAATCATCCCTGCACAGCTGATATCCCAAATATCCCCTGTGTGCCTAGCACACATATTTATGGCACAACTCTCACACCTCTTGACTTGCTTACACAGGCGCTTTCCAAACCTAAGTAAATATGAATTTTGTGTTCAATTTGCCACACAAATCACTAAATTAGATGCACAGGCAGCTTCTACTTTGTCACAAGAGCTTTTTGTAATGGTTATTTCATATTGCACTAGTCATTTTTAATAACTGAAAACGTTCTTAGGAAAGTTTGAGAGCTTTCCAAGAAAGGATTACAGCTTGAGTCTGCAAGGTGTTGAATTCATAGGATTTGAGTCAAGGAAGAATTTCTAGGGCTTATAGGTACAGAGTTATTTGGCATTGCTTTGCTGCAGTGGTTAGTGGGATGTCATGATCAGAGGTTTGAGTGTAGGGTGGCAGCAGGAGCAGGGAGGAGTCAGGCCACCCACCACTGAAAACCAGGCATAATCACCAAAATTGTCTTAAAATAGTCTGGCTTCCTACCTGACAGAAACAGTGCCATAATCTTGAAGGCAGTGTAAGTTTCTTTGACAGGAGGGTGAGTAGGTTAAATGAAGTAGCTGCTTCATGTTAGAAGAATTCTGAAGCCTTAAAGACCTTCTTATCCAATGAAACATTTTTTGCCCTCAGGGGCAGTTTAACAAAGACGTCTCT
The DNA here is from genome assembly GCA_013396995.1 of Dicaeum eximium. Taxonomy (NCBI): domain Eukaryota; kingdom Metazoa; phylum Chordata; class Aves; order Passeriformes; family Dicaeidae; genus Dicaeum; species Dicaeum eximium. The sequence continues at coordinate 1,159,345 of VWZP01008455.1, read as the reverse complement.
TCCAGAGGATTTTCACAGACAGCTGAACAGAACAGCCTTTTTATTAAAAATCTTATCTGTATTAACAAAGTTTTATGACCTAAAAAGCTTGCTTGGGTTTTCTGAGAGACGAGGAGCCTGAGTATCAGCTCCTGCCGTAAGGGCAGCCGGGGATCTGGGTCATTGCACTGAGGATTAATTGATACAACCTGCTGGAAAGGTATGAAAATCATCTTGTCAGGTCCTTGCCAGGTCATTCTGCACTGCTTCAGACTCCTGGGCCCACACAGCTGGAGGTGTGATCAGGCTGGCCCAGACCACCAAGGATGTCAAAGGAATCCAAATCAACAACAACGTGAGGATGTGACCAAGGGTTGTGTGACCATGTGCATGGAGCCAGGACTGGAAACCCTCTGAGGATAAACTCCTTACTGAATCAAGAAGCTGCATTACACACACAGGAAAACACAAACTAATTTAAGTTTTTTAAATAGTTTTATTAAGTATATGACAGAAGCCATATTGGAAAATATTAATGACCTTCTATTCATGTCTTTTTAAATGAAATATCACAGATATATCTGACAGAAATTAAAGGTATTAAAAACAAGCACTGAAGGCCTAATTATTTTGTATAGATTTTGGTTTCTTCAGAGAAAATACAAGTTATAACATAAGGCTAAAATTTAGGTCCTACTGAAGACAAAGACCATTATTCTTCAAAGAAACAAAAGAATTCACAGAAAAGATTTTGTACAAGAAGACCAGAATGACCTAATTTTGAGAGTACAGTGTATTTATGAAAATATTTTTACAAGCCTTTTTTCATCTTGTGTACACAAGTGACAAGAAAATACAGTTCTCCGAAGACAAAGCCATGAAAAAATATGAACTGATCACATATGGGTACCACTGGAAGACTGTGAGCAGAGAATCCATTGTATTCCCTTTTTCTAGCAAGGGGGTACCTGTGCTCAGCAGGGCTTTTAGGCAGCTGACTCAGGGCAGTGGATTCCATTTCTGTGGATTTCCATTTCAGCTCTGGCATGCCTAAGCTTTATTCACTGATGCAATGATGCCCAAAGCTCCTCTGTGCTTCAGTTCTTCATTTGTACAATTAATTAATAGTGGCAACACTTACTGTCTCACCAGGGTGTTGTAAAGAAAAAGCTCACTAGAAATGGTAAGGCACTCAGAAATTGGAAAATAAGGACTTTGTAACCTCCTAGGGAAAAATTAAACTTGCACTGTTTTAATGTAGGTCAAGAGTTAAGCTTTAGCCTAAATTTCTGCCCCACACAGACAAAGCACCTGAAGAAGGACTCCTGTCTCATATCAGCCTTGCCCCGGCCCCCTGCTAAACATCTCATTTCCCTTTCTCTGGGAAATGGGGAGTATCTAAAGGAAAATCTTGCAGGACCGTGCAATTGGATACTGCAGTGTCCCAGCAGTTTATAAGAATCAGGACTTGTTTCTGTTCTAGTCTTCCCCTACAACAAAGAAGAGGATGCACATGGCAGAGAATAGAGTGAAATTTTAAAACCTACTGTGATTTCACAGCTGGTGCTCACTTGGGCAACCCTGAAGTCTTTTCCCATTCGCCCATGAGAACAGGTTTAAACTTCAATCATGACATTCCTTTCCTTCTTTAATCCTTCTCCCTTCTCTCTCAAAGGTTCCAGCTCAGGCCCATCCTGTGTGGAGTCATTGTTCCAGTTTTTTTCACCTTCATTTTCTGTCCTTACAGATTTAGGATCCTCTTCTTTTGTCTTTCTTTCCTTTTCCTCCTTGGCAAGCATACGGTAATTGTAATAATTCATGATAAACAGAAAGGTTCCTGCCAGGACCATCACAGCTCCACATTTAATGAACATATATTTATAGTCCCCAAAGGTATCAATAAGAATTCCTGCAAAATAAATATTAAAAATAAAAAGAAGGAAATGTAGAGATGAAGGCAAGGGCATTGTGTTTTCAGATCCTGTATATCAAGAACACCCTTGTGGCTGTAGGATAAAACATTCTCTGAACATCTGATGTCTTCCACAAACACCCTGAGCCTGCAAATATTGAACATGTGTTGCACTACACAGCCTGTGGGTAGTTGACATTGGTGCAGGTAATGCTCTGATAATTTGCACAGTTCAGTAGAAGGGGACAGAACCTACACTGCAAAGTCTGGACTTTTCCAGCACATCTATTTTTTTCCATGCTAAACTACTCCTCTGATCACAGAGCCTGCAGGCAGCCTTTCCACTGACTCCATTGATCAGGGGGATGCCCATTTGGCTTGGCAGCCAAAAAATGCAGCTTTTGGGAAGGCTTTCATGAGAAGGCACCTGCCCAGTGTGTCTGGTGTCAGGCTCTTGGCAAAGACCCTGTGATTTACTCCACCATGGGTCACCCACCAGCATTAGAGGGGACTCAGCTTTGGGTCACAGCTGCCCTTTCTGCAGTCACACTCATGATCTAAAGAGGAAAGGGCACAGCCTGAAACTGGAAAACATTAGTTCCAGGGAAAGCAAAGATGATGCTGTCAATGTCAGATAATTTCAATGCCAAGACAAATGTGACAGGTTCCTCTCAAAGGTTAATGCCTCTGCTATGGAGTTGCAGAGTAATTGAAGGGAGACAGCTTAATTGAAATGTCACCATTCTCCACTATGTCAAAATGTAACGCAAATCTTATTGGGATTATGATCCTGAGCATTAATTCCCATTTACTGGGCAACACAGACCATTCTGAACATCCCAAATCCTAATTAAAGTAAGACCCACTCCTAACCTGGCCTTCAGAGTACAGACAATCTTTCCTGAAACTGGCCCATCATCCATTAGCTCTCTGACGTTTTGGGATATGTTCTCCTCCTCAAAAAGAGGGACCTTTAATTACATCCTGATTGACCCTTAATGTTGAAAAGCTGATGATTAATTATCCCACTGCGTTGCACTAACAAGGGTTTTTATGGTCACCAAATAGACTTTGTGATCACAAAAATTAGAAGTTAAATAAAATTTAAGTAAATGTTAAAAATTATTATTTTTAACGTGTTTTGGTCAGTGGTTTTCCCTGACTCATCCCTAGCTGACTTGGCACACCATTTCCAATGCACTCTGTTTTTCATGCTACTGGTGAAACATCAACCAAATGCTAATTGCAACAATTTTTCCTTTTCTGCTCATCAGGATGACCTAGAGGTCTCCTAAATAGGTTTCAATGAGAGTTTTAATGAGTAGAGTATTGGAAAATTCAACAGTAGGATAGTCTTGCCTCTTTTCCTTTGAGAATAAGATAAAGTCATAAAACACATTGGGAACAATTTACTTAGTTCATTAAAGCAGAACCTTGCAGTAGGTTATTAAAATGCCAAAGAACCAATAAATTTGCTGCTTATTAAAATGGTGGGGAAAACCCTACAAAACTAATATTACTGATTATTACACAGAACCGTTTTAGCCTCATTAGCAGTCTCTGGTCATTAACTTAATCTCCCACACAGAGAATTATATAATTCAGAAAACGGTCATTTTAAAATTGTATTTTCTTTTGTTTGTCATTAATTAAATCATGAATCTCTAAGACAGCAAGAGGATACAGCTGCTTCTGTCACACTGTATGAGCTGCCCAGTAATATGAAGAATTAAACAGCTCTGCAGGATGTGTCATATGAAGCATTAGCCAGATCTCAGCTTTGAATCCAGGAAAAGAGCTCAAACTGCAAAAGAAGCACATGCTATAGAGGGAATATTAAGGCTGTTAAATCAGAGGAGATCACTGCCCTTACTTATCTTTAGATGACTGAAAGTCCTCCTGGAGACTCAGTAATGTCCACATGGACCATTGTGGGCTCTGCCTTTTGATATTTCAAACCATTCCATCCAAAATAAATCTTCTATTTTTAATTATTTTTAGAAGAGACTTAAATCTTTCAGCTGCACTAATACGACTGAAATTCCTTAGTGGCGTACTCAGAGCCTTAGAGACAAACAGCAAGGTTTGAGTCAACAAGAGGCTTTCATAGAACTGTTGTGTTTTACTTAAATTGTGATGGACTCCAGCCTTTTGCGAAAGGAGGAATCTCCAGGAGTTGTCTGAAGTGCAAGGTTCTTGGTGTTGTAGGAATCCCACTCTGCAAGTTCAGTTTAAGTGCTTGAAGGGATCCAGGATTAAAAGATGACTCTCCAAGACTAACTTCAACAGAAAGGAGGAAAGAGGAAATGCTGGAGGAGACATCAAGGACATCCTTCCCTGTCCAGTTACTAGTGGGAAAATGGCAATTGTGAGGCAGAGAAAACACATTTAGAATAATTTCCCACAAACTGTGCTTGCCAAAGTCTAAATCCAGGTGACAACCCAGTGGCAGCAGAGGAGGAAAAGCACTCACCTCCTATGGGAGGTCCCAGCAGGATGGTGCAGCACTCGGCGATGGTGACGAGGCCGACGGCGCTGGTGAAGCGGGCAGCCCCCACCAGGTCCATCAGCGTCTCGAAGAGCATGGCACACACCATGCCAAAGGCCAGGCCAAAGAAGCTGGAGTACACCACCAGCCCCGTGTAGCTGGAGGCCAGCGGGCACAGGAGGTGGCAGGCGCCGTTGAAGGCGATGGCGAAGCTGAAGAAGTACTGGATCCTGGGCCTCACCCACCTGCTGTTGGCAACGATGCCCGTGGTGGGGCGAGCAACCATGTCCACAATAGCAAGGATGGAAAGCAGGAAAGCAGCTGAATATTCATCAATGCCAGTGTGCTTTGCATAGGGCGCCAGGAAAACGATGGGGGCAAAGAACCCCAGGAACATGAGCACGTTCCCGATCAGGTAAATCAAGAACCCTCTGTGTTTAAAGAGGGAAAAATCAAGGTACTGATTGACTTTTTCAAAGCAGTCCTTTCCTTCCTCTTCTGTTTTGTTCTCCTTGGGTCCATCCTCAGTGATCTCTCCTTTCAGAGCATCCTTCCCTTCTTCAGTCATCTGGGTTTTGACCAGTGCTGTGCGTGGCCCGATGGGTCTGAAGAGAGCTCCTGCCACACAGCAGTTTAATAAAATTGCCCCAAGAATTAAAAAGCTGCCCCTCCAGCCAAAATTGTCAAAAAGGAATTGGTTGAGAGGTGCCAGGGTGCAAAGCATCACGGGGCTCCCTGCCATAGCAAGGCCATTGGCAATGGGTCTTCTCTTCAAGAAATATTTCCCTATGATTATCACTGATGGCTGAAGGTTGAGAGCAAGGCCAAATCCTGGAAAACAGTTCAGATAAACAAAGGGAGATTAGAGACCCATTTCTCCTCAGCTCATTGTTTAAGGAAATTCACAGTCAATTGGTTCATTGGTGGCTCTTCAATGCAATAATCTGGATGAAGACACTGCTCAGGGTGTCTCTGAGTTCTGGCTGCCACATTTGGGTAACCAGACCCCAGAAACACTCCTTCAGTCAGAGAACTCCCCTTCCTTTTGTACTGCAGATCTCTTAGGTGGCAAAACTAGCACCAAGAGTTTGCCTCAGAGTGAACCAAAACTATTCCCTCACAGAATGCTGGTGGGTTCTGTCCAGACCAGTGGCCTTGCTTGGGGAGAGGACGGATTTATTTTTTAATAATGGCAACTCCCAGTTTGAGCAAGGTTGTTTTAGCTTGGACAGTCAACCAGCAAAGTGCATCCATCCAGGGCTGGCCTCCCCTTCCATGGGCACCCAACTCTGCTGCCAGGCAGCCAGACCTGCACAGAAAATAACATCACCCTCCTCAGCCATGACCGATTTGTGGCTGTGAGCAATCCAGGTCTGATGCAAAAGATTAAGAAGTCTGCAAGTACACAGCAAAACAGCTAGTGAGGATGCTAATTACACAGGACCCTAGAGTGTTTCTTTTAATTAGAATATATTTTTATTGCATTTAGATATATAAATGCCATTATAAATCTGCATTGCTAATTCAATTGGCCAGCTTCTCCTGCACAGGTGGAATCTGAAGGCAGAAATACCAAATGCTGCAATGGTCTCAATTTTCTGTGGTTCTGTTTGAGAGCACTGCCACATAGAACCAGAGAATCACACAATCAGTAAGGTTGGAAAAGACCCCCAAGACCACTGAGTCCAACCTTTGACCAACCATCATGTCATGAACTAGACCAGAGCACTGAGTGCCACCTCCAGCTTTGTCTTGAACACTTCCAAGGATGGTGAATCCACCACCTCCCTGGGCAACCCATTCCAATGCTTACCTTTTCAGTGAAGAAATTCTTCCTGATGTCCAAAAATTCTTCCTGATGCCCAACACCAATAATTAAACATCAATAATATTTTCAAGCATTTCTTTGATATGCGGTATTTTCATAAAAAGTTCATTTTTCAGAACTCTATCAAAATGGCATTTAAAAATCATGCCACATATTTTCCACTCCATCATCCAGGAAAGAATGAGCCACATTAGAACAAAGCAGAAATGTAATCCTTGAAGTGATTATATCAGAGAACATGAATCCTGAAAATAGGGTCATGCAGATTTTTTCTTGTTCATTAGTCGATATAATTAGTTTGTTTAACTGTGCAGTACATAATTAGGCATATTGCTTTACAGAAGAGAATTTACAAAGGTCAAGGTCCTCAAAATTAATTAAGGAACACTATCATTAGTCACTGATAGAGTAGAATCCAACTGATGCAGCAGAATCCAGCTGATGCTGGATAGCTTCAGTTTAAATGGATTTACAAAATTATGATTTTTGCCAAGTCTAAAGCTAATTTTTTTTAATTACTTTGAAGTTTGCAACATTAAAAATAAATTGAAATGGCTGCATATTGAAATAATTCTGGATACAAAACATTCTCAGCATGAACTTCTTTAGATACTCCATATATTAGGCAGGGTACATCTTTGGGAAGTGCAGCCTGCTTGTAATGCATATAGGGCCAAATTTGGGGCAACCTGGGAACCAGAGAGGAAAACCACAGCCCTGGTTAGTGCTGAAATATAGAAATGTATCTTTTTCCACCTGAGAAGACGCAGCACAGCAGGTGAGAGTTTGCATTAACTCCCCATTTCCCAGGCTGGTCAGTAAGGGCAGAAATTGAACCATCATTTCCACAGAGTCATTTTTGGTAGGGACATACCACATGTCTTCCAAAGGAGGAAAATCAGACTGAATGCCAGCTACCCACTTAAACAATAATCATCTCAATTTTTTTTTATTATGTGAACATTAATTTGCCAGTTAGACAAATCTAATTTAATATTACCTCATGCTCTTCCCATTAATTAAATTTGGAGAGTTTCAAATTGAATAACTGGAATTTCAATTTACTTTAAGCTTTTGGCTGACTTTAGTAGGAAACATTTACATCCATTTTATTGCAGTTTGCAGAAACTACAGCAGCTTTTCCATGGCTGGAATTGTTACTCAATAACCACATTTTCTCCCCAGGGATATGACAGAGAGGTCTGTCAGTGGCGTTGCAAGAACAGAAGCAAACCTGTGCCAGAGGGAGTGTCTTTTCCTGGATTAAATACATCTCACTCATATTAGAAGGAAATAAGTGGTGCTAGACGACTCAGCTGTGTAGTTATTGATCTTGTTCTTACTTTATTAGCAAGGAACAATCTGACCAGGTGTTTCAGTGCTCAACATTTACAGCCATGGCAAAGACTCTACTCTCATTTGTCCACATGCCTCACCCAAGATCCCATTTTATTTCATGGCAGTCTAATTGGTGCAGATTGAACTAAACTCTGACCAGGCGTTACTACCTTGCCATTAGCTTTGAAATTCGCTGCTTCTACCTCAGGCTTCAGAAGAGATTGCATGTTGAAACACCTATTTAATGCATCCAGGCTGGCATCTGTCCAGGTGGACAGCTTGCAAAGCCCATTTCTTTTTCTAAGCTGTAGGGAAACGAACGGGAAGAGGCTGTGGGGTTTCCTGTGCGTGCAGTGCCTGGTGCAGCCCCGAGTGCCACCAAGGACAGAGCTGCCTCCACCTGCACAGCCTGGCTCCTGCTCTGCATGCAAATGGAACAGGCATCATCAAGTCAGCAACTGAGATTGCCGTGTCTAATCCCTCCACTGCAAACAGATATTTCCTGCTCTGCTCTCTGAAGAGATTTCTATTCATATTCCAAAGGCACAGGACTGTAGCAGAGACCTCCTCGTACCAAGGCCTCCTGTTTACCCCCATCCCTGTGACTGACATGAGCACAGGCTTTTACATCAGTCTGTTTTCTTTCCAGGCTGGTAGGGAGGAGGCTAGAAAGAGTGTGATGTTTACAGGTTGCTTTACATTTACTGCAAATCCCCTTTACAAAAGCCTCTCTCTCCCTGCAGCAGCACTGTCACAGCCCCGTGATGGGCAGGTGGATTCGTAATTGCCCTTGAGTGCTTCCATACCAGGCCTGACCAGCAAAGGTACTTCAAGCTTAATTGGAGGCATCAGGCATGTTAGCAGGCTTACAAGCACCTTCCCTTCTCTGTCACATTAATATTCCCTCCCCAGCACGCCCTGTGCCTGGAAAGGATGGGTTATCAGCCAGCACCTCACCCTCACAGCTGCCCTTGCTCAGCAGGCAGGAGGAGAAGACACACACAGAAGATGTGCCCTGCTCAGAGGAGCCAGCACAGCCTGCAGACAGAGAGATGTGGGGGTTTAGCCCTGTACCCTGGGGCTGGCACCAGGTCACCTGTGTGAGCACTGCCCACACCAGCAGCTCTCTGTGGTGGCTGATGGACCAGACTTGCAGACACATCCAGGGACCAAGCAAGAGCAAGGTCTTTATCAATCCTAGGTCCACTGGGGTTATGCACAGAATTCCCTCCTGTCACCTTTTTAGCCAAGTGCTTTAGAGGAGAGAAGCTGGTGCCTTCCTACAGCCCTGTTTCTTGTCTGAGTCCTTCTGCTCACCAAAAATCGCGGAATATTTTTAGCAAAGGATTTATGATTTCCATATGCTAACCCAGCATTAGTCAACTTAGAGTCACAGAATGGTTTAGGTTGGAAGGGACCTTAAAATTCACCCCTTTCCAACTCCCTTGCCATGGGCAGGGACACCTTCCACTATCCCAGGTTGCTCCAAGCCCTGTCCCAGCTGGCCTTGGACACTTCTAGGGATGGGGCAGCCACAGCTTTTCTCTCTGACACCTGTGCCAGGGCCTCACCACCCTCACAATAAAGAATTTATTCCCAGCATCTAATCTAAACTGCCCTCTGTCAGTTGAAAGTCATTCCCCCTTGTCCTGTCACTTCCCCCTTTGCCTTCCTAGAGGACATTTGTTTAGGAGGAAATGATGTAAGCTCATGCATTAAGAAATATTGGGAGACATTGGTTAATTTTATTTCCCATCACTTTGTTTCTGGAGTCTCTTTCAAGGAATCTGTAAGATTTATTCATCCAATAATAACACAATTTCACTTAATTACAGTGACAGTCCTTAGGAAGAATAAAGTTTAAGTGAGGGAATCCTACATGGGGATTTATTCACTACTGTACAGATTTAATAAAGGAATATTGATATAGAAGAACAAGGTGACAAAATTTCTGTCCCAATTTACTTTGCTATTGGCTGGTTTTATTGATTTTAAATGTTGAGCTCACATTTTCACATTCAGAAAGCAGTTACACTTAATGCATCTGCAGGGAGATTGGGAACATTTATTAAACCATACACCTGGCAACCTCAGAAGCCAATTTCGAACTCATTGTGTCATGGTTTTAAGCAGATGTCCTATCTGCACTGGAATAAACTTTGGCTGTACCTTATCCAAAATAATAAAACAAAAATACTTACAATTAAGCATCTATACTCACACAGGTGGAGAGCTCTAATCCATCTACCTTTAAAAGCAATAACCTGGCACCTGCAGGCTTTAAAGATGCTGGACTGAGCCTTTGCCTTATTCTGCTTGAGTTTCCAATATGGAATTTCATACTTCAATTTGGCAATTCAAATTGCAATTTCAAGAAGGAAATAAGGGTTTGTTGGGGTTTTTTTCACACTAGGGAGATTGTTGCCTATTTTCAGTCAACTCCAGCAGTTCTTTTCTTCAGATAAAGAACCTTCTCACCTCACAAGCTGGCAAAGGGCAAGTAAGCTGAAGCAAACCCCTGAAATCTCATCTCATGTATCTCACAGAGGGAAGATAACACACAGTAAAACAGGAACAAGTGACACTTGTACCCAGAAGGACTTGCCTTGCCCAGGGCAGAGCACAGTCAGCCTGGGTTTGCTTCGGGGGGAGCTGAGGGCACTGGTGGCCACCATCCCCAGCACGCTGGCCCAGAGCACAGCCCTGCCTGGATCCCACGGGCCATGTGCAGCCAGGAGCACAGAGCTGAGCAGGGAGCCTGCTCTTTGCTCAAGCCCATCTGCAGCATTGATAAGGAGGGCCTTTGTCCCACCAGGTTTTTATCTCCCAGGCTTTTTCTCTCACCACTTCCCACTGTTTGTGTCAGTGCACACCTGCCCAGGTGTGGAAGCCCCAGGCCATCAGGAGGAGGGGAAGGAGGTACTTTGTTCCCACCTGTGATGAAGCCCACGCAGATGTAGAGCTGCAGGATGCTGGTGCAGAAGGCAGCTGAGACCATGCCCACAGCACACAGGAGGCCCCCACACATGACCACGGGGCGGCTGCCGAAGCGGTTCACCAAAATGCTGCTGATGGGGCCTGGGGAAAGAGGCAAAAAGGACCTTCAGGTTGTATCTTCTGACAGAAGGGCATTTCTGACACAAAGCAGGTAAAGCTCTGCAGTATCAGCGGCCCTGAGTGCTGCTGACAGCTCCTAGGGTGAGTTCAGGAAGAAAATGGAAAAGCAGAGATCTTCCACATGGAGATGGCAGCACATCCAGTGCCACAGGTGTGTAACCAGTGACAGCTCCTGGCCCCAGGGCTCCCAAGTGTCACCAGAGAAGGCAAACAGCAATAAAACCTTGTGAACACAGGATCCCAGCACAGGAGCTTCTTGATTTATGATTTTGTTAAACTACACACACAAAGCAGTGGCTCATATTGCGAGGCTGATATCACAAATGCTGTTGCATTTTTAATGCCTCTTTTTAATGCAGTTCCAATACTGCTGACCAGGACCAAAGCTTCAGCAGAACAGTTGTTAATTAAATCTTAATAGCAGTCCATGTAGGTAGAAAATGTTGGGGATGATGGATTAGCCAGAGCTCAAAAGAACCAGTTTGGAGTTGCATTTATGCAAAGAAGAGATTCAGGGCAATGCAAAATTATGAAATGGGGAAATGGCTTTACAAAAACTGTGCACACTGAAACAAAGCATTAAAATCTGAGGAAGTGAGACCAGTAAAAATCAGAATCACAGTATGATATATTTTGGAGGGACTCTGATGATACCTGAGAACCAACCTCCTGCTCAAAGAAAAGCCAGCTCTGGAGTTAGAACAGACTGAGAAGTCAGAACTAGAGATTGCAAGCTGAACAGGAAAGAGCAGTCTAGGTTCAAGCCATGAGATGTAAAGAAAAGATTTTGTATTACTCAAAAATCCTGAATCAAAATGCTTCAAAAGTGATACTGGAAATGAGGAAGGGGAATACAGGCAGATTTAATATCTGAATTTTCCTGGCTGTTTGTGGTGCTACTCATCATTCAGTAATGGTGTTTCAGAGCCCAGTGTGCCTGTTTGCCTTCATTCCTGTCCCTTCCCACACCACCCACACACACAATACTGCAAACAGGTATTTTAAACTCACAGGCATCTCTGAAGAGTTTGGCTGTGGGACCTACCTCACCACAGAGCCATGGTGGAATATTTACCTTTGCTTAAATAATCTTAGCCAGAAATAGCTCCAGGCTCTCTGCAGACCCTGCAAACCACAGCACTCCTGATCACAAGAAGGAAACCCAAAAACCCCCACACTCCCTCAGAGTGGCTGGCAGCATCCAAACAAGCTCTCAGCTGTTATAATGTACAAGAATAAAAACAGTAGGTATGGCTGATTTAATCTGGGGAATGAAGCCCATAGAAATACTTTCCACCTGATGTCTGAGGTCAAAACTCATAAATTAAATGCACACAAGCACAGTCTCAATACCATCCCTGTAACTGTGTGATCTATGATCTAGTCCCAATCAAGTGCACCATTCAATTAAAATTTCTGTGTGTCTATAATTACATGGAGAGATTTTCTGCTCATCCTGTAACAGGATTCACACAAGTGCATCCTTCTGATGCACAGAGCACTAAAGAATTCAATGAGAAGTCCTGGGGAAAGGGACAGATATTTCAGATTAGCACAGTGAGAAAGAGACCCCTTTTCTGTCTGAGTTTCCCCTGGTCAGGGCCTGAACTTGCATTGTGCTTGAGCTGGTCTCAGCACGTCCTGTAATTCAATAGATCGAGCCAGTGCTCCTCAGAAAGGCTCCAACATATTCATCTGCAGCCTAAGGGCATGCAACTCTTCCATTTTTCAATTTTCCACATGTCTGCATTTCTGCAGAATCAATCTAATTACTCAACTAAGAAAATGTGGTTTCCATTACCTTCGCCCACTGGCAGAGAGCTTTCACCCTATAGGATGTTGTACCACAGAGCAAAGCATTTAAACCCCACAATATTGCTGCTAAGGCTCCTCTCCTGCTCTGACCTGGGACAGCTACCATGGAGAGAAGCCCTGCTGTGAGAGGAAAAACAGAACTGCTCACATATGTCCCACTTTTGCAGCATCCAGCTTAGGAGAAGGGAAATCAGGGTTAAACCTTCTCCCTTCAGTCCATGAATGTTGTCTTGGCTTCACCTATCAGGAAAGATGGGCTTAGACCATGACAGCAGATAATGAACTGGAAGGGGCTGAGGGTAGGATACATTCTGCCCAGCTGTGGGGACAGCCCACAGGCTGAAGTAGAGGAAAAATAAATGTTTGTATCCCAGCTACTGGCTTTATAAAGGAGAGCAGCCTTTGTGTGTCCCTGGGGACACTCCATGTGTGCTGTGTCCTCAGCCACATCCCAGCTCCCCAGCAAGCACTTATTAAGCCATGAGACTGAAACTTTTCCCCATTCTTGTCGTGTGTGATCACTCAGCAATGTTTTACAGGAGGTCTGCATGACCTTCACCTGCTGCAACCAGAACAATCAGTTTTACAACAGGAAAACCAGACCCATGTTTGCCAGTCCGGGTGGGAGAGCTGAGCTCTCGAGGGCTTCACCTGCCTGGGCTGGGCTGAGCTCACAGGGAACTGTGACAAGATTCAGAAGCACAGAAGCCTTTCCCTTTCACAGCCTGGAAGTGTCCAGGCCCTGTGAGGCTGCTTTGGTAAAGAGCCACAGCCTGCAGGGTCACAGCACATGCCTGGAGGGACAGCCCCTGACCAGCCTCACCCACAGAACTGGGGGTCAGAGACCTCCCAGGCACTGAGTGCATCCAGTCAGAGGAGAAAACAGGAGCAGAACATCTGCACTAAACCTTCTCAGCCATAAAGAATCCACAGTAAGAGCCATGATGAGCACTCAACCTGCAGGGAAAGCTAGACCTAGCAGGAAAACCTAGACTTACACAAGACACCAAAAAATCCAACCCAGAGCCTCCAACAGTTGGGAAATCAAACTTCCTTGAGCTGGTGCTCAAAGGCTGAAGGGCTTGTAACAGTCCTGAGCAGACCTTTCAAATGCATTGAAGCAAATGCAAAATCACATCCCCAAAATTACTTCCACTTAAGCCATTTGCACCTAAAGAAACATCCAGAGGCTTTAGCAGAGCAGCCTTTCAAAACCTGTCCTGTCTCTGGGCGGAAAGTGGCACACGCAATCTGTCACATTTGGGAGCTGTGCACACTTCAGCTCCCAGCCCTGCCAGCCTGGGCAGGTGCCAGAGCACACACACAGAGCCCCTCACCCTGCCCAGGTGTCTGCAGCCATCAGCATCACACCCTGCAGGTCTGAGTGCCCCCTCCTGCCCTGCTCTGCCCATGCCCCCTGCACTGTGCTCCTTCAGGGGGAAGGTGATTGAACATCAAACATCAGAGAAGTTTAACAGCAGCATTGTGGGGCTACTTCAGAAAACATTAAATAGCTCAAGTTGGGGCAGAGGACTGAAGAAGAGGGAACACAAAGCCAGCACTGCAGTTGTGGGAAATGTGAAACACAATTACTGCTATGCTTGCAGCTACTGCACAAATTAAAAGCGTGACAGGCCCTGGCAGCACGGTGGAATTGAAAAGATGGACCTGTCATTTACCAGTTACTCAGCTGGCCTGGAAAGAATAAAGATATTGTATATTACCACAGAGAAACCATTTAGGGTAATGGTGTGTGCAGCCTGGATCCCAAGGCCCCTTCAGCTGCTGATACCTGCCTGCTCAAATGTGCAGGAACCACAGGCTCCTGTCCTGGCATCCAAATGAAGTCATTGCTCCCTCCTGCAAGCCTGCAGCAGGACAAGCTAAGAGGAGTCAGGGTGATTTTTGCTTCTTAATTTACAGCATCAGGTGAGAACAGGACAAAGAAACAGCTGGCAAAGCTCTCAGGAAGCTGCCATTTACCCAGCCTGACCTTGCAGGAGCAGCCACACAAATGCTGGGCAAGTCCCTGAGAAGTCAGAGCCAGGAGCAAAAGCCACCCCAGCTGCTGAGAATGTCCCCAGTGCACTGAGGCTTCTCAGGGAGCAGAGCAGGGCTGTCCCCACAGCCCCACCACCAATACAGCACTGCAACTTCTAATGATGAAATCAGAAGTATCATTTCATTAACCCCTTGCGCCCCAGAACATTCCAATGACAAGANACCTTGGCCATCTTTTATGTCCCCCCATGGCAGGGGACAGCACAGGACAGCAGAGGACACAGCTGAGCCTCATCCTGCTGCTGGCTTCACTCAGAGCTGTGCCTGTGGCTCTGCACCTCCCCAGGCCCACAGGGACGTGCTCTCCATCATCTCCATCAGCCCAGGTAGGAGCAAGGAATGCCTGCTCAGGAGTGCCTCACTTCACACCCCATGCCCTTGCAGAGCAGGGTGCACACCATGAGCTCCCACTTCTGCCTGCAGCCAAACTCTGCAGCCTGGAGAGCAACAGTTTGCACCAAATAACCCCAAAAGATGCAGCTGGGATCAGGGAGCCCCGGGAAGACTGATGAAATGTAAAGCACTACCCTCAGCTCATATAAATCACGCTGGTTTAGTGCCTGTCCTGTTCAAAGCCTCTCTTTTCTCATACCTGTGGCAGATTTCCATTCTTTGTTAGCTGGCTCATGAAAGGCCATGTCAAAGAGGCTGCTCTTGGTGGCAAGAGAAACACAGAGACTCGCCAGTGGGGAATGCAGCAAGCCTGAACTCATTTGTTAGCTTGTCCAATTACTTTTCACCTTGAGTTTTGTGTTTGCAGAAGTGAAAAGGACCCTGAAGAGGAGACTGTAAAATCATAAAGACAAAGCAAAATACCCTGGACTCTCCTCACTTCTCCTCCACAAACCCAGGCCACCTTGTCATTCATTCTTTTTGAGTCACTGAACTATGATCCAGAGAGGATCATAATGCAGAGCTGGCATATAAAAAAAAAAATATCAATTCAGACTGGCTTAAACTCTTGCAAGTATGACAGTGCTCAAAAAAATAGACACCTGAATTACCTTCCTGTTTTCCTCAGCAAGCTTTATGAATTTTTTATGAGCTGCAAAACTTCCAGTGCCGGTGTGAAACACTGATGTATTTCTAATAGGGACTAAAACATTCTTCTCTCCCGTACCTCTGACCCTGTGTGTATATATATCCCTTGTTTGTAAGGTTTGGTTTGTCTCTCTTTTTTTTTTTTAACTAAACCTGGTACTAATAGCGACAGTATTCCTCCTTTCTGGTGGAACTTGTCCTGGGTGAATTTCTGCTGCAATATTTCTGTGTAGGGCTTTCAGATAACCAGCTAAGAGCTGAGGCCCTGAAAATCTGCAGCCGGAGGCTTCCAGCAATGTGGGATTTTTCCCAGGTTTCACAACACTGACCTTCTGACAGTGTAAAGTGGCACAGAGCCAGTGCAAATGTTCTAGGTCTGCTGGTCAGACCATTTGGTGACCACACAGGTGATAAAACAACAATTTAAAATACTCAACCGCACAGACCACAGGGCTGGAAAATTTGGGACCAGCAATGCCCCCATGGCTGAGGCTGCCACATGCGGCTCAGCTTTTCCTGCTTTTCCACAGGAAAGAGCTGCTCCTGCACAGGGACATTGGTCAGCACCTAAAGAACTGCCCAGATAGTTAATGTTTTCCAAACTATTGTGAAAATACAAATAGGAACTCAGCATGCCACGATTGCCATTGACTGTGGGGAGTCACTGGGGACATAAGAAGGAGTGCTACGTACTCAGCAGAGAGGGAAAGGGGGCAAAATCATTTATACTAATGGAACAAAGTCTATTATTACACCAGTAGTGAAACAACGACAGGAGCAGGCCTGCAATTTCCTCAGCAATAATCTCACTCCCTCTGTGGAATAACAGCACTGCCTTTGGTAATTTATCCACCAGGGTACCAGCCCATCGTAGCAGAGCAACCTCCTCATTACCCCCCAAATGAAAGCAAGTGCCCCCACGTTATTAACGTGCTGCCAGAGCCCCCCAGCCTCTGGAGATGGGGGATCAGCTCCTGGTAACAATGCACAGCCTGAAAGGAACCCCCCCAAAACCCCCCAGCCTCTGGAGATGGGGGATCAGCTCCTGGTTACAATGCACAGCCTGAAAGGAACCCCCCAAAACCCCCCAGCCTCTGGAGATGGGGGATCAGCTCCTGGTTACAATGCACAGCCTGAAAGGAACCCCCCCAGAACCTCCCAGCCTCTGGAGATGGGGGATCAGCTCCTGGTAACGATGCACAGCCTGAAAGGAACCCCCCAAAACCCCCCAGCCTCTGGAGATGGGGGATCAGCTCCTGGTTACAATGCACAGCCTGAAAGGCAGGCAGCCAGAGAAAACACAGCTGAGATGAAAGGGTTAAAACCTGCAGCCTTTCACTCTTTGTCATGCCAGAAGAGACTGGGATAGCTCATGATTTTCAGAGTTTGTGTCACCAGGACGCGGAGAGTGCTGCTCCTGCTTGCTCCAGAGAGTAACTGCTGGTACCTGCTAATAATGAAGCCTAATAATTATTAGTCTCAGCTGCTTGGTTCAGATGGTTTGGCTTTCACCTGCATGGGCTGAGGAGCCCACACAACCAACCCTTCCCCAGGCAGTGCTGCTGGAGACAGGATGGCCACACACCAGGGACAAGTGGCAGCGAGCACACGCCCCAGGTGACAGCCACACTCTCAAATACTCCTCTGCCAGACCTGACAGAGCAGCTCCCAAAGACCTGCCCACACCTAAATCACCCTGATGCCTTCTATTAGTGTTGCTTTACATTGCAAATAATTGACTTTAAACAAGGAGGCTGAAACCCAGCACGTGCCACAGCAGCTCCAACAGCTAACCTGGCCCCAGAGATGCTTCATTTGCTTCCTCATAGGTGAGGAAAAGTCAGCTCATTTAAGGGGGGGAATGGCAGCAGCTTCAGCACAATCCCTGTGAGATGATGCATAAGCCAAGCATGGGACAAACTGTCTGGACACACATTATTCAGTCACCAAACTGGTCAGTCCTGTGGTGCTGGGTCTCCTGGGCAGGGCTGACACCATATTCAGCTGGGCAGGCAGTGAGGGCAATGATGCACTGCAGCAACCAGGCTCAGCAATCCCCCCTCCCCTGCACCCACCAGGCACCCCTCAGGACACAGGGACCCTGACCTCCCATCTGAAATTTGTCACAGCAGCAACCTGATGTTAAAAAAAAAGAGAAAGGAGAAGAAGAAAAACAAAGCAGACAAGGCCCAAGCTTCAGAAAGACAAAGTGTTCTCTTCCTTATCCAGCAGTCTGATCTGATCAGAGCTCTGGCATTTCAATTTCCAGATTGCCCAGCTCAGATGCTGCTCCTGCAGTGCACGGAGGAGCCACAGGCCAACAGCTCCCAGACTGGGGCTGTGGCCAAGATCCTTGTGTCACTTCATATTTAGGCAATTAAGTAACCTCTCCTGCAAAGGGACAGTGCTCTGGTTTCCCCAGCTGCAGGTTGGGATCTCACACTGCAGCAGATCACAGCGCTCACCTTCCCAAGGTCACGGCATCAGGTGTCTGAGCTGCTCTCCCATGATTTCTTTAGCTGTCCTTCTGCCTTGGCAGGACCACTGCCTTTGATCCTTCCACCACTGGAGGCCCAGCTGCAGAGCAGGAGTTCTCTGTGTGCCTGGAACTTCCATTCTGGAGTCAAGAGCCCTCGTTACCATCTCACCAAGCTGCTCCAAAAGCAATTTGGCCCCTGCCTGCTCGTGGTCTCCATAGGGCTTTGCCCACCCCTGGGGAGCCCTGCAGGACTTGACCAAGAGATGAGTTACACTGGAGAGCCCAGCCAGGGGCAGAAGAGCTGCAGTGCTCTGGGACAGGTTGGCATCTGGGGGAAGAAGCTGTCACAAGCTTGAATTCCACTGGGGAGGAATGGATTATAACTTACTCCTTGGCTTAACACCATTAACAACCCCCCAGCCAAAACTCCTCACTTCCTTCTTCCTAGTTCTTATTAATCTTGGTTTTTATTAAGTCTATCACATCTCTATTACTGCTGCCTGGTGACCTTGGTAGCTCCAATGAAGGGCAAAATGATAAAGCTTTGTGACCAAGCCCACGAACACAGAAATATTTCACCTGAACCTACAGTGCTATTATTGCTCTTAAGTAGAACAGAGCTATTTAAAAAAATAAAAAATATAAGCCCATATGTGGTGACCTTGCAGAGCTGGAGTGCTCTCTGAGAGTCAGGAGAAGAATATGAATCTGCAGCACCATTCATTACAGAAATCAAATCATTCCTCATCCTTAGCTTTCTTACCAAAATCCAGGATCCTAATGGTGCTGCCACCCCGGGGATTGCCCCTGCATGGGGAAGAGCTCTTGTTTCCACAGCATGGGGAGGCTGATTGAGTGGGACTCCCAGAGGTGGGAGGGTGAGGAAAAAGGTGGAGTCCAGCATCAGGCAGCTCCAGGGAGCACCTGCCAGGGCTTGGGCCAGGAGAGCAGGATGCTGGGTATCCACAGCTCTGTGAATGCACAGAATAATCTTCCTCCTTTTGTTTCAGCCTCCACAAAATACCCAGGTGGAAAAGCACATCCCCAGGGAAATCCTAGTAAAAGCCCCACTTCAGAGTGAATGTTTGTTGAACCAGTACATCAGTAGAGAGAGCTGACACAGGTGAACATAACCTTATCCTGGAAAAAACCCACCTCTCTCCCCTGCCTCAGTTTCCCCTTGTAGTGCTTTGGTGCTTCACAGCTATTTGAAGGCAATTGAGATGGGTGAAGAGCCCTGGGTGGGGTCTTCTGGAGGCAGGGAAGGTTTTGGTAGAGTCTGCTCCAGAGCAGGAGAGAACATTGGCAGTTCTGATTGAGTTAAAAACTGCAGAATCAAACTCATTATTAATATAGCTTTATGCCACTGCATGTTGTAAGGTGCTTTCTAAACCTGTCACTGCAATTTATCATGCTAGCAGTGTAATAAAATACAGCTATAAAATTTTGGATTAAATGTTCAAGGTCAATGGTGGACTTTCAGCTTCTTTATCTCTTCCTTGCTGCTTTAGCAGATGCTCTATTAAGCACTTACAAGCTCTGGGAGAAAGTTCTTTTGGAGGAAAGATTTAGTTGTGGAGCATTTCCAGAATTAAATCTTCAGGTAATTTGATCTTCACCAAATTACAGACCAATAAATAACAAAACTAATAAACACTGGTTGGTTTCAGGTGGAGGCTTTTCCACCAGAAACACGCAAATGTTTCTTGTGTTTGCAAAATGTGGCTCTCTGAGGCTGTCTCTGAAAAATAGAATTAATTAATTTTAATGGAAATTTGGATGTGTTAGAGCAGCAGCCTGGAGATTTTGGGGGGAGTTTTACAGCAGGGTATAGTGAGACAGAGACAAGACTCCACTGCTGTACATTCCGAATAAAAACAATGCTTGGTGCTGATGCCATGATCCTGAACTTTCTGTGTGTTAAAGGGCAGCAGAAGCAGCAGATATTTACATCTACAAGCTGTATACAAACATGCACAGCAATCTCAAGAGAGTGAAATTCTTCAAAATTACTAAATAAAGCTCCAATGTCCCCTGGTGTAGTCCTAGCTATTCAAGCAGAGCAGCTGAAATGACTCTGCAGGAGGATCTGCTCCCTGAGCTCCCCTTGGATGATTCCTGTTATTCCATTATAAAGATGAAGGAAGCATTTGGCCACACAGTCACCATTAAAAAAATAAAATTAAAAAAAAAAAAAAAGAAAATGCAGATCCTGTCCTAGTATTAAATTATTCTCTCTATTCTGGCACATGTGCCAGGAGGCTGGCTCGTTGTTCAAGCCCTAACAGTTGGCCATAATAAAAGATATTACTTCTTCCCACAATCTTTACCTCTCTTACAGCCTTACAGGAGACCATAAGAGCTACAAGAACATTGCTGCTATTAAATTAGTGGCATCACTATTTCTCATTATTAGAAGGTTTGGCTGTTTCCCCTGATGCTGAGTAGGGCAACTAATTTACTAGCAAATTAATAGTGCTTATCTTTTCTTTCTTGAGAGCCTCCTGCTTTCCCTGGATAATGGCTATCCCCAGGGACACATCTGTGCCCCAGCTTGAAAAGTGTCACCCTTGAAAGTGGGACAAGGGCAGCTCAGTTTGGTGACCCTGGCACCACCACACAGCCCAAATCAGGAGCTGCAAGGCCAAAGGCTTCTGGCTTTGCCATGGAATTGTTTCCTAAACAAAACTCACCCTTGTGTGTGAGGCAAAACTTGGGAACGTTGGTCTTGTGTTGGCACAGCAAACAGTGCCCAAGAAGGCAGTTTGCAAAAAGAAGCCCAGGGCACCTGGCAGCACGATGGGCACCCTGTGGTGCTCCACATTCTGGAACATTTGCTGTGTCCTCCTGACCCCCAGAGCCTCTTACCTGGGCACTGAGGTGCAGCTGAAAGCACCTTCAGGGAAGGATGATGCCTTGGTCCCTTATAGAATCAGAGAATCATTAAGGTTGGAAAATACCTCTAGGATCATTGAGGATGGAAAATACCTCTAGGATCATTGAGGAAAATACCATCTAGGATCAGATCCTTTTTCCTTTTTTTCCCATACATCAAAGACTCTGCTCTGTAATACCTTTCTCATTTAGGGTAAGGAATGAGCTCTTCACCAATGATAAAGAAAAAAAAAAAAAAAAGAAAAGTAGAAACATTGTAAAACAAATCCTTCTTTATCAGATTGATAGGGCTTCAGCCTGTGGGATTTGGTCAGAGAAAAGCAATGTTCCCTCATGCTCCTCACTCTCAAACCTCCCAGTCTGTCTCCTGCAACTGGAAATGTGGAACTGCTGAACAGGAGCTCTGGCAACAACTACAAGTACCCCATCATAAAGTCCAGGCTATCCACTTTACTGCACAGTAATCTGTTTTACTACTTGTATTATAGTGACAGAATTGTTTTCTGCAACCTAGTTCAGATTAAGAAACTGGGGGATAAGACACATTAACTTCTGTAATATATATTGCCAGAGCCTTGGCTGGTATAAAACAGCTTCCTGGGGGAATTCAGCAGAAAGTGAAGGGCAGAAACAGTCCTGGCTGCTGATTTTCAGTTTTAGTCTGAAAAACTGGAACTCCTTTGGTGCTACAAGGAAAGCCTCAGGTGGTCACTGTAAATCTGCATCCATGCTGTCAAAATCAACACAGCTTCTCCAATGGAGATTTGGGTTAGTTCATGTATTTTCAGAAAATAAGCTTCATTTGCATTATTTATGGAATGCAAACGCAAGCTCTGTTACAGTGCAAGCAGCACAGTCCAAAAACAAGTAACTCAGGAGTATGTTGAAACCTTGGCGTCTTCAGAATTTCTTTTTTCGGGAAGATTAGCAAAAATCCAGTGTTAAACTGTTTTCTAGTTTTTCAGCAGAGTAAATCAAGCCTTGCATCTCACAGTTCTAACAGGCACTGCCTCAGAGCAAAACCTGGGCAGCTCACAGGAGCTGTCCTTTAATGAGAATTTCCAAATCACTGGAATCATGCACAAGCGACACCCACTCTGGTGTTCCATGCCCAGTCAGTCAGAGCAGAGTGTTAAATACACTCTTGGGTATTAGAAAAGGTTGGGGTCTATCTGGGGTTCGATGAGAGATTTCCGGAGACAGGGATGCTCTTTGGACACGTGGTTTATTGTTCATGGGGACAGCCAACCTGACCAGCTCCGGCTGAAGCGAGGTCCTAAGAGGAGGACTGAACTTCCTGTTACAATCCCATTTATTCCCTTCTATGCTGAATACTCTGGTTAGCACCAACCAACCAGTACAGGATACAAAACTTACAGAATTTACATGCAGCCTATGAGAACTATTATATTACCATACTAAAAACCTGGCAAACCCACCTTTTCCCCTATCACCTGGCAGGGCCCAACCCCTTATATACAAAACCTACAGAATTTACATACAGCCTATGAGAACTATTATATTACCATACTAAAAACCTGGCAAACCCACCTTTTTTCCCCTATCACCTGGCAGGGCCCAACCCCTTATCCCTTTGTCTGGGGAGCAGTATTGTTCAATCATCAGGGGCCTGGTCTTCAGATAACTTAATCACCGTCTTCCTGCTTCGCATTCTATAGCTCAAATTTTGCTTTTAACTCTATCTCTTCTGCAGGTTTTACATTCTTAAAATCTTCCACCAATAAACCATCTCTGCAGGGCCTTCTTGCATCATCCTCCCCAACACTTGGGCACCCGTGCCTCATTGATTCTGTGTTACATCAGCTGCCACCACGCCCTGTCTGCAGCCACTGAGCCACCCAGCCCCTCAGCTGGGGTCACAGGGAGGACCCAACAAGCACCAGTCTTACCCCAGAGCAGAGGAGGGGCCCTGGTAACTGGAGTAACTCTGAGCAGCTGCAGGGCAAGTGCTTGTACAAAGGTACAACCTTTGCACACCTGCAATTCAGTTGTGTCATCCCCCACAGCACCATGTCACAGCATTAGGGAGGGAAAAGTTACAGCTCCTGCAAAAAGAGATGCTCAGTTAATCGAGATAAAAGTCCACCACAACATCCCAGGTACAGAGCACACAGAACTGACTTGGAGCACTTGGAGAGACAGAGAAGAAGGTGGGTTGGAAAATGAGCAGCTGGAAGGAGGCAGAGGGGATCAGAGCAGCAGATCAGCACCAGCTCCTTGGCACGAGCTGAGCCCCAAGGAGCTCCAGCTCCCCATCCAAAACCCTGTGAGCAACCTGAGGTGCTGCCAGGGGCAGGGTTAATCTGCAGACCATGTTCCTCACTTGGGCCTGGTCAAGCATAAAGCATCTCTTCCATACCAGGGGAGGGGACAGCATTTTTTTGTTGGAAGACGAAGCAGAGCTGCCAACAACTCACAGAGGCACCCAGGGAGCCCCCAGCCCACAGGTGAATGCTTTGGCACATTTATTGCAGTGTGATGGGACAGCCAGTGGGACAACAGCACTGGCACAAGCAGGGGATTTTTCTTTATAAATCACTGCTTGGGCTCTGCCCTCCAGCTGCTCCCTTTGTGGGTTCTTGTGGAGGAACTCAGCCTTTGCAGAGCTCATCTCTGTAGGACCAAGTCTGGGTTACAACAGAGTGGATTACAACAGGTTCTGATCAAGCCTCACTTCTACCTTACAAACTTATACAAAGCAACTTTATTTTCATTAGCAACAGTGCTCTTCAAAAAGCACTACAGTGAATTATTAGGGAAAAAAAAAGACACCTTTGTAAAAACAAAGATTATTTTCAGAATTTCTTTAATAGACAGGATAAATATTGATGAAGCTTCCTGCAATTGCAGTGTGGTTCCTGTCCACCTCCAGCTGAAGATTTAATCAAGGGCAGCCCATGTATTTAATTCAGTCATGAAAGTGATATTGAAATCATAAAAAAGAGCAACGTTACATGCACTGCTTTACAGCTGATAAGAAGTACTGGCGATTTCATTGCTGTCATTATCAGCTGCCACAATAAACAAGCAGCTACTTCATTTATTATTCTACTCCACACTCAGCTCTGGCTGAAACCCAAACCTAGTTATTTCACACCAGCCTATTCTCAGGGCTTTTTCCCTGATGCCCATCGAAAGTTTTTATAGGTAATCTGATTTGTGGGTAGGAGCCCCTCAGGCTCCACATATGACTTGTCTGCCTAAACAAACATTTGGAAACACGATCAGAAAGTGAATCTGTGGATGGCGCCCATACAGATGGATACTGTGGTTGCTTTCCCTCTGCTCTGGCCCAGAGTGGGGATTTCTGGCTCATTCCTGCTCTTACAGCACCCCGTGCCCCGGGGGCTGTGCAGGACCACTCACCTGCCCCGTACGTCGTGGCCAGCATGATGGAGGAGACCCACGCGATCTCGCTATAGGACGTGCCAAAGAAATCCTGGATTTCTTTGAAGAAGATGGCCAAGCCTTTGGGGAAGGCGTAGGCGAAGCCGATGGAAACGAAGGCGCCGAAAACCACCGCCCATCCCCAGCCACCGTCCGGCGGGCCGGGGGCTCGCCCTGCCTCCGCGGGGTCCGGCATGGCCGGGGGGGCCTGGAACACAAAGGGTGGAGTGGCGGGGTCAGCCCCGGGATGCTGCTCCCCTGGACCCTCAGCCCCGGGGTGCTGCTCCCCAAACACCCAAACTTGAGATTCTGCTCCCCTGGACCCTCAGTCCCGGGATTCTGCTCCTCCAGACCCCAGTCCCGGGGTGCTGCTCCTCCAGACCCCAATCCTGAGATTCTGCTACCCGGACCCCCGGTCCTGAAACCCTGGACCCCCAGTCCTCGGCTGCTGCTCCCTTGGACCCCTCGTCCCGGGATACTGCTCCCCACATCCGTAGTCCTGAGATTCTGCTCCCCAGACCCCCAGTCCCGGGATGCTGCTCCCCCGGACCTCTAGTCTCAGGATTCTACTCCTCCAGACCCCAGTCCTGAGGTGTTGCTCCCCAGACCCCCAATCCCGGGATGCNCAGGTGAGTCCCAGGTGAGTCCCGTGTGCTGCGGCGCCCACCCGAGCCCCAGCTGCCGGCAGCCGTGCGGGGGGAGCGGGACGGGGCAGGAATGCCACGTGTACGTGTGGAAAACCAGAAACAGCGGCTCCAACCCGCTGCTCCGCCCCCTCCCGGTGCCTGCCGAGCCCCCGGGACACGCGTGGGACAGCGGTGGGACAGCGTGGGACAGCGTGGGACACGGGACCCCGCGGCAGGACCCACCTGCGGAGCGCGGCTCTGCCCGGGCCGGGGCTGGGGAGCGGCCGCAGCGCTCCGGGACCCGCCCGCGCTCCGAACCTCCCGAGCCACATCCTTCACTCCAGCACCCTGTTCCCTCGCCTTTCCTCGCCCCCAGCCGGGGCAGCGGCACCAGGCACCCCGCGGGCGTTAATTAAAACACCCTCAGTTATTTGAATGCAAATTGTTATTTTTTACTTCCCCTGTGTTTCCGCCTGCATCCCTCCTCTTTTACGTACTAAATCCCAGCTCTCTTCTCCATACCAAATTGTTAGCTGCTCTCCTGCCCCTGCACCACTCAATCGTTGTAAAAAAAAAAAATAATAAAAAAAGAGAGAGTGATTCCTTACACGGGTAGATGCTGACAGGACAAGAGGGAACAGATTTAAACTGCAAGAGGGGAGATTTAGATTAGATGTTGGGAGAAAATTCTTCACTGTGAGTGTGATGGGGCATTGGCACAGGTTGCCCAGAGAAGCTGTGGATGCCCCACCCCTGGAAGTGTTCAAGGAGAGGTGGGACAGAGCTTGGAACAAGCTGGGATAGGGGAAGGGAGCAGCAGGGTTAGAACGGGACGGGCTCTAAGGTCCCTTCCAAGCCAGTTCAGAATTCTGTGATTCTGTGATCATTGCAGACTTCTGCCCCCCGCTCATGCTCACCAGTTTGCTGTGTACTCTGGTTTTCACATGGAGCTCTGGCTGGGAAAACATGGAGCAGTGTTTGCTCTGGCTGGGAAGGTGCAGTTTCACCACAGACCTTGTATCTTCCTCAACCTCGCCTGCCCCTGGCTTAGCTAACAGCCCTGTGTGTGCCCCATTTTCCTACTTGCACCATGAAGAAACTGAGAGGGGGAAAAACTAGGGCCTTGCTCTGCAGTTTACCTGGCACAGTTAATCTGGAGCTTTAAAACCTCCTCACAACACAACAGCAAGATGTTTTATTACTGCCATTTCTTTCTTCCTATAAAACTGAGTAAACTCAAAATGATCAGAAACCTTTACTCTCAGCTGTGGGGTCACAGCATGATGACTTGGAGAGTTTTATTTTGGTACAGCCCTGACCCACTTTATGGTCTGTGAGGATACCAGCATTCAGTTGTTTCAGCAGCTGCTGTCTGTGTTCTGTTAAAAATCAAAAATAAGACCAAAACTGAATAAACACACCTAAGATTGAACTTGGCACATCCTTAGCAGCAGCATGGAAGGTGGGAGGACAGATGAAAAGCCCAGGGAGCAGAGGGATGAAGAAGCAGGTGCAACTTCAGCCATGGAAGCTGCAACAACTCTCAGCTGGGAGATGAGAATTTCCTTCTCCAGAACCATTGAATTGTGTGTCATGCTGAAGAACGGCCCCTGCAGGCAACCCCAGCAGGACACCTCTGGGCAAACTTTCACACAAACTCGTGGCAAACTCAGAACTAGAGCAGGAAACCAGTTGCAGCAGGTGATATTGGGGGCAAACAAATGATTTCTAAAGATGTCTAAACGTGGTGTTTGCGCTGCTCTGAAGAGAAGCTCACAAGCAAAGCAGAACAGCCCGAGGGCAGAGGGTGGGACTGACACTGGAAATCTGGGCTCACTAGGTCGAAAAGGACTTCCCAGCACTTTGGGAGCCTTGGGCTCATCTCACAGCAGCTGTCTCTGCCCCTGCTCCCCTCCACGTCGGGACCAAGACTCTCCCCCGGGACCAGGCTCTGCTTTCTCATCCACTGACAGCAGACACTTCCTGCAGGGCAGGTTTTTTAATTTGCTGGCAAGCAGCAACAAAATTGATTAAAATTGCAAAGCACCTTTTCAAATGACTCATTTCCCTATCGCAGTATTCCATGTAAATAAGTGACTGCTGTTGTAATTCCCAGTGCTCTGCTCCAGAGCTGCTCAAAGAAGAGGAGCACGCCTGGAAAAGGGGCCAGGAGCAAAGCAGAATCTGAAATTCTTCCTCCCCCCCAGTCTTCACAAAAGCTTTCTGTTCCATGACAGTTCCCAGGTCATGATTTTATAATCATTTGAACTAACACCCTTTTCTTATTTAAGCCCAAGGTTTGATGAACAATATTTAAAATTATGCAACCCCAGAATGGCTTGGAAGGACAGGGACCATCCCCCTGCCATGGGCAGGGACACCTTCCACCACACCAGGTTGTTCCAAGCCCCATGCAATGTGGCCTTGAACATTTCCAGGGATGGGCAGGCACAATTTCCCTGGACAGCCTGTGCCAGGGCCTCACTTCACTTCACCCATATAATGGAACACTTAAGTTCCCCCCCAAAAAGTGACTAATGAGGACAACTTGAGTGTTTTTTCTTGTCTTAGGAA